>OY723385.1:24437847-24490363 GCA_963210295.1 Ophion ellenae | reverse complement strand
CCGATTGGGACTGAGACTAGTTCGCATAATCAAAAGTTCGGATAATCGAAATCGATGAATCGTGGGTTATTTGGGACGACATCATAAACAACACCTTTTTACATAAAAACAGTACATACATATATATTGGAATTTGACATACATATAAACGTTGAAATATATATATATGTACACACACACACCACACACACACACACGACACACCGCACGCACGCACGCACGCACGCCACGCACGCACGCACGCACGCACGCACGCACGCACGCACGCACGCACGCACGCACGCACGCACGCACGACACGCACGCACACCACACACACACCACACACACACACACACAATGCCTTTTTTATATTTAAAAAAAATATAATCGTCCATTTTGAATTGACGAACGGCTTTAACGCGTTCTTGAGCGGCTAAGTCTCGCAGCCGTTTGAGAAGGAGAAGTTGCGTTGGGTTGCTCATTGTTGCTCACGGCGGTGGCAGGGAGCAACAATGTATCTTTCGCGCCAACGTTCGGATAATTGAGCGTTCGGATAAACTAAGTGATCCTTCGGATAATTGAGGGTTCGGATGATCGAGGTTGGATAATCGAGGTTCTACTGTACCTACAACGCCGCTGCGTTTACCCCACACCGTACGATCTCTGCGACATTCAAACTCGCAGAGAACAAAGTCAAAGAGGATAACAAAAATGTATGCACCAATATTAGAGCACATAATTTTAGGGTCCGATCGACTGCTGGATGAAGAACGGTGAATAAATTTGAAGCTCTCCTTGCGGGGTGAAAGACCAATGCCTTTTCGGATAATTTAGAAATGTACTCTGTATGCGCGTGTCTATGTCGTCAAGTGGCGGCGGGGATTGGAAAGCATTCTCGAATTGATTCGAACGGATGACCGTATAGTATAACTTTCTGCGTCACCATGCTGTTGAATATTATATATACAACTGTAATGGTATGTGCGTGCCTCTTTTCTTTCTTTGCTGCCCAATCGCACTCGCCAGAATGCGCCAGAGAAGTCTCTCTATCGAGGTATACTTTTGCTGCGTTCTCTTTATGTCTCCCTCATCCTCCTTCTGCACGCTCACTTTCTACCTTATCCTCGCATTCTCTCTCTCTCGCTCTCGCTCTCTCTGCCCCTCGCAAACGCAACAGACGCGATCAATCGCGTACCACTCGAGAATCCAATTAAGATTCTACGAAGAGAGATGCGAGACGAAGTCAGAGATATAATGTTGACCGTTGATGAATATCGGCGTTAACATACATGATCATATACCGATTTTCTACACTTCTCATGACATGAAAGGTACCTACAAGAGTCGCAAAAAATGTTCATTAGTGAAGCACTTTCATTATTGTCGTTGTTATTATGACTTGGTTGTTGTCTCAATGAGAATTGCATTGTAATGGTGTTGTTATAAAGTAGCTATACTTTTGTATACGCGTTATAATATTGGAAGAGAACTTTTTTTATGTAGATGATGGTTAATTTTTGTTGAATGAAAATCATTGCAGATTGATTATCAATCCTCAATCATCCGAACCCTCAACTACCGAACCACGATTTGGTTCATTCGAACGCTCAATTATCCGAACGATGCCGCGAAGTATACCGCTCGAAATACACCAAAATGGGGTTACTTTGAACAGGTTTTGGATTTTTTTTTCAAGTGTCAAAGTAACCGCGAGTGCCTGGTTTCTTTGACAAGGCATTGATGCAACTTATGTCAAAGATTAAGGGTTACGTTGACATCGTCTAGATAAAAAATTTAATATTTCAAGCATTATATATGGAATGAAATTGAAAACAGCGGTTTTTTACAATAAAATTGTCATCTTTTATTAAGGAAACATTTTACATAAAAATATCAGTTGCCTAGGGTACTATTATAGGCATTTCATCAATCATAATTATCATTGAGATCAAAATCGACTTGAGCAACATTACATTAAACTTTTTACAGCATCATTATAATAAACTTGAAGGACAAACTTAAACACATTTCAATGCGCACACATTCAAACCGTATTTTTGCGCTCTGTTAAAGTAGCCCAAAAAACTTTCAAAGTTACCCTTTATGTCAATTTAACCCCGTCTTACGATACGCTTTCAGAAAGCGCGGTTTCGCGCGCGTTTTTCGTCTTCACGTTCTAATCCGATTGCACACTGGCTTCTACCGGCAATTTTAATTTGTTTCTCGCAGCAAGCACAGATAAATTTGAATTGTTGCTACTTGTTTACATCCCGTTTATTTCGCGTAGTTCGTATGTGTCAGGACTTCAAGTCCAATTTCTTCGATACCTAAGGGTGAACATTATGTTCTTACAGCGGAGAAAAAACTGGAAATCCTTTTGAAGCTAGAAAAAGGCGAAACTAGCGCAGCTCTAGTACGCTTTTATGATATTGGAAAAACCACGAATTTCGATGAAAAGAGAAATCAAGACATCCGGCGATGGACGACTATATAAAACCAAAGAAATAACATGAGCATTCGATGTTTGAAAGAAATTATATAATCGCCTTGAAGTTTACATCGTTACGATGCAACGAAAATTCTTTTTTATTTCTTTATTTACTCTTTTTTATTTTAGAAAAAAAAGGTTTTCAGAGGTGAATTCTGGATCTGTAAATAAGCGGCTGAAAAAACGATTGACGAATTTTCACAATGAGGCATTAGCGACAAGACATTCGGGCAATTGAAGATGATAATTTTCATTGCATTCCAACGATGCAAACTTCAATTCCATGTTATATATCTATATAACATGCGATAATAATGTTTAAATAAGAATATATTGTATGGAAAATTAAAAAAATCTGGTCACAAGATTTACTTGAAACTTAGTATTAATGCTCTTCAACATAATTAATAATATATGTATTTCAGCGTTTTTCGAAATTCAACCCCTAAAGGAAAGGGGGTGGCAAACTTTGTATGGCAAAAAAATGTGTGGTCAGATTTACTTGAAATTTAATATCAATGCTCTTCAACACAATTCTACGTGTTCCTCAACGAAACATTTCAGTAGCGCATTTCATTATGGAGCATATACAATGCTCCTGTATGTTGTATATTCAATTTCTGTTGTATATTACCCCTTCAGAAAAAAATTGCTTTTCGATTATCCGAACCGGGTTCAATCTCAATTGATTCGGGTAATCGAGGTTCTACTGTACATGTGAAGCGTGCCCAGTGCCGCATTGAGTCAATTTTATATAGACTGAAAGTGAAAAGAAAGTACGACGAATTTTTTTTTCGATTGGGACTTTTAATGACTTTAGAGATTCTACCGATCTTTAAGTTCGAAATCTGGTAAAAATTATTAAATCTGGTCGTTTATTCAAAACTACGACGATCCGTAGGAGGACAAATAGAAATATCTGTTTAGTTATATTGTTTATTATCATTCTGAATCTTGAAATATCCGCTGCAATCAGATTCATGCGATTTTCCTAACTGTCGCGTGCACCGTTTGAAAATTTGAAGGATGCTCGCCAGGAAAGCCCCAGAACGACCCAGGCAGCATGAATGTCCGATTGACGTCGATAAGTTACCGTTGTCAGGTTACCTTTAAGACATGACCGAAAGATAACTATTCGACATCCTTCAAATGACATCCCGTATAATGCTGCCGTAAAGTTACCTTTTTTATGATATCTTTTGGCGATGAAAATGGATGTCTAAAAGGCATCGGAAAATATTATCCAATTGATGACTTTTTAAGTTACCAAAAAGTTATCTATTTATTGTTATCTATTGTATCTAGTTCAACGTTGTCCAAAGGATATCATAAAAACGAATTACAATAGACGTCTTTTTCATGCCAGCTTTCAGATATCGGTAATATGCTGTCTTAAATGATATTTGGTATTGGTGGGACATAGTACAAAGTTATCCAAATGTTGTCCTAAAGATGACATCCAACGGATCAGATTTGTCATAGTGCGAATATAATGTGTCACCGTTTCATTTTACCGGCAAAAAAGTCCGCGTAACAATAATTAATCGAATAGACACAGCGGTTGAAATATTATATACGTGAGTGCCTTTTATCTTATTATTCTTTTTGCCTCTGTGAGTACATACATATATTTAATGTACTGTGTTTTTATTCTAAAAGCGTACGTCTGCTTTTTAGGTTATCCAAGGGATCGTTTGAAGTAGGTATACTTCGAATATCGACTACAAAGTTCGAGTAAGTACAATATTCTCTTTTATAGTTTGCATTTCTATGCATTTTGTCCTATTTCTATGCAAATTCGTTGAGGCACATATCGAAGCACTCGTCAAACCTAACCTCCACTGTGTCACTAATTTGACTAAGATGCATGTGCCGTAAAAAGCCTTAACGACCCTAATTCAGGGTTGTCGATTCGCATTGCCGAATCGTTGAACAATAGCTGCTTTCCAAATATATGTGTTTGGTACATATATATATTTAATTTGGTTTCATTCTTTTCTAATAGCGTATGTTCGTTTTTTAGATATCCAAGGGATCGTTTGGAGCTGACGTTGTTTTCGGCAGAGGACCTGAACATTTAAGTAAGCATAGTTTTTCTACTTTATATTTCCATGACTTCAAATATATTACAAAAGTTTGGAAGATAGTTTATCGATATAAAAATTATGGGTCCACCGCTGAAGCCTGTTCTCAAACTGTCACAAAGACAGCAAAGGCGGAGAGCATCTATTGCGTTAGAAAGTGACATGAATTTAGTATATCGTGTAAATGTAAATCCGAATGCTGCTGTATTGCTACTCCTGTTGATGTTCGCTATCAGACCGATCGGTTCTTTTCGATTTTTTGTGAAGTAGTTCGCCGTACAGTAGCCGTCACACGTTTAATAATATATTATTGATAATATTTGTTCACTTTCTATTTCAGATATAAGAAGCGTTTTTGCTGATGCAAAGTTAAAGGAGATCGAAGCTCGCATTGCCGACTGACTTCGCCGTGGGGGGACCGCATAAAAGCGGGTCACATTGTGACCACCAAAAGGCGTGATCGTAACAGCAAAGTCCAATAACGACTGTACCACAACTTTTTAAGCATTTGAACATTAAGTTAATTTTTATAACATTAAATTATATTTCACCTATAATGAATTAGTTGATGTTTTATTTATAAATACCAAGTCCACTTCGAAACCGGCATAAAAATATCTCATCAATTTCTTTATTATAAAAATTAACTTATTAACAGTCTGGAATATTTAATATAGCTTAATAAAACCCATTTTTAATTATTGTATGGTAAGCATAGTTGATGGAATTTTTTCTTGCAACACGAACGAGTATATATATACGTACGTTTGTATTGGAAGTGACAAAAAATGTGATTATCTATGTTTATCATATAACAATTGAAAATCGGTAATATTGAGCTAAATTAAATTTTCTAGACTATTAATAAGTTGAATTTTTTAAAGAAATGGTTAGGATATATATATATATCCATTATGGCCAATAAATAGATATCCTTTCGATAGTACTCTTCGATGCCGTTTTGTCAACCTTATTCGGATGCCTATCGGACAACTTTCAGATGGCAGTAGTGTCTTGGCATTTTCGTGCCTTTAAGAGGATATCTGTCGGATATGTCGATTTGGTGACTTTACGCTAACTTATCGACAACCGATAAGAGTTAACCTTTTGTTGACACATTCTTAACCATTAAAATTTGCCGTATAGTTAACTATCGGACACGAATAAGTTATCTGCCAAGCGGACATAAGTAATACGTTTTGTAATACAAAACGGCGTCTTTTTGGACAACCAAAAAGTTATCCGTATCCGTTTCGCATATCTTTCGGATGCCATATGGATAACATTTTTCTACCTGGGGAGCCATTCGAAGGAAACCGAAGTTCAAATGGAAATCCATCGGGAACGACTGGACATTTTCACAATAGACGTCGAATTGACAGAGGAAGGAGCTGGGAATCCCAGATATTCACGATTGAAAAAATGCACAGATTCTTTCACCACAGAAAAATGTATTCAAAACAAATTATAAGATGATTTTCAGATCGAAGAGAATAACTCCCAGATACACGAAAAATAGACATTTTAAGGTATTTCTTTCACGGTGAGCCGTATTTTGTGGGAACATAAGGCCGGGGCCACACTATGCAGTTCTACCGGAGCGTTTTTGCCGGATCTATAGTGTAATATAAGTCTTTAACTATATGCATACACTATAGATGCGGCAAAAACGCTCCGGTAGAACCGCAAATTGTGGCCCTCGTCTAAGCGGGGCTCTTCTGTAATATTGATAATTTACGGTGGCGCTTCATAACAGAAAAGTTACAATCAATCATTATACGCAACGATAAACAAGAGTCAAAAATTTCGCGCAAGTTTAGTAAATTTAGACATTATTACATTTTCTCTGAAAATCCGCGGCTATGAAAATTCTTCTGCTAGATGTATTTTTCCAAGTTTTCTGATTATTATTTTCTTTAAGGTAAGTCGGAAGAAAAACCGGAAGTGAAACTGACAATTTTAACGATCTTTTGTTTTTTCTTTCGAATGTTTAAAGTACATACAATTTAATCTCATAAAAAGTATTTTTATTTTGGTACCCATTGGAATGAAAATTTATGATGATTTTCATAAATACTCACAATCCACATTGCACGGAAAAAAGGAACAGCGAAAATTACAGTATAAAACGCATAAAAACAGGGTGCCATATTTCATTTTACAGTAAAACAGAGTAATGTAAATCCTGTCCTACAAAAATGACGAATTTTCCTGTACACACTGAGCTTTTTACGGTTACACCGGCTTATTTACAGTTCGGTATTGTGAATAAATCAGTATTTTCAGTAAAAATATTCAACTGTAATATTTACATGAGATCACTGATTTTTATACTGTACGCAAACTGCAAGGGTTACAGTGTACAGTGTATTGAGTAGAGAGTGATTTAATAAATTGTACAGTGTGGCACCGTAGTTTTACTCTTCTTTCGACAGTTCGTGACGTTATCTGTGCACCCTGAGATTTTTACAGTTACACTGATTTGTTTGCAGTTTGACATTGTGAATACATCAGTGATTTGAGTAAAAATATTCAACTGTAAAATTTAAATGAGATCACTGATTTTTATACTGTACGCAAATGACGCACGAGGTGAGGCACGAGGCCACGACACAAAGGATTGCCAGTTAGTAGTGCGTGGTTGATAGGACGCGGACATCGAAATTTGTGCGACAGAATTCAAGAAATTATAAAGAAAGAGAGAATTTTCTTTTAAAGGTACGTTCTTGTCTAATTAGGACTTGTCTCGCGCGTGGGGTGAGGCACGTGGCCAGGACACAAAGGATTGCCAGTCAGTAGTGCGTGGTCGATAGGATGCGAACGTTGAAATTTGTGCGACATAATTCAAGAAATTATAAAAAGAGAGAATAATTTACAAAAAGGTACGTTCTTGTGTATGTGACTGATTTTTAAATATTTTCTACACATTTTTTTCAAACTTCTTTTATGGATAAACTTTTTTTGTGTGTCTACATAAACTCTGTCGATATAACTGGCGCATTCATTGTACATAATGCAGATTAACCAACTGTCAAATGACACGTTTTGCTAAACTGAAATCGAGCAATCGCTCGAGTCCAATGCGAACTGTGTAGCCCCTGTATTTTGTACTATCTTTTTTTTCCGTGTGGTTATTGAGCACTCGGTTGATCATTATCGACTTTACTAGAGAGCCCATATTTTAAGCAGTTGGCAACGCTACATAACCTCACTTTAGAAGAATTCAAACATCACCTCTCAACGACTCGACAAATGTCAAAACATGGCACAATTACGTGTAAGTGGTCGTTTCTTTTTTTTTTTACAGAAGATTGATCTGCTTTTGTTCACGCAGATAAATAATAAGAAATTAATTGGGCAGTTTTTAAAGTTTCATTTTCAGGTAAATATACCGAACGAAAACAGAAAGAAATTTCTGTTTTCCGTTCTTCATATGTATATTTGTATACGTAGTAAACAATTAAAAAAAAATAAGATTTACAATCAACATATTTTTATTTATTTTTTTTTTTCGTTTTAATATTACTTTCATTCTATTCTTATTGTATTTAGCATGATGTGCAGCGTATAGGTATTCGGCGATATTCATATCGCATTCTGCGTGAATGGCCGTCTAGGAATTTCCCTAGCAATCACAGCTGACGCTCCGATCACCGTTTAGAGAGAAACAGATGCCGCATAGCAAAATTTAATAAATTATTGTGAAAAAATTACACGGTGGATCAGCTACAATTTTTGCAGGTGAATTCCGTATTAATCGGAGATTAGCATGAAAAGTTTTGTTTATTGGGTCAAACGAGTAAATTTTACGTAAAGTTATCATTTCCGGAAAATTTTTCGGAGGTTACGTTTGAGTGTGTGTACTTTAGGCCAACTTTCAACGTTCATATTTCAGAAATGGTACGGTGGAGTGGCTTAAACTTTTTTATTTCAGCGTGGTTAATGATATGCTATCTCTTTCTCACAAAAAATAGGAGGTTAAATGTTAGTAGATTTTGTAATTGTTACTTCCGAACCACCTTAAGCATTCGATAACCTCCTGTTTTTATTGTCGTTACGGAATCTTTGGATTTTTTACACGCGTAGAGCAGTCTATATCAGACTTCTAGAATTATTTAGTGTATAAATTATTAGAAATAAATGGGACCAGCGTGTCATCTCCATAAAGTGCCCTATAAGGGAGACGATTTTCAAAGACGTAATTTTTGGTTAAAAGTTCGCTAACGTGGCTTGAAATTTCACTAGTACACTGGAATGTATTTTTACTGCGTTGTAGACTAAAATCAGTTAATGGTTAAAATTCAGGTTTGTGAAAAGGACCTCTTAATTCTTAAGTTATTGCATTCTGTGAAAAAATAATTGAGAAAAGTTCTGAAAAATATCGCGTAGGTTATATTGTGAGAACTGTGACGAAGGCGTGTGGCAAAGCGCGGGAAATCGATGACGACACTTTCTCTTGCACTCGAGATATATCTTGAAACAATTCTATAAATCGATGTTCTCTTCACAACAGGCCACGTATTTAGTTTAAACGTTGAAGTTACACACCAGGTATCGGAAGATACGTTAAACCGCTATGATTCAACAAAATAATCTCAACTCTCCTGTGTACACAATATTTTTCGAGACACGGTGTGTAAATTTGGTTCTTTGGGGAACAATCAGATTTTCAAGGTTTTCTCGGTTTTCGAAAAATCTGAAAAATGTTCAGAGTTACTCCACGAAGTGGCCTACTTCATGGCCCAGAAGTAGCCAAAGTTTCAAACGGTTTCAAAAGTTTGAAACCGTTACTGATAAAAATTGAATGATGTTGAAGTTTGCATTGTTGAAATTGATCAAATGATAATTTTCCTTGTATTGCTTACATTTTTCTCCGATTTAGGGTACGAAAATCATCAAAACGGTTTTTTTTATAGAACCACGATCGATTAAATAATCAAGAAAATGGTAGATATTAATTAAAATGAAAATACGAAAATATTTGAAGAGAACTTTCGTTGCATTCCAACGATGCAAACTTCAATGCCATAAAATTGAAGGATGTATTGTCAAAAATGCGAAAAAACGGGTGAATTTGAAATTTCGACTGTTCTTTGAAGGGCTTACAACTGGTTAAATTTTTTAAAAATATTCTCAAAATGAAAATTTCAAAAATGTTCTCTGAAAATTCCAAGTCCATCCGATCAAAATTGAGGGAGTTATGAGCGTTTATAGGTAGGTTCCTCGAACCGGCGAACTTTAAGGAGGTTGGACCGTTAGCCACAATCGAAGATTACATTTAATTAAATATATGTTATCGTCTAGACGATACCGAGTCGTTGCGAATTTCTTGAAATTCTTTCACCACCAAACATGAGAGATAAAAAGTGGTTTGATGTATGTAATTTTACGTGCGGTCAGATGGACAAGACGTTCACGCTACGGGTGATGCAATTTTTTGGCTATTTAGCACCAAGATAAACCATTTCTAACAACGGATTAACGCACACTCAATCTTTGTAAACATTTTGGAAAAAAACCCTTCTTGCCCATCACAAACCACACATATTTAATATTGAACCATCAAGGTTTGATCAAAGATTACGACTCCTGGCGGGCGCATGAAGAGCGTTGCTGCCATCCTCAATGTCCGCGAATTTGCCGTATTTCGGAAGCACTTAATATTAATTAATGGCAATAATAAATAATCTCATGACGAATATAAATAGGCATAATTATAAGTGACTCAAAATTTCATTCTGTTGTATAAAACATTCGCCGACGCAGTTTTTTCGTAATAATCATTGATAATGTTATACTTTTCCAAGTTAGTAGTTACACAAAGGTTTCTCTTATTTGCGTAATAAAAATATAAAATTTCATAATTATGCTCTTTAATTATACATTTTTTGAAAAATTAGCATCTGTAGATGCTAATTTTTCAAAAAATCTACCTTGTGCCATCTACCTACCTTATGAGGTATAGATTTATTCTGTAGAATAAATCTATACCTCATAAGGTAGATGGCCCAGTAATCGTCACCTTAAGCAGATCGCTTGACTCTGCAAATTTATATAGCTCAACTAGAAAAGTGAGTAAAAGTTATTTTAAGTCGTTCTTGATCAGTTTTTTATTACGAAAAAGAAGGTCGTTGTGAAATTTCCGTGCCTGGTACAGTTTTCGAGACAATATTTCGTGATGGTTATAAGATGCTATTGTACGAGTCATCGTCATGCCGCCATGACAGTTGGTCTGATAATCGACATGGGAACGTCCCACTAATCGTCAAATGCGTTCAAAATGCTTTGAGGTCTTATATACCTTTAAAAAAATTGTTTTTTTTTCTTAACTTAAATTATGTATAAACATGTCGAAAATAATATGTAAAAGTTTTAGGTGGACATTTTTTTAACACACGTAGAAAAATGATTTTAAAACTTTAAACGCGTTTTTCATGAAGAAATGTTTTCAAAATTGGGCGGACTCGTATGTCCTGCATTTTTTGGCCGATTGACTTCAAATTTAACTATAACTTCTTAGATACATTTCCTAGCAATGTACACACGATTTTTACAATCATTTCACAATTGCGATTTTTGAAAACGAACAAAGGTCGTTGTTTCAGTCGAAAATGTGACTTTCTTAAAAATCGGGCTAGATGTACAAAAAAAATATTTTATAATAATCGTGTGTACTTCGACAGCAAAACTCATGTAGATTACGGGAAAAAGAAAATTCTTCTGGGTGCACATGTGCGACTCTAACGAGTCCGCTCGTTGGAGATACCTACAGAAACCTCGTTTTGATTGCTTTATTAGTATTTTTCAAAAATCCCAAAAAGCCTTGTTTTCCGACGATCCAAAGGTATATAAGGCCTTAACTTATTATGCAAAGGTTTGGAGGACTTTGTTGACTCGATTATGTCTGCATATGGAACGGCAGAATAATTTTTACGCACTCTGTCATAAACTTTATGATTTTTATTAAAACATTTCATAAAGAATTTGAACCATAAATTTCTCTTTCATGGAACTTTATTAATTTCAAACATAAAACTTATTATTGCCTATTACTTCAGAATTGTAATTTTTATTTATTTGTAGTCATTATAAACAACTATTTTTTCATAAAAGAATTTTTAATAAACATTAAATATTTCGATCGAGTGCTGTTTGCCTGCGTTCGAGACATACCCCGTTATCGACATGGTCACGATCCAGTAATCGACAACCTTATTTATATGTATATCTTTTTACTATCGCGAATATTCGTATGACGATTACTGATCCGTGGATCCTTCAGACAATGCTAATTACGGACCCAATATTTCTTTTCTGATTTTCTATAAACTAATATTCGATTCCTAAGACTTTTTTTTGCTAACAAATTCGTTAAGATTAACATAAAACTATAATTTTTATGCTGAACGCGAAACTCAAATCCTTGTTAATCACGTGAAGAAAAATTTACTTTACGCAAGTCCACAGGCATTCTCAAATCACCCGAGATGTGACATGGTTCACGTTAACCTCCTAATGAAGGATTCGGCCGAAATGATAGCTAGACGTTGTAGCGGCTTATATTTAATTTGATTATTCTTTTATACGTATACTTACGGGTGTGAACATGTAATACAACATACTAAATACCTCCTGGAAGCTAATATACCACAGATCTCTACGAAGGACTGATTTTTATCTTAAAATACTTATTTAATGCGTAAACATGACGATCACTAGGACCCTGACGGCCACTGGGCCGACTACCTCATGCAATTTTTGGAAGTTCATTGAAAAAAAACATTCGTCAACCGCCATTCGACTCAACTGGACCGCTCCAACCTCCTCAAACGCGTTTTTCTCAAAATGACTTTTTCAAAATCGCCGACTACGATATCTAGAAAATCACGGCACCGATCAACTTCAAATCTTACAAGCTTCTTTGACATATCAAAAGGCAGTGCTTGACCGAATCAATTTATTTTCGATGCATAGTTTCTTTGTCAACGAAAATTAAGCCTTTTTTTTACCGAAAATCGATACTCTCACCTCATGGGAAAGTATTGATTTTTTTCCATTCAAAAACTGAATGCGTTTGATTTTTTTTATTTCGGATGATTTGTCTCCGGGCGGCAGTAGTCACCGCCGAGGACGTTTTTCAAACAGCGCTCTGTGCGAAGCGTTGGATCTACCACATTTATGAATATTGTTCAATACAAAAAATGTAAACCATACTTAAGACGGTACTCTAATATAATAAAAAGGAAAACCTGCACACGTTTTTCCAGAAAGAATTTACGAAGATTCCTTTTTTCCGGCCACGAGCTAAGCGTAACTCGTTAAACATCCCGTGTATACACGCAGGGTTGAAATCTCAATTCCGTTGCGAATAGTAAAGTTTTCGACCTATATTACATTACTATCTTGCGTAAAAATGTCGAGTCGAGAAATTCTCGAAAAGACATTTCGCGATACCTCTGTACCAACAACAATAATAATAATGATGACTGCTATCGCTTATATTCCATGCGCTCGTCTCTTATCTCATGAAAACAAAAAAGGAATACAGTACGAGTGTAGAGCGCCAAGAGGATCGCTTGGCTACGCGATAATGACTTGTTGTAGCCGAACTGCATCAGTAAAAAGAAGCAATATCTGCATCCGTGCCCCAGCGTTGTTGGTCAGTATGAATTGACGCAAACATAGGTACGGGAGTCAGGGCCGGTACCTTAACGATGGTGAGGGCGACGAGATGTGCTATGGAGAAACCCCTATATGACATCATCCCCCCCCTCAGCAGACCCTTCTTTCTCCTGCGTTCTCATACCGTTCTTCTTTCTGCTTCTCTCTCGCTCGCTCTCCCGCCCCCTGTCTCGTTCTCTCTCTCTCACTCACAGCCATGCGAACGAGAAACGTCAACAGTTCGTTTCGCTGGGTGACTTCTGTCGCCTAACTCCAAACACCCCTTGTCCTAGACTTTTCTCCCTTCTTTCACATGTACACTCGGCTGCTGCCGCCGCGCCACCTCCCGTTACCTTTAATCTTTATCAATCCATCCAGCCAAGCATCCGCACGACCCGACCGAACGGACGCCACTGCGCATTATTCATGGCTGATGGCGCTCCCTCTTATATAAATGTATGTGCATACCCGTATATATAAATGTATTGAATGCCTTGCGAAAAGGACGTAGCCGTTGTCGGCTTATGAACGCTTGATATGCCCTTCTCATCTAATATGGCTAATATGATCTATAACTTTACCGAATTCCTTTCCCCAATGTCACTTCTCCTCCTCCACTCCCCCTTTTGTCTTATCGATACACTTATTTTCTTGCCATCTAATTCGGCCGCTCGCTCGATGTCATATCTCACTCTGCTTTCGGTAGCATTGCGTTCTAGATATGTTTCGATAACACTAAACAGAATGCTTCGTTCTTAATTTCCTGCGAGTTGTCTATTGGATTTACCTCCACGGTAGATTGTAAAGATGCTACGGCAGTAAATAATCTATTTTCCGCTGAGTTTTAGCTCTGTCAGCCCTGAATTTAGAATTTTCAAGATTATGGGAGTCACTTGCAGGTTTCGAGAAGGAGTGATTCTATTTTTCAGAGCATACTTTTTACAAGGGACGTCTGAAATTATATTTTTACATTGTATATAACTGAAATACGTGCTGATGTTGCGCGATTAATTATTCATAAAGATACAAACTTGGAACGAAAAAAAATGGTGGAGTAACCACAAGCTCGCCTCGATGGCCTTAAGAGAGTGACTTTCAGAGCTAACAACAACTTATTAAAAATTCTTTATTTTTAGGTGGCATATGAAACAACAATTACATTTTATTATCCGTCTCACACACTGGAACAATGTATTTTGGCAAAGTTTTCTATGTTAGTAGAGCTTCCCCACCTTAGGCCAGGAGAGGCGCCAAGACTTTTGGGGATCCCGAATTTCGTTTGTTTCGCCACTTCTCCGTTTCCTGACGCGTCGCTGCGAGCGAAATTGCAGAAAGCGTGCATGCGTGCGCACACTCAGAAGCACTCACGCTCTATGCATGCATACACACTCAAAGTGTTCCCAAACGGATGGTCAATAATCTGAAGTTACATTCCAGATGATGGTTCGAGTCGAAAAGTCTTGAGATGTTTTTGGATGGGATAAACTCGAGGCGAGCTACATTTTAATTACTACCTTGGACCAATGAAAAGCGCGTGACGGCAAGAAGTACGCGAGTGAGTGGGCATGCGTGTAGTGTGAGCTCCCCACCGCGTGGTCGCTAGAGGAATGGTGGGTACGTGCGTGGCACCTAGCGAAGCAAAACAATAGGTCGCTTCGCCCGTGCACTCTATCTAACCGATTCGAGATACAACAAAAATGCTCTACAAGACCAATCTTGTAGAGCATCTATGGTTGATAGTTTAGCCACAAAGCCGCCGTAGTCGGAAATAGTAAAACGCTCGGTTTATGCGTGATACTGGAAAATACGTGGGAGGTGTTTTGGGCTCTTCTTCAGAAGCAACGCTAATGTCATCATAACAACATTTCATTTAATAAAAGCAGAAACAACGTATATTCATAAGTTTTTGGGATGAGTCTCGCCGTCAAAATCGGAGCTGGGGGAAACAGCATCCGAGTTGTGATCCTCGGCATCTTCTACGTCTTCTTCTGTCTTCTGGTCGGTAATATTTCCGACACCATCATCTTCCAAGTCGATATCATCATCGAAAACCTTCTTCTCACGAGAAATTCGCAGCTGCTTTTATATTTCCACAGTTCGCGTTTGACTGCGCGTGTGCATGGCGGCTAATAATACAGTCAACAAATACAACTTTTCGTTATTTATCCCTATTTATTTACTTATCTATTTGTTAATTCTGCAACTTTACACACGTGGGTTTGGGAGAGCCGTGCTTATTTTTTTACTTTCGCAATAAAGAACCTGAAGGAGCACTGCGCGACATTTAAAACAAATATTTTTTGCAGCTCTTTAGGTTCACATAGACGGTAATTATGTTATCCAAAAGTGTGAAAAAATTAAAAATAATCGATCGTATAGTTTTTGAGTTAGCTTGTACGAGGTTCATAAAAAGTGGTTTTCAAGATAATTCGTTGAAAGTTTCAAGACTCAAAAATGTTGTAACTAATTGACCTACCAATCGATCTGTAATTCCGGGGCCATAAAACAGTCCCTCAGCTTCTATACCGTAAAACGGGGTTAAATTGGCATTAAGTGCAACATTGACAGTTTTTGGGGCAACTTTAACAGAGCGCCAAAATACGATTTAAATGTGCACTCAGAAAAACGTTTGGTACCGTAAAAAAAAATTGTTCGAATCAACCAAATACTGCAGTTGCGGATGGCGAACGATATGAACGATTGAATTGACTGCGAGATTTGGTTGAATTACAAATATATATTTATTTCCGGCAACCAAACGTCTTCTTGATCCAAAAACGCACACAGTACTTTCAATTATAATTTCGGTGTCCTGAAACCAAACTTTATTTAAACATACTGAACGGTTGGGTCGGTAATCTCTCCCTTAAAAGCATTTTCAAAATATATAGTTCAACGAAAAACATATACAGTAGAATGAAACATGTGTGCATTGAATGAATTGCAGAGCATATTTCAGTCAATACATAATATTTTTGATAAAAGTTCATGTATAGTCCGTACCACTGAAGATATATTTTAAAAGAAAACCCCCCAACGCTGCTATAGTCGATCCAACTATATGTTGGTTTGCCCTGAATGACGGAGTAGGTTCTGACAACTGATATTATAACATAGTTGAAGCTGCATACAGTACGTTCAATCAAAATTGGTTTTACACCAATCGAATAAATGGCAGATAGAGCATCAGCTTAATATGAACCAAATAAACATCGAGTCACTCTAATAAAATTTCGATGTGAGCATATGCAACGTATACATTGAATTGGTAGAAAATCAATTGAACATAAATCATCGAAGAAAGTATTCTCCCTACGATGAATTATAAATACAAATGGAAGACGAAGACAATAAGGTAAATAGATCCGTTAAATTATGAGACAAGATGATTAGTAATTTTTCAATAATGCCTGTTTATTAAAGTACATATTAAAAATACTGCGATGATACAGAAACAACTTTCATTGATTAATCTACGTCGATGTACGATTGTACGGTGTCAATTGTAAGATAATTTACAAAGCGCTCTGAGAAAATGACATAGTTAAACTTAAAAGTAATCTGCGTGTCGAAAAAAAAAACAAAAGAGACATCAATTAAAATAATGTGGACAGATAAATAATATTTTTTTCTGATGTATCGAGCATTTATCTGCAGGCCACATAACAGAAACCATCAGATTTTGTGTGTTCTCGAAGTGGAATTGGCGCAAACAAGTCTTTTTGCTTTACGCAACGCCAGGTCTCAGACTACAGCGTGGTTGCGACGAACTATTATCGGCTTAAACCGAGTGTCCACGTGGTTGGATTTACCGAATTTAATCGATATCTGAAATTACGGAAGAACAATGGCTCGTGCCCGCAAAAAAATCTCAATCACGATTCCCTTAGCAATCCTGCAATACTTATGCACTTGGTGAACACGCAACGTTAAATGAAACTCACCGGCTTTAACTAAATTTACTATCAACACCCGAAAGACGCCGTACAATGTTTTTCTCGAAGGATAGCACGCAGCGTGACAACAATGGCGGACAAAAAGAAATTACGACCGTACACTTTCCTCGAAATGTAGAAACAAGCGATTGAAGTCCCCAATCTATCAAGATGTCTTCTACTTCGCCCATTTTTATGTTTTCGATGTAAATCGTCTCACAAAACTTATCACACTGAATATTGTAGTTTTCTACACGCTCACAGGGGAGATGCACGTTAACAGCCAGAAAAAAAGACGTGAACAGCCGGGAGTCGAAAGGGCTATCGTAGCGCTGTTCGTGCATACATCTGAAACTACACTGATTCGCGATTTCCACTAACCAGTTAACCAAGCATACCATTAGTACAGCATACCGCAAATGTAGAGTACGCCGTGCCCTACAGTACCGGTAATGTACGGGTACTGTAGTGTACGGGTACGGGATAGCAGCGTAGTCGTACCTCCACGGTATCGCTACCGTGGAGTTACACCGTACTGCAGTGCACGGTGGCTGCACGGTGGCGATGAGGTGGCAACAGTACCGGTACGGCGCACTCCACATGAGCTCCAAATAAACTCCAAATAAAGTCGTTATCTAGAAATCGGGCCGGGAAAAAAGTGATCGATTGCATCCACAAGAACTCAAGTAGCAATAGCAATCAATAGCTGAAAAATATGCACATCGTAGAAAAAAGAAAACACGGTCTTACCTCGAAGTAACTTTAATTAAATCATTTGTTTCAATTAACTTATTCAATTGTAGAACCAACCGTCATTCGCTTTATGCGTAATAATTAATTTAGTTGGAAAATGTAGTTTATTGGCCAATATAACGACCAAATATAAAGTTCAAATAACACGCGGATTACTTGTATGAACTCCGATGTAGTTAATCCAACCTATTATATGGCCAGGGAGATATTGCTATTTTTACATGATAATTTGGTTGTTTCAACTAAACTGGCTTTGTCACTTGAATCGAATTGTATTTCAAGCAAGTAAAATTAGGTTGCTTCAAGCAAAATTGTTTCAACTAAATATACATAGTTGGGATTATCAAACGTTTTTCTGAGTGCGTGCGAGCCCGCACGACCTTCTGCAGGGGGCGGTGAGTGCGGGGAGTGTGTGTGTGTGTGTGTGTGTGTGTGTGTGTTCAAGTTTATTATAATGTTGCTAAAGTTGATTTTGTTCTCAATGATAATTATAAGACTGTTTAAGTGCCTTCAATAGTGCCCTAGGTACTTGATATTTTCATGTAAAATGTTTCCTTGATAAGATGACAATTAGATTGTAAAAAATCGTTGTTTTTCATTTATTTCCATGTATAATGCATAAAATATTACATTTTTTGTCAATATGATGTCAAATAAACCCTTAATTTTGGACATAAGTTGCATTTCAATGCTTTGCTAAGGAACCACATACTCGGGTTACTTCGACTCATTTTAAAAAAGAATATGAAATTGTGGAGGTGAGGGTTTGATTTCCTTATACATTTGATAGCGAAAGGACACATTGGAGCAAAAAAAAGTTAAAATCTACGATGTAAAAAAGTTACCTACAAAAAACTTCCAAATCCTGTTCGAAGAAATCCCATTTTACGGTACCTTATAAGGGGATTTCCCTCCTTAAGAGGTTATGTGGGTTCCGAAGCAAAAAAAAGCATATTTTCTCTATAAAAAAATCTAATATTTCAATTATTTCATTCAAAATGCACAAAAGAGCACAAAATGCACATAAAAGAGCAACGTTTCAACAATATTTTTTAAATAATTCATCCAAAAACTTGGGAAATTCAGCCGGTGGGACCGGGTTTCCGGAGACCCTTATAAAAGTGTCCTCGTGGCGGTCAGGATAACTGATGATAGCTTTATCTGAAATAAAAATAAAAAAATTCTGTTAGTAGATGAGTATACCTCATGATTGAACGAAGGATTTTTGAACAAATTGAAACTTCAATTTTTGGCACAGTTATATGCAAAGCAGTTCAATTTTTGGTACAATTTACACTACGTATAGCCTTGTAAAATTAGTTGTAATCGAAAAAAAACCTTTGTTCAATCACTGTCAATGCTATTTTGAAGAAGTGTGCAAAATTTCAATAAGATCGGTGCATTCGTTTTTGAGCTAAATTTCCCAAATTTTTGGATGAATTTTTAAAAAAATATTGTTGAAATGTTGCTCTTTTATGTGCTTAACATTTTGAATAAAATGATTTATATATTATATTTCTTTTTTAATTGAGAAAATATGTTTTTTTTTTGGCTTCGAAACCCACGTAACCCCCGTAACTATTTTGTTTTCAGACTGATCCCATCACTTAATCTTAGTTTTTTTTAAATCATAAAAACGTTCAAAAACTGGGTTGGGAAATATGTGGGGTTATGTTGACCTTGTACATGCTCTTAAGAGGTCCGTCCGCACACTTCAGTGAGCGGGATAGAGACGTATTACTCGTTATGATGAAGATGGAATAACAGAAATACGGTTTTCATTTCCTTTCAATGGCTCGAATCAAAGAAACTCACAAACCGTCGTTACGAATTGGATCGGTAGTTTTTTAATCGACGCCTAAAATTCATGTTCAACCTTCCTTTAAAAAAAACTCGACATATAGAAGTTGTTATGACTAATGTGAGCAGATAGTCGTTGGTATTATTGTTTGTGCCAACCTGTGAAAAATAAAATCAAGGTTTGATTATTCAATTCATTTATAGAAATGTTTGGATAACTTCAATCTTGGTTACTTCGACACTGTGTAGCATTTTTCCCGGGGAGTGGGATGGCACGTGAATTGCGTCGGATTTGTATGGGCGTTTTCAAAGCTTTCACAAAGAGCTATCGAAGTTTTGCTCGGATGGTCAAACGGTGGAGAGTGGGTGTATGAGCACCTGAGCCCCTGTCAAGGTGCCTGGGTCACGCCTTGGAGGTACAATAAATAGCCGTCAGGTGGGAGGAGCTTACTGCTACGATTATCTTATACCAATCCCCCGTAAGACGTAGGGGAGAGTGGGGCACGATATGCCACGAATATTTTTAGGTTTGCGCTGCGTAGGTCAATACTGAATTTTTTTTCGGTGAACCATGAGCTAAATCGAATTTCGTCAAACCTGAATAAACTTCCAAAACGGCTTGTTGAAAAGTATACAAAATCATAATAGATTTAGATTCTTGGGAAAAAAAAGTTCTCCGATCGTCAGAAAAATGTTATAAATGGTCTCACTTTCCTTGACAGTCCAAGTTTTTGGTAATAAATTATAGAGTAATCCGTGTCTCGCTTCGTAGCGACGTTTCATTATTTTGAGTTCGAAACGTAATGAATTATTCCGAGATATGTGATTTGTCGCGTGGTTGCCTTTATTTACGGAATAATAACAAATGTACCAAAAGTATCAAATATCTTAAGGGGTTAGACTACTGTGAACATTTAAAATAATCGTCCGTCGCTTGAGGTAACTCAAAATGAAGGGGAAGATCCAACGTATGGTGCAGAATTCGCAGATTGAAGGTAAACTTTTTATTACAACGATAGAACTGCTACTAAGATTTGAAGGAGGTTCGGTGATTGGAGCGAGTCCAAGATAAAAGCCCGATTTTTTTTATAGCATTGTCGCGACCTTCGTCCATGCGTATGCGGAGCTTCCACGAGATTTACCGTACAGTTTCGGAGTTATTAATTATTAAAGTCCTGTCATATATCGATTTTTTGTGCTACTTGGAGTCAAGACACACGTAAAAAAAACTGACAGTTGCGTTCGTTGAATCGTTGTGATCAATAAAGCATCTTGAATTGGAAAGCTCACCGTAGAAATTAGCAATAAATTTAGAAATAAAGTGGCCAAAAACCGAAGTATTCGGAGCGTGAGACGTCTCGTGACGGAACAGCAGCTATCTTGCCCGAAATGTGGCAACGCCGAATACTCGCGCAAATTTTATTCGTGTATCGGATATTTTCAACGCAAATTGAAAATATGATTGTGTGAAGCCCTACATTTTTTAATGGATTATAAAGGGCCTTTCGTCGATATTTTCTTAAAGTTTTTTTATGTATAGCCAAGGCATCTCAATCTTTCTGGCGACATGTATACAACGCATCTATATATAAATTCAGCATGGAAGAACCGTCGTATAAAATGAACGTTCGTTTTTATATCGTGAAAATTGGGAAAGGGAAAAATAACATGACCATCGATGAAATATGTTTTGACTTTGGACAGATTGGACATTGGACATTGAGGTTACCTCAACGCGACGTTTTTCATTTGCAATCGCGCTATAATTTTTTCATTTTCTAATTTATGTCCGACAGAATCTACCTTTGTCTCTAAACTGGACTTCCGGTACAATCCCGTTACTCTCTTGATAAACTTCTACAGTATTGTCATTCTCCATGTTTACCGGCTACAAGAAATAATAAGCGGGCGCGTGGGACCGATGACAGCCATCGAAAATGCGATGATGCTACACGTCGACGATATGGCGTACTACTGAAGTCGGGTAGTAGATTATCACGTTTTATTTCATATTATAAATATAATAGGTAGCTCGAAATTCAATACTCAAAAAATATTTCTCGAAAAACAGGCCATATACATATGTCTAAAACGTGGCGGTATTACGGAGCAGAATAGACTCTATGTTTACTAGCGTGGTCATCACCGTACCTCCTTAAACGTGTTTTTCTAGAATCTATGTTTTCCAAAACGGTGTACACGATTTCTCGATATCTAATTAACGGAGTGAATTCAAATTTGGTACACTTATTGAGTGTAATAGTAGTTTAGTCTTGACCGACGTTTTTATTTTTAATATTTTTTTTTCATTAGTCATTAACAATAATGTGATTTTTCCTCGGAGAATCGAAGAAAAATGTATTCTTTTTATGAGTGGAACACGATAACAAAAAACTCAGTCAAGGCTTGGCCAATATTATTTATTTGAAGGAAAAACTGTTTTTTTGTTTCAGATCAACCAGATGGCCAAAATCAAGTACGCCGTTGAGCCTGTCGCGTTCAAAAATCCTCCACGAGATTATTTAGAACTTCTTCAACTATTAATACTTTTCAATGGAATTTGGCACACGACTTTGTTAATATACACTACTGGCAAAAAGTGTCCGGACAAAAATTCAAAAAAGTTCCAGAACGTTTATTTATTACATTTCGCCGATAGTTGACATAAATTAATTTAATAAACGGCATTTTGAAGGGGAGGAAGTCACCTTCATTACGTTTTTTTTTAAATTTTTGACTATTTTTTTACGACTAGTACTCTTTTTCGAAAACGACCATTTTTCGTCTTTTTTTGTTCCTTTTCCGGTGAACCCCGTTTACAGACAACATTTTTTTATGCATTTCTTTGTTCGGAATCATAAAGGGGGAAGCTCAAGCTTCAATTTTGTTTTTTTAAAGCTTCATACGATTTTTTTTCTAAAGATATTTTTATTTTTTTGAAAAAAGAGACAATTTGAAACATAACGTGCAACCGAAAACGACAAGGATTCATGAAAAAACCTCAAGATACTAAAAAGTTGAAGCGGTTTTCGTTGAGTTCGCGAGAAGCTCTTCAGATTTTTTTCGAATTTTTTTTTTCACTTATTTTCGGTAATAGATCAGATGATTTAATTACCGTAACTCTATAACTCAGAGGTTTGTGGTAAAATTTAAAGAGAGGAAAAAACGTATTTTTCTATTTTCAACGCAAGAGAATTATTTCATATTTTTGCTCGACATTTTTTTCTCGATTAAAATTTTATAGTTTTCCAGTCCCGTCAATCGATTGATTTCAACTCCCAGATAGACAGTCATGATCATCACGCCGTGCATACAATTGATGAAGCAAATTTTACAGCATACCCAGATAGATGGATGTACCTCATATTGGCATCATATGTACATCATCACTGCGGCATAGAAAGTCTCACAGCTGTGTATGCCTTATGAGTGCTCCCGTTGAAGTTATATTTGCATCATATGATGATTCACAATAATACATCCAAATGAAGCAAAGTTGTTCTCACGCGAATATGAATGCAATGAATTCATCAGACTAGCAATTTCGGCTCATGAATATCTAACAATAAGTGAGTGCATATGGGGCGCATATGGGTGTCACGGCGTGAAGAAATTGTAGTGCTCATACGGAACTCATATTAGCGGCATGGCGTGACGTAACTATGCTGTGCTCATATGGAGCTCATATGAGTGTCATAGCGTGAAAAATTTAAAAAATCCAAAAATGTTGATTAAAAAAATCTGGTAGGATTTTTATATCCAGATGTTTTATTTATGTTCCTGCCTATATGATAAATGGATTAAAACGTATCCTGCCCAGTTAAATTTTGTACCTACCTACGGTTTGAACCTACGTCTTCTAATTCGAGAGCTGAGCGCTCTACCTACCTAGCCATTCTAACACTTGTGCAAACTTTCTTTGTGTCTGCCTATTTGTATAATTCTGGATTTGTATGCATATCGCCGTCATATTGCGCTCATGGGATGTATCACTGACAAATATACATATCGCCGTCATATTGCGCTCATCGAATGTATCACTTAGAAATATGCATATCGCCGTCATAGGATGAATCACTGAAAAACACGCATATCGCCGTAATACTGCGCTCATGGGATGTATCATTGAGAAATATGCATATCGCCGTCATATTGCGCTCATCGAATGTATCACTGAAAACATGCATATTGCCGTCATGGAATGTATTACTGAGAAACATGCATATCGCCATCATATTGTGCTCGTGGGATGTATCACTGACAAAATATACATATCGCCGCATATTGCTTGCATGGCATGTCTACTACCAGTGCTAACCCAGTGAATTCATCAACACAAGTCATTGGATGACTTCCATATGACGTAAAATTTGCAGACATTAATTATGGACACTTGAGCACAGCGATATGAGTTCAACGTGTTCCAAACGTACGATGCATTTGTAAACGACAGATTGAGATCAAAATGCTTTGTACATTCACGATACTAATTGAGTTCACGGCTTTGCATCATGACATGTAGTCAATATGCTGTAAAATTTGCTTCATCAATTGTATGCACGGCGTGATGATCATGACTGTCTATCTGGAGGTCGTTTGCGAAAAAGAGTACCAGTCGTAAAAAAAAGAGTACAATTTTAAAAACAAAACGGAATGAAGGCGAATTCCTCCCCTTCAATATGCCGTTGATTAAATTCGGTTGCGTCACCCGAGTGAAACGGGCACAGCACAGGCCTCCTTAACCTGCTTTCAATCTCAAACTCTTGCCTCGACCCCACCTAACCTGCTTTCGGCCCAAATTCGATATCTCGCCCATCATCATTCCATTGTGGCCTGATCAGTAACCCGTTCGATGACGAAAATAAGACGAAATTAATAAAAATACATCGTCCCCTTATCAAATTATTAGTGCAATATTAATATGCGAAAACAATCAAATTTGCTCAATATCGATTTATTATTATTTTATAGGCAATTCGTAAAAGAATGCTTGTATATACAGTCTTACTCCAATTCTATCGCATTAATGGGCGTTTTCTTGTGAGAAAAAATCTCACAGGAAAATTCTTAAAAAATTCCAGTCTATCCAGTATAAGCTTACGCGACGTTTTTCGTCCTTGACATTTCTTCTTAAGCCCTCTAGTTCTTGAGTTACATTGCATTATCTAGAATTAGTCATTTTTAGCAAAAAATGAAATAACATTGCGAAAAAAATCGTACAAAACTTTATAAAAAACGCAAATGGAGTTCCTGCTACCCCGTTCAAGTTTATCATGGATAAACGTAACAAACTTTTTTTTCATAAGTCATGCGCTCAATTCTCGACGGTCGAAAAAAAGCCGAAAAACAGTCACAGATAAAAGTGCATACCGGGTCGAAAAGAAAATTATAAAAAAATATTTCAGAAAAGCAATATAAAGCTAAATTTATTCCCGTCAAAACGCCGTTCGGTAAATTTGGTTATCTTTTTTTTTTACGAAGCTGTGTAACTTTTAGTGCAGCAAGAAATATCGACTGGTGTATCCAAACTTTTAAGCGACGGTATATATTATATAATACTATATATATATATATATATATTATATTCGAAATATGTAGTTGCATTAATATATTCAAATATACACTACCAGTCCAAAGTATTCGGACACTTCAGATAACTGCAAAACTTAATATCACTTTGGATCATTGCAAACTTATGGTAGAATAATAATTATTTTACGAAGATACTATAAAGCTCTGTATAATTACTTAATTATATAGATCTTTATAGTATCTTCGTGAAATAATAAATGAAATGAATTATATTACTCTAACATTATTTGGCAATTATCCAGCGCTCAAAAGTTTTGCGATCATGTGGAGTGTCCGAAAACTATTGGCTGGCAGTGTAGATCTAAATAACATATAATGTTGATATCTATATGGAACGTTAGGGTGTTAATTATAGTCTATTTCATGTTCCAAAGGATTGAAATTGTCGGTTTAGAATTCAACATCATTCGATTTTTTCTTTATTTTTTCTTTTTGTTTTTGTTCGTTTTGTTTTTTTTGTTAAGTCAATAATGAGTTGATAAATGGCGACGGCCGATTACCGTCGATTTTAAATGAAATGTTTGATTTTTCTTTGTTTTCATTTTTAGCACGTCGAAAATTAAAAAAATATTTCCACGTGTATTTATGAAGCATATTTTTATTTTTTGCCGCTAAATATGATATTAACTAACCGCGTCTATTTGATTCTTTTTTATTTGAATTAACTAGATTTTTCATAGAACCAAATTTTTCCTATTGCATTCCATTATTAAAATTATTGATTTCAAAAATGTTTATTTATAGAAAATCAATCTATTTAATATCGTCCAATAACTACATATTTTATTTGATCCTAATAAATCTGTGATTCGGTTTCATCAGTTCAACATTTTCATCTGTTCAAAAAAACAATTTAGTTAAGTTCACTGAATGGATCTAGTTATTTTTTAAAAATTTACCTTAAATAGAATTTTCGTAGAGTTAACCATTCTTTTATTTGATTGAACTAACGGTCCATCTTTATTGCAACACTCATATCAAAGAGGCGGGGAGTAGAGAAGGTGGAGAGAGAGGATTTTTATATATACATATATATATATATATGTGTGTGTGTGTGTGTGTTTGAAAAATCTATAGCATGTTATTCGATGAAACTCTCTAATTATCACAATCATATTAACTAATTGATATAGCTTATGTGATACAACAAATAGTTAGAGGTATTCATTCGGTCTCTTATGCCATATCAGCGACCAAAATGTTATAAGCACTCGGTAGCATAGGGGCAGCGGAGCGTAGCTAGGAGTAGGTAGGCTAGGTTCAAGTCGCATATAGGGCAAATATTTTCTTCGAAAAAAATCATGTCTATAGGCCAGGGAATGACGAACTTCGATAAAAATCCTTGTGGTAAAGCTCTCAATTAAGGAGTTCATTTTATTTTCGATTTATGAAATATTTTATGCATATAGTACACTTAGCTTTACAGTGTACATTGTAAGCAAATAAAGATTAATTTGAATCTCATCTTTATTAATATATATAAATATCTTCGAAAGAAATACGATCGTAGTAGGCTGTGAGACAAGGAAAAAACCTATTTTATTTAAATAGATTCTATATAAATTATTATTTTTGTTTAGCAGTGTACAGTAGGCCGAAAGGGGGGGCAGTAGGTTCTGCGGGAGCGCTCGAAGTAGGCCGACCTGAGGTTCCGTAGGTTCAATTGTGAGCCTCACTGACCTCCTTTGAGTCAAAAAGTCTACTTTCTGCCATGCCGGAGGTTCATCGGAGGCTCTAACGCATGGTACTTTCAAACATTGTACCCTCCTTTAGATACCCAATAATCCGCTCACGCCGATTTCTGCTCGCCTTCATTTTGTGGGTTGAACGCGACTCGAAAATTTCGACTCGGGCAACTATCGGCGAAATGGCATAAAAAATCATGCCGGAAGTTTTTTGAGTTTTTGTACGGAAACTTTCGCCATTAGTGTACATACGAACAAATGTTCAAACGATTTTTTAATCATTTTACTGATCCCTTCAAAATTTATTTTTTAAACAACCCTGATTTCCGGGTCGTCGCAGTGGCCTAACCCCTTAACTAATAATATTAAACAATCGGGGTATGTGTTTGTTTTTCTCGAATTTTTCGAACTCCCACTAGTTTAACTAGAATGACGAAGCTATTACATTGAAATTAATAGTAGGAAAGTCATAACCGAGGTTTTTTGAGTTGACAAATGTAAAGGAGGGCGCAACCTACAGACGTGGCGTAAATTCATTATTTCAAGGAATATCTTAGCCGTTGTACTAAAAAAAGCTCTTAACGCGTGGCACATTTTTTTTCAAAACAAGGCACTATTAACAATAATTTTTCGATTTAATTATTTATGATTTTTGGTGTTTTTTTAACCTCTTCGGCAAAAAATGGCACTTTACGATCAATACGCAATCCTATTTAAAAACCGACGTTTCGAAAATACAAAAAAGTATTCATGTAAAATAACGTTACTATTGTAGCCTGTAGGGTCAATTTTTAAAATTAATTATTTAATAATTTCGTTCGTGTTGAATTTCCGGCTTTTATCGCTTATAAAAATTATATCGAACAAAACATTTCTGAAAATGACCTGGCGGACGGCAAAGAAGAACGTACAAAAAATCCAGAAGCACTGGCACCGAATTAACGAGCAAGCCAGACAGAAAAACTATGAACAAAAAACGGGTATAATTTTACCACTAAATAAATTAATCTGGACGACTACCTGCGCTGCCATATTTATTGTTGAATGTTTGTTCCGGAGATGAATTTAAAAACACTCTTTCCTCAAACGTGTAGAGCATAATAATCAACAACAAAAAATCGTTTTTCAAATCTATATCTCGGTAGGATATGATCTCGAAAGGACAAGATGAATAAAAAATTCCATTACTTGAACAATGGCGCAGTTATGTAATGGATCAAAATATTGTATACACACCAGTGGAATTAATTCTGGATACTTTAAATATAAATTAGCTTTTTTATATTTACGCAGAAAACGCATATTCTGCTAAGCCGACATAATACTACAATCTTTTTATTTGAATCTATAATGTTTGTACTTAATATTTAAAAACTAAACTAAAACTACACATTTTTTTTAAATTGAAAAGCTTACAGAATTCCTTCCACTAGTGTTGAACGTCACAATGAATCACTTCCCTTGTTACTCATTCTGATTCCGTGATTCGATGTTTTAAGGTATTCCTTTCATGAACCTGAATATTTAACAATTAACTGATCTTCGTCTACAATCAAGCAAAAATACATCCCGATATACTGGTAAATTTTCATGCCAAGTTACCGAACTAATAACGAAAAATTATGACTCCGAAATCGTCTCATTTGTACGGCGCTTTATGGAGATGATACGGTGGCACATTTCTATCTAATAATTTATACACTAACAAGGAACATCCCTCAGGTGTCCGCCTCAGATTTTGTTGAAACTCATATATGTGATAGACCACCGAAAACTTTGGGACACGTATTTTTTTTATCTGCGGAAAAACGGATTTAAGGGGGGAAACCGTCCCTCAAAGAAAAGCATGTTGAGTGGTGATTTTGCAGTTTCTCCCATAAGCAATCCACCGATCTGAATAAAACAAAAACGAAAATTCTTCTAATGAAAAGCGATGAAAAATCCACTATGAAAATGTTAAGAAAAAATTTAATTAGGGGGTAAACCACCCTTCAATTTGCCTTTTTTTCACCCCACACTTAAGAGGGTTGTATACAAATTAATAAAACAGGTATCATTTTGAAGGGGAAATGAAATTAAAGTTGACGGGTTTTTCCGTTTTGGCGGCATAGCAAATTTAAGGGGGTAAACCACCCCTAACATACATTTATTTATCATGGTCGTTTTTTCTTTGTTTAAAGTATATCCGCTGATTTTAAATATTTCTATAAGCTACAATTTAATGTTTTATCATATTTCAAAATTATTACATTCGTCTTAAGGGGTAACTACCCCTCTGACGAGTAACATCATTGAAGTATCCGCTTTCGATTTCGTTGAAACTCATTTATGTGGTAAAGCATTGCAAACTATTAAACACGTCTATTTTGTTTCGGCAGAAAAACTCTGTTAGAGGATGGAACCACCCTTCAATGTTTCTCCCACAAGCAGTCCGCCGATCTGAATGAAACAAAATCGACAATTCCTCTAATATTAAGCGATGAAAAATCCACTACAAGAGTGTTCACTAGAAATATAATTAAGGGGTAGACCACCCCTCCACTTGCTGTTTTTCACCCTACGCTTAAGCGGGTTGTATGAAAATTAATGAAACAGGTATCATTTTGAAGGGGAATCAAAATTCAAGTTGACGCGTTTTTGCGTTTCAGCGGGACAGCAAATTTAAAGGGGTAAACCACCCCTAACATAAATTTGTTCATCACCGTCGTGTTGTCTGTGTTTAACATGTATCCGCGGATTTGAAATATTCTCCCGCGTTTTCAAATTATTACGTCTTCAAATTTTTACATTTTAAGGGTAAACTAAAATGAGTTTACTTAAGGGTAAACTCTAATGGCTTTTCGTTTGAAGTTTCGCAAAAGGTTTCGAGAATTTCGTTATAACTGCTTTCATTTCACCGGTAATATCAATTTTATGTTTGTGTGTGCAGGCATATTCGTTTTGAGCTTTAGGAGCGGTACTTTGGGAGTGGGGACGTGGGGCTACCCCTTACTCATAAGACTCATATTTTCGTGTCGAAACGCTTCCGATTTTAATATGCACGTCCATTAAGCATCTCCATAGGAATAAACATACACTTCTACTATATCATTAATTATAATAATTTTCAGAATAAGTTATAAGGCTCACTTCGTATATGTCGGAACGATGATGCACCTGGATCAAGCGATAATTTAGCCAGCGACGTAGTTTTGTGGAGGAATGTATATTTTTATTATTTTATCGTTTATTTAATTAAACATATTAATGGAACAGTAGGTTAACAAACACGTTTTTAATATATTTTGACATATTTCATTTGGGAATCATATCAGCTGATTTAATTAATAGTACTTGTGAAAAGTATCGCCATCATATGCCGTCAAATCATTTTCTCGTGACATATACCTTTTTTCATATGATAACTATCAACAATCATGGCTCATAATTCCTCCAATAATGATAGTCGTAAAAAAAATGCTTTAAACACAACGACTTTTTGCACCATGCACATCTGATAATGGCCAAATTATTGCAACCGGGTATTTCACAATGTGTGTTCGATTTACCAAAACCAAAGGTAACAGGATTTTCAAAATGAGAGTTGATTGTGTGTATGCGATTGCAGTTTAATTATATTATTTCTCAACTGCAAATTCATATCAGATTTTAATAATATTACACTGTCTTACAGGAGTCTATCAATATTACGCTATGTCTTCCGACGTTAGGAAAGAAAACCTTTTCCAACCAGCTTTTGAAATGCTCTGTTAACACAAAACACATTCAATATTTAAAAAAATACCAAACTTGACATCAATTACATTTCATATTAAAAAAAAAAATCATTCATTATAATATGTGAGCATACGTACCAGAAGGAAGTTTTCCCAATTTGGATGCTAAAACAAAGACGTTTTCTGCTTGAAATAGCGCTTTGTCTACTCGTGGTCCGAATTCACCCTTCGTCTCCTTTAAAACGATGAAAAGTGGGGAAAGTAATTTCCCCTCGGCGCTTATAGTAGGCTGAATCGTATAGCTGTGAGTTATTGAAGAAACTGACTGTACAACGCATTCAACTTTCTTTTCCCCTTCCGATGCAAGAGTTCGCGCCGAATATATTCCCACATGGAAACCGCTTTCATCCGAATTATACACATTTTCCGTTCCATACTTTTTTATCAGTGGTGCAACAACGGCTGCAAATTTTTCTGCATTTTTCCGTAGTTCTTTTTCTCCCGTAGTTTTGCGCGTTACAAATTTATTGATTTTTCTGGATACAATGCGATGCCGTTTTTTAAAATTCCATAAACAATTATGAGAGGTCTTAAATGGCATATCATTGAAACCTATCTCCTTTTGGGCTTGTAGCGCCCACTTCTGAAGATCAATATCATGTATAATGACACCAGCATCTAGAGCAGTTTTTATATTCTTCAATGTATATTCAGAAATTGCGCTAGCTTTTCTTTATAAGTACCGCCTTCATTCAGCTGATATGCCCAGCGTCGCAATTGTCTTTCAGACTTGACAGATCTGTATTTCTGTTGGACGGTTTAGAGGCTATAGTTTTTTGCCTTACCAGATCTCCAGTATTGAACTGCTTTCTTTTTGTAATCGTAGTTCAGCTCATCATCACTGGAACAGGCGTCAGAATCACTATCACCAGTATCCTTTTGCCATACGGTATCTTCTACAGCATTGGTTTCCTACTGTTTAAATGGTTCTTGAAAAGCGAGAGTTTCTTTCTCTATCATTTGAACTCCATTATAATCTTGCATGGAATTATTCAAAATTTGTTCAAAACTGTCCGCAAGTTCAATTTCCGCGTTGTTAACCGGCGTTTGTGAAATATCCATAGCTTCAAATGTCTAGTAGAAGTTTGATAACGTTTATTGGGTTGACTTTCATGGCTGATGAAATTTGTATTTTCCAACACACAGTATACTGTTTGTGGCTCACTTTAACGTGAAATGGAAGAATCCGAATACTAACCGTCTTATAAAGCAAGCGATAAAACTGCAAGCTATTGACAACTTGAACTGCCAGAGGCTAATCACACATTACCCGAAAATGTAAACACATTATCGGGTGATGTATGATTAACGTCTTGCAGTTCAAGATGACAATAGCTTGCGGTTGAATATTTGCGCAGTGTAAAAATTCTGTGTAGAATAAAAATTTTGCGCAAAAAACGTTATCGCGTCATGACGCGATAAGAATATTCGCGCTGGAAGAATCAATTATTGCAGTTAGTCGAGAAAGTTTGATACGTAGGCAAATAAACATCAGTCTGTTCGTTGATTGTATAACTTCATACACAGAGATAAAAGATTTCCGAACGGGAGCATTCTGGATAATGCCGCATTTAAGCATCAAAGCGTAAACATTTATCTGCATATGATTTTTTTTACGCGGAATAAAAAAAACGAACAAACCAAATATATTTATATATACCATTTGAATTTTATTAATAGTATCGTTAATATATTTTTGTTACTGCATTGCATCTTTGCATGGGAGATGCTTTCATCAAAACTTTTGAATTAGAGGAAGAAACATTTCGGTACAAAAATATAATTATGACAATATGAAAATATGAGTCTTATGAGTAAGGGGTAGACCCACGTCCCCACTCCCAAAGTACCACTCCTACAGCTCAAAACGAATATGCCTGCACACGCAAACATAAAATTAATATTACCGATGAAATGAAAGCAGTTTTAACGAAATTCGTGAAACCTTTTGCGAAACTTCAAACGAAAAGCAATTAGAAGGGGTAGTTTACCCTTAAAATGTAAAAATTTAAGAACGTAATAATTTGAAAACGCGGGAGAATATTTTGAATCCGCGGATACATGTTAAATACAGAAAAAACGACGGTGATGAACAAATTTATGTTAGGGGTGGTTTACCCCCTTAAATTTGCTGTCCCACTGAAACGCAAAAACACGTCAACTTGAATTTTGATTCCCCTTCAAAATGATACCTGTTTTATTGATTTTCATACAACCCTTTTAAGCGTGAGGTGAAAAACGGCAAATGGAGGGGTGGTTTACCCCTTAATTACATTTCTAATGAACACTCTTGTAGTGGATTTTTCATCGCTTAATATTAGAAGAATTTTCGATTTTCTTTCATTCAGATCGGTGGACTGCTTGTGGGAGAAACTTTGAGGGGTGGTTTCATCCCCTAACACCGTTTTTCTGCCGATACAAAAAAACATGTTTAATAGTTTACAATGCTTTACCACATATATGAGTTTTAACGAAATCGAAAGCGGATACTTCAATGATGATTCTCGTCAGAGGGGTACTTACCCCTTAAGACTAATGTAATCATTTTGAAATATGATAAAACATTAAATTGTAGCTTATAGAAATATTTAAAATCAGCGGATATACTTTTAACAAAGAAAAAACGACCATGATAAATAAATGTATGTTAGGGGTGGTTTACCCCCTTAAATTTGCTATGCCACCAAAACGGAAAAACCCGTCAACTTTAATTTCATTTCCCCTTCAAAATGATACCTGTTTTATTAATTTGTATACAACCCTCTTAAGTGTGGGGTGAAAAAAAGGCAAATTGAAGGGTGGTTTACCCCCTAATTAATTTTTTTCTTAACATTTTCATAGGGGATTTTTCATCGCTTTTCATTAGAAGAATTTTCGTTTTTGTTTTATTCAGATCGGTGGATTGCTTATGGGAGAAACTGCAAAATCCCCACTCAACACGCTTTTCTTTGAGGGGCGGTTTCCCCCCTTAAATCCGTTTTTCCGCAGATAAAAAAAATACGTGTCTCAAAGTTTTCGATGGTCTATGACATATATGAGTTTCAACAAAATCGGAGGCGGACACCTGAGGGATCTTCCTTGTAAGTAACCCGAGATGCCTGATATAAAGTGCTCACGCGTGTAAATAACTCGAAAGATTTCGTAACGACAACAGAAACAGGGACTCACCGAATGTTTAATGAAAATATTAATGATAAAATTTAGAAAAATGTAACAGCAGAAGAATTTTCGTAGCTGCGACGTTTCAGAGAAAATGTAAAAATGTAGAAATCCACGAAATGTTTGCAAAATGTTTTCTTCCAGTTTATCGTTGGGTATGATAATTGATTGTCTACTAAATGTTTGCGAAATGTTTTGTTCCAGATATCGTTGGGTATGATTATGAAGCGCCACTGTAATTCAACCAATGATTCAGAAGAGCCCTCCTCGTGCCCCCGCGAAATGCGCCCCTCCGCGAAAAAAATACCTTAATAATTTGTTAATTGTAATACCGCATCTTTGTACTCAATGACTCAAGTAAGCCAGAATATTGTACGAGCGAGGTCCTCAAATTATTATTTTCGACATATACAAAAGAAAATCGAAATTCACGCATATTTTTCTGAACACGGATTTATCAGAAATTAAAAAAAAATAGGGTATTATTGCTGTAGTTTTTGTTCTCCCGTTTCGCATTTCAGGAAAGCCTACTGCTAAAGTAAGAAAAAGCTTACTATTCTGTCTATCGTCCGGATCACCGAGCTAAGTAAATCTTCAATCTGTTTTTTGTGAGTGCTAAGTAAATCTTAATTCCAGTTTTTGGTGCATGCTAAGTTTCGAAGAGCAATTCTGTTCGTACAAAGTCGATGTCGCGCTAAATCACGCACACCAATATGGCATTAGGTGGCTCGTGTATTTTATCCCGTTTGCTCGCTCTCTTTGTATTGTCATGAAACGATTAACGAACCCGATTATTTGACAATTAACTGATTTTCGTCTACGATGGAGTAAAAATACATCCCAGTATACTGGTAAAATTTCAAGCCAAGTTATCGAACTTTAACAAAAAATTACGACTCTAAAAATCGTATCAGTTATACGGCGCTTTATGGAGATGACACATTCGCCACATTTCTTTTTAATAATTTATACCCTAAATAATTCTAGATGTCTGATATACACGGCTCTACGCGTGTAAAAAATTGTAAATATTCCGTATCGACAATCAAAACAGGGGGTCACCGAATGTTAAAAGAAAATATTAATAATAAAACTTAGAAAAATGTGAGTAACAGAAAAATTTCCAAACCCGCGACATTACGTATACAATGATTGATTGTAACTTATTTTTGTATTGAGCGCCACTGTAATGTAACGAGACTCAGTATGCCCTGCTTATGGCCCCACAAAATACGGCCCCGCGCGAAAGGAATACCTTAGAAAATAAAAATAAAAACCAACATCAAATCCATTGCTTGCGTAGTTCACAAAGACAAAATACAAATAATAAGAAATTAACCCTAACGAAACCCAAAGAAGTTTGCGTTACAATTTTTACACGCTGCTGCGAAGATAATTTATCAATGTAATCGTTAGTCGATTAGGATCTTTTGGATGTTGAGAGTTGCGAGTTCGAAAGCCATTTGAAATGTTGTCATATTTTGACAATGACGGTGTGCTACAAGAGTCACAATTCGTGCAAACGGGTTGGTATCATACTATTCAAAATTAGTCGTATAAACTGCTACATCGACGGAGTAGCGTCGCATGATCCCAGCTAACCCCAGCTAACCACGTACCGTGAATGTACCCCTCATGTGGAGTGCGCCGTACCGGTACTGTTGCCACCTCGTACGTGCGTACGGCACTGGTACATTACCGGTACGCCGTACGGTACGCTGTACCGCCAATGTACTAGAACAGTACCGGTACAGTATCGCCACCGTGGAGCCACCGTAGACTGCAGTACGGTGTAACTCCACGGTAGCGATACCGTGGAGGTACGAGTACGGTGGTATCCCGCATCCGTACATTATCGGTACTGTAGGATACGGCGTACTCCACATTTGCGGTACGTTGTACTAATGGTACGTTTGGTTAACTGGGACCAAGTATCGGAAATATATCGCTCATGTGGAGAGCGCCGTACCGGTGCTGTTACCACCTTGTACGTGCGGACGGAACTGGTACATTACCGGTACGCCGTACCGTTCGCTGTACCGCCAATGTACTAGTACGGTACCGGTACAGTATCGCCACCGTGGAGCCACCGTGCACTGCGGTACGGTGTAACTCCACGGTAGCGTGGAGGTACGACTACGCTGGTATCCCGTACCCGTACATTACCGGTACTGTGGGGTACGGCGTACTCCACATTTGCGGTACGCTGTACTAATGGTACGCTTGGTTAACTGGGGTGAAGTGGGATTTGACGTCTTCCCGAATTGGGCGTAATGTAGAATCGCCAGGTTTTGTCGAACTACCAAAAACCCGCGCATCGGAGATCTCCTTACGGTCATGTATCACCAGAGATTAGTAGGGAGATGTACAATGCTCAGAAATGGTGCCAAATCACGGCGGCGAGTTCGGGAATATAATTTTGTGGTCATCGCCTCTGTCGAGGTTGCAGATTCCCTTGTAGCCGCGCGAGTCGTGATCACCGCTCAAGTCGGTATCGCAGTCAGCGTGAACACGAATGGGTAGCTGGGTGGGGGAAAATTCTCCGCCCCTCCCTAATCGTGCTTAGGGGCCGTACGCAAATTACGTAACGCAATTAGGGGTGGGGGGCGTTCAGCCAGGCGTTACGGTCTACGTACGTAGAGGGGGGGGGGGGCAAAGTTCGCGTTACGTTACGATTTTAAAACTGCCAGAAATAGTAAAATTTCTGCACGTTCAAGTTTTTAATTAAAACCTAGCGTGCAATTTTACCGTGGACAGCTCACATCTTTCTATACGCAATGTCAGTTAAGGGGGAAAGTCACTGTGCAAGAACTTGCACGGTAGCTTTCACTCATCGCGCAAGCAAAATTTTAAGGAATTTTTTTTTATAATTCTTGAAAGTACATGTATTGAAAAATATGTTGGCAACATTTTTATTCGCAAGTACGAAAATTGACGGAGTTATAGTCACTTTAGTGAGAATAGGTAGCGCGACCGGTTAGTGCCCTCAGTCCATACAGGTGTGGCATCATTTACAATAGATAAAGTACAGGCTCTTATTATTTTGTTAACTATCATGAAGATGAAGAACCGTCATATTATCGTCCGCGACTAGATACTTCTATGTAAGGTTCAATATTATAAGAAAAATATAACTTTATTTCAAGAAACACGGAACGAAAACTTTGAGAGCATTTTTCACGAAATTAGTTTTATCGACCTTGTCCGAGTGAATACTTAAAAACTTATCAACCGATTTTCAATTTTTTAAAAACATGTTTGTAATCTTAGTGACAAAAGTTGTGCGTATCTGCGTTTTTAACATTTGATAATAACTATTTTTAAAGACTGCTTGAACACAGAAAACGGGCCTTGAAAATGGAAAAAAATGACCAAACTATCGGAATTTTGTAAAAGAAAAACAAAATAAAAAAACGGCTACGCATAACGATAGCTACATTTGTATAGATATCGATAAATTGTTGACTTTTGATTTGCAGATAACCTTTCATAAAGATATCGATGGGACAATGAAGAGAAATTTTGTTTTTCGTCGTCAAATCAAGGTATATGGTTCGGTCAATTTTCAAGATTTTGTCATAAAAAATTGGTATAAAAGTAGATAAAAAGTTATACTTCATAAAATGAATATAAACCCGATCCTTTCATAATTAGTGTCTAAAAAAAAAATCGCAATTGTTGACGACAAAGCACCCGTTACGTAAAGGAATGGGGGGGGGGGGGGTTCCGGCCAAGCGTTACGGTCCCGTTACGTTACGTGGAGGGGGGTGGGGGGATTGAGCAATTTTGCGTTACGTAATTTGTGTACGCCCCCTTACTCGACAGGCGAATGGAGCGAGGTTTTCCGTCCGATCGAGCTCACATATTTGTGTGGCAGTACGGCGGATTAGAATATGCATTAAATGAATTTCAAAGTGAAAAACGTGTATTGAGATCATTGTGGTCTCTCGGTTGCCTGTTTAGGCCGAGAATACGGGTTAAAAAAATTAACGACGAAGCGCGTTGAAAAATAAAACGCCGAAACGACCGTGGAAGGTTCAAAGAGAAATCTTGAGCCTTTGCCGCGGTCGTTTCAGCGGTTTTTTTTCAACACTAAACATTCCAGATAAGCGTGTATCATAAATATTTCTCCATCCTCAATAAGCGTCGTGGCTGAGTAGGCAGCCTGACGGATTGACAAAGCTTGCAGTCCGGGTTCGATCCCCGACGAATCGTTTTATTATCTATTTTTTTTCTTCATTTTATATTCAAAACATTTCGAATGTCCTCTCGCTTCAGCGACTTTCGCCTGTTCAGGCATTATTTATTATATTTAAGTAACACATGTTTATTTTAAAAAACACATTGCTACCGGGGATCGAACCCGGGGCGTCCGTACTCAGAGCCCGCACGCTGATATCCCAGCCGCAAGACTCTTGTGACTGCAAAGTTGCTTTAGGTATACACACTTATCCAATGTGAAATGTGTTGAATAAAAGTGCTGAAACAATCGAGAAAGGGAAACTTTGAGAAAGAGAAAGTTCAATATTTTGCGATCGTTTCGGCATTTTTTTTCAACACATTTCACATTAGATAAGTATGTTTACCGAAGGCAGCTTTGCAGGCACAAGAGCCTCGCTGCCGAGATATCAGCGTGCGCGCTTTGAGTACGGACGACACGGGTTCGATCACCGGTAGCCATGTCTTTTTTGGGTGTACTTCCGAAAAGCGAAAACCAAATTTTGATCTGAAATTTGGTATACACCTTCCTTTTAATGTTACAATATATCCCCTAACAGGATTTTCGACGACTCGCCATAGATTTCGAGATATCTATTTTTAACAGTTATTTTTTCATCGCACATCTGGAAAACGTCTTAAATGATAATTTTTTAATTCTTGAATACATTTTATTCTCAGGTCAATATGATGGTAAATTATTCCAATAATAACGAAATACAGAAGTTAAGTCAATATGTTTTTTTCTTCGTTGCGGAAGCAGTAGCAAACAAGATTTGATTCTAGATACGAGAAAATTCATGAGAATTTTGAATCCAGACAAAACTTTTAAAAATGATGACACATATTCACGTATTATAATACGCTGCACACATAAAGAATAATAACGAAATACAGAAATTGAGTGAATATGTTTTTTTTGTTGCGGAACCAGGAACAAACACAATGCATTTATAGACACAAGAAAATTGATATGAATTTTGAATCAGGACAAAAGTTTTACAAATTATCACGTATCATATTCACACTGATGATACGCTGTACAGATAGAAAATAATAACAAAATACAGAAATTAAGACAATATTTTTTTATCGTTGCGGACGCAGTAACAGAATTTATTTATAGATACAAGAAAATTCATAAGAATATTGAATCCAGACAAAAGTTTTACCGCAACGAAAAGAAAAAAACATATTGACTTAATTTCTCTGTTTCGGTATTATTCTTTGTCTGTACAGCGTGTCATAATGTGTGATAATTTGGAGATGTTTCGTCTAGATTCAAAATTCTCATGAATTTTGTGAGAGTGATAAACTATTATCTCGTCATGAGAGGACCCTTTCTAGCGCGATCGGTCAACAAAAATAATAATGCAAGACGATAATAATTAAAACGAAAGACAATCGGAAAAAATCAAGACTGTAAGATCGATAGATCTGTAAAGTGCATCATAACATGTGAATATGCTGTGTGATAATTTTTAAGAGTTTTGTCTGGATTCAAAGTTTCAATGAATATTCTGGTGTCTATAAATGAATTTTCTTTGTCAGTGTTTCCGCAACGAAAAAAAACTTTGACTTAATTTCTGTATTTCGTTATTATTGTTTATCTGTACAGCATATTATAATGTGTGAATATGATGTGCGATCAATAGTGAAAGTTTGGTCTGGATCAGGGTTGCAAATAATGCATGACTTTTTGTAATGCATGACTTTTTGTCATGCATGACTTTTTGTAATGCATGACTTTTCGTAATGCATGACTTTTTGTAATGCATGACTTTTTGTAATGCATTACCGTTTTCAATACCCATTACTTAACATTTTGTAATGTAAAAAATTTCCATTACTCATTACATTGGATTTTGTGATGTAAACAATACAAGAGAGAAAGAGAGAGAGAGAGAAAGAGAGAGGTAAGAAAAAAAACGAATTTTCTTTTATCTATTCGATATTGGTAAATAATCCTTAGTTAAAAGAATATTCGTAAATATGCCATTTTTCACGATTTCTCAAATCTATTTTACCGCATAAAAAAAATCTTGATAAAAAAATTATAAAAGCATCTTATAGAGAATACTTCAAAGTTTCCAAAACCCTCTGGTTTTTTTCTGGGCGACCATTAGTCTCCGAGTAATCAGTCATCAAAGTCAAAAGTGTCATTTTTGCTCTGAACATCGATAACTCAGCGAGAAAAAATCGTACAAAGCTCTCCCGCCGCTCAAATTAAAGGGGAAGAATCCAGCAAGAAGATCCTTTGAATCCGATCATTCAAAACATTTTTTTGAAGTCCGTGCAGACTATGAAGGAGGAGCGAAAATTTTGATTTTTTTTAACTTTGGTTTTTTGATGGCTACTAAAAATTGGCTGATGCGAAAATCTTTTGAGCTCAAGATCTCAAAACTAGAGATTCACACCTTCGATTTGCTTTTTTTTTATTTTGCTGTACGACTAATTTTCGAGGAGTTACAGCTATTTGAAAATGACCCAAACATTGGCGGTCTTTTTCAATATCCTTTAATTCTTTTGCCTAGTGTATTATAGATATTGATATAAAAGTTGTTACGCTTAGTAACTACACTGTCGAAATCCATTTAAAAGAAATATATTTACTTAAGTCTCTTCTTATAGAAAAAAATGATAATTAAAAAAATTTCCTAAAAAACTGTAGGTCTGTGCTGTTGATGAAATCTCGGCGATGGATCATCCGAAACAAAAGAATCCGAACAAAACGAAAAAAAGGTTGTACATTCGGTATGTTAATGGCTACAGCGCATATCATAAGATTTTTGAGATATGCAAAAATAACAAAATGGCGGACATTTTCCGAAAAAACGGGTTTTTTCACTGTTTTTGGCAAAAAAAAGTAAACATCAAAATTGAAAAAATCTTTGATATGCGCTATAGCTTTAGTTGAAAAGAATATGTGGTTAAAATTTCATAAAGAGCGATTCAGTAGATTCGAAGATTATATCAACAAGCCGTCGGAAAACGTAGTTTCGAGAAATACGCGGTTAAAGTTTGTTTGGGTTACAAAAATACATAACATTTAAAAAAAAATTCATTTCGAAAGAGAATTTATTAAGTGTAACAACTTTTACATCAATAACTATAATATAAACCTATGAAAAAATTAATGAAAATAGTCTTTTTAAGCGTCTGAGGTGAGAAGACCCCTTAATCAGATAATCACGGTCAAACGAATCCGAAAAGATTAAAATGGAAAAAGTCGAAGTTATATATGCGAATGAACTTTTTGGACCAAACAATGCTGAGAAATTGGTCAAACTTCATTTTTCTATTTTTCATTTGAGGTGATCAACCAGATGCCCGGTCAGTTAAACTCCGGCTGCACGTATTGTTCGGAGGAGCTTTATATTGAAAGGAACATTTAAGTTGTACTCTTTTCATCAGAGAATAAGGTGCAACTCTTATTTTCCTTGAAATAACACGGAGGTCCAAGAAAAACGTGTATCTGCTTTTGGTTATTTCCAAACCAATTTTTGATTATATTAAATGAACATTTTTATCGATGTGTTTGTTACCTACAAATGATTTCGCATCCATCTATCCATCCATCCATTCATCTATATAGTAAATCCATCCATCCATCCATCTATACATACAGCATGTATCGTCCATCAATACATACATCATCTATCCATCCTTCCATCCATCTATCCATCGATCCATCCATCCATCTATTCATCAGTCCATCCATCTGTCCATCCATCTATCCATCGATCCATCCATTCATCTATCTCTGTATCCATCCATCCATCTATCTCTCTATCCATCCATCCATCCATCGATCCAACCATGTATCCGTCGATCCATCCATCCATCCATCCATCCATCCATGCATCCATCCATCCATCTATGAATCTATCCATCCATCCATCCATTCATCTATATATCTATCCATTCATCCATCTATCCATCCAACCATCCATCTATCCATCGATCCATCGATCCATCCATCAATCTATTCATCCATCCCTCCATCCAACCATCCATCTATCGATCCATCCATGTATCCATTGATCCATCCATACATTTATGTATCTATCCATCCATCCATCCATTCATCTATCTATCTATCCATTCATTCATATACCTATTCATCCAACGATCCATCTATCCATCCATCGATCCATCGATCCATCTATCCATCTATTCATCCATCTATGCATCGATCCACCCATCCATCCATCCATCTATCCATTGTTCCATCGATTCATCTATGTATCTATCCATCCATCCATCCATTCTTTTATCTATATATCCATTCATCCATCTATCCATCCAACCATCCATCTATCCATCCATCTATTCATCGATGCGTCTATCTATCCATCGATCCATAGATCCATCAATTCATCCATCCCTACATCCATCCATCCATCCATCCATCATACAGTGATCCACCCATCCATCCATACATCCATCCATCCATCCATCCATCCAACCATCCATCCGTCCATCTATCCATCCATCCATCCATCCATCCATCCATCCATCCATCCATCCATCCTCCATCCATCCATCCATCCATCCATTCATCCAACCATCCATCCGTCGATCAATCCATCGATTCATCCATCTATCCACCCATTCATCTATACATACATCATATATCCATCCATCCAACTATCTATCCATCCATCAAGCTATCGATCCATCGATGTATCCATCTATCCATCGATCCATCCAACCATCCAACCATCCATCCATCCCTTCATCTATACATCTATCTATCCATCCATCCATCCATTCATCTATCTATCTATCCATTCAGCTATGCATTCATCTATCTATCTATCCATCTATACTTACATTCATCTATGCATCCATCCATCCATTTATACATCCATCCATCCATCCATCCATTCATCTATATAGTACATCCATCCGTACATCCATCTATACATACATCAACTATCCATCCATCTACACATACATCATCTATCCATCCATCCATTAATCGATACATCCATCCATCCATCTGTTCATCTATCTATCCTATCTGTCCATTCATCCATTCATCCATCCATTCAGTCATCCATCGATCCATCTATCCATTGATCCATCCGTTCATCTATCTATCTATCCATCTACCCATATATACATCCATCCATATATCCATCTATCCATCGATCTATCCATTCGTCTATCTAGCTATCCATCCATCCATCTATCCATCCATCCATCCATTCATCTATCTATCTATCTATCGATTCATCCATCTACCTATCGATGCATCTATTCATCTATTTATCCATCCATCCATCTATTCATCCATCCCTCCATCCATCCATCAATCCATCCATCCATGTATCCCTTGATCCATCCATTCATCTATGTATCTATCCATCCATCCATTCATCCATCCATCCATGTATCCATTGATCCATCCATTCATCTATGTATATATCCATCCATCCATCCATTCACCTATCTATCTATCTATCGATTCATCCATTTATCCATCCATCTATCCATCCATCGAACCATCCATCCGTCTATTCATCCATCTCTCCATCCATCCATCCATCTATCCGTCGATCCATCCATCTAAACCTCCATCCATCCATCTATCCATCCATCCATCCATCCATACATTGATCCATCCATTCATCTATCAATCTATCCATTGATCCATCTATTCATCCATCCATCTATCTATCTATCCATCTATCCAATCATCCATCCATCCATCCATCCATCCATCCATCCATCCATCCATCCATCCATCCATCCATCCATCCATCCATCCATCCATCCATCCATCCATCCATCCATCCATCCATCCATTCATCCTTCCAACCATCTATCCATCCATCCATCCATCCATCCATCCATCCATGCATCCATCCATCCAACCATCCATATATCCATCCATCTATCCATCCATCGATCCATCGATTCATCGATCCATCCATCCATCTATTCATCCATCTATCCATCCATCGATCCATTGATCCATCCATTTATTTATGTATCCATCCATGCATGCATTCATCTATCTATCAATGCATTCGTCCATCTATCCATCCAACCGTACATCTATCCATCGATCCATCCGTCTATCCATCGATGCATCCATGTATTCATCGATCCATCCCTCCATCCATCCATCCATTCATCTATACATTGATCCTTCCATTTATACATTGATCCATCCATCCATCTATCTATCCATCCATCTATCTATCCATCCATCCATCCAACCATCTATCCATCGATCCATCCAATCATCGATCCATCGATCCATCCATCCATTGATCCATTTATTCATCTATGTATCTATCCATCCATACATCCATTCATCTATCTATTTATCCATTCATCCATCTATCCATCTAACCATCCATCGATCCATTCATCTATCCATCGATGCATCCATGTATCCATCGATCCATCTATTCATCCATCCCTCCATCGATCCATCCATCCATCCATCCATTCATCCTTCCATCCATCAATCCATGTATCCATCCATATATCAGCCCATCCACCGATCCATCCATCTATACATACATCATATATCCATCCATCGATCCATCGATCCATCTATTCATCCATCTAACCATCAATCGATCCATTGATCCATCCATTTATCTATGTATCTATCCATCCATCCATGCATTCATCTATCTATCTACGCATTCATCCATCTATCCATCCAACCATACATCTATCCATCGATCCATCCATCTATGCATCGATGCATCCCTCCATTCATCTATCTATCTATCCATCTATACTTTGATCGATCCAACTATACATTGATCCATCCATCAATGCATAGATCCATCCATTGATCTATGTATCTATCAATTCATCCATCTATCCATCCATCCGTCCATCTATCTGTCTTCCATCTATCGAAGCATCCTTCCATCCATCCATCCATCCATCCATCGATTAATCAATGTATCCATCCATCTATTCACCCAGCCATCCATCTATAAATACATCATATATCCATCCGTCCATCGATCTATCGATCCCTCCATCTATCCATCGATCCATCCATCCATGTATTCATCCATCCCTCCATCCATGCATCTTTACATTGTTCCATCTATTCATCTATATATCTATCCATTCATCCATCTATCCATCCATCCAACCATCTATCCGTCTATCCAATCATCCATCCATCTATTCATCCATCCATCCATCCATCCATCCATCCATCCATCCATACATCTTTTCATCTATCCATCCATCCATTCATGTATAAAGTACATCAATCCGTCCATCCATCTATACGTACATCATCTATCCGTCCATCTACACATACATCATCTATCCATCTATCCATTCATTGATTCATCCATTCATCAATTCATCGAATCATGCATCCATGCATCTATTCGTCTATCCATCCTATCCGTCCATTCTTTCATTTATGCATTTATCCTTCAATCCATCTATCGATCCAAGCATCCATCCATCGATCTATCGATCCATCCATCTATCCATCGATCCATCCATCCATCCATTCATCCATCCCTCCTTCCATCCATCTATCCATCCATCCATCCATCCATCTATCCATCCATCCATCCACCCATCTATCCATTGATCCATCCATTGATCCATCCATCGATACATCAATCCCTCAGTCCATCTGTTCATCCATCCCTTCATCCATCCATCCATGTATACATTGATCCATCCATTCAGCTATCTATCTATCCATTCATCGATCTATCCATCCATCCATCCATCCGTCCATCTATCCATCCATCCGTCCATCTATCCATCCATCCATCCATCTATATAGTACTTCCATCCGTCCATCCATCTAGACGTACATAATCTATCCATCCATCTACACATACATCATCTATCCACCCATCCATTCATCGATTAATCAATCCATCCATCTATTCATCTATCCATCCTATCAGTCCATTCATCCATTTATCCATCTATCGATCCAACCACGTAGCCGTCGATCCATCCATCCATCTATTCATTCATCCAACCATCCATCTATCCATTGATCCATCCGTTCATCTATCTATCTATCCATCCATCCATCTATTCATCTATCCATCGATCTATCGGTCCGTCTATCTATCTATCCATCCGTCCATCCATCCATTCATCTGTATATCTATCCATTCATCGATCGATCCATCAATCTATCTATCTATGCATCTATTTATCCATCCATCTATTCATCCATCCCTCCATCCATCAATCTATCCATCGATCCATCGATCCATCCATCAATCTATTCATCCATCCCTCCATCCATCCATCCATCTATCGATCCATCCATGTATCCATTGATCCATCCATACATTTATGTATCTATCCATCCATCCATCCATTCATCTATCTATCTATCCATTCATTCATATACCTATTCATCCAACGATCCATCTATCCATCCATCGATCCATCGATCCATCTATCCATCTATTCATCCATCGATGCATCGATCCATCCATCCATCCATCCATCTATCCATTGTTCCATCGATTCATCTATGTATCTATCCATCCATCCATCCATTCTTTTATCTATATATCCATTCATCCATCTATCCATCCAACCATCCATCTATCCATCCATCTATTCATCGATGCGTCTATCTATCCATCGATCCATAGATCCATCAAATCATCCATCCCTACATCCATCCATCCATCCATCCATCATACAGTGATCCACCCATCCATCCATACATCCATCCATCCATCCATCCATCCATCCAACCATCCATCCGTCCATCCATCCATCCATCCATCCATCCATCCATCCATCCATCCATCCATCCTCCATCCATCCATCCATCCATCCATTCATCCAACCATCCATCCGTCGATCAATCCATCGATTCATCCATCTATCCACCCATTCATCTATACATACATCATATATCCATCCATCCAACTATCTATCCATCCATCAAGCTATCGATCCATCGATGTATCCATCTATCCATCGATCCATCCAACCATCCAACCATCCATCCATCCCTTCAACTATACATCTATCTATCCATCCATCCATCCATTCATCTATCTATCTATCCATTCAGCTATCCATTCATCTATCTATCTATCCATCTATACTTACATTCATCTATGCATCCATCCATCCATTTATACATCCATCCATCCATCCATCTATCCATCCATCCATTCATCTATATAGTACATCCATCCGTACATCCATCTATACATACATCAACTATCCATCCATCTACACATACATCATCTATCCATCCATCCATTAATCGATACATCCATCCATCCATCTGTTCATCTATCTATCCTATCTGCCCATTCATCCATTCATCCATCCATTCAGTCATCCATCGATCCATCTATCCATTGATCCATCCGTTCATCTATCTATCTATCCATCTATCCATATATACATCCATCCATATATCCATCTATCCATCGATCTATCCATTCGTCTATCTAGCTATCCATCCATCCATCTATCCATCCATCCATCCATTCATCTATCTATCTATCTATCGATTCATCCATCTACCTATCGATGCATCTATTCATCTATTTACCCATCCATCCATCTATTCATCCATCCCTCCATCCATCCATCAATCCATCCATCCATGTATCCCTTGATCCATCCATTCATCTATGTATCTATCCATCCATCCATTCATCCATCCATCCATGTATCCATTGATCCATCCATTCATCTATGTATATATCCATCCATCCATCCATTCACCTATCTATCTATCTATCGATTCATCCATTTATCCATCCATCTATCCATCCATCGAACCATCCATCCGTCTATTCATCCATCTCTCCATCCATCCATCCATCTATCCATTGATCTATTAATTCATCTATGTATTGATCCATCCATCCATCCCTTCATCCATCTATCTATCCATTCATCCATCTATCCATCCAACCATCCATCTATCCGTCGATCCATCCATCTAAACCTCCATCCATCCATCTATCCATCCATCCATCTATCCATCCATCCATCCATACATTGATCCAGCCATTCATCCATCAATCTATCCATTGATCCATCTATTCATCCATCCATCTATCTATCTATCCATCTATCCAATCATCCATCCATCCATCCATCCATCCATCCATCCATCCATCCATCCATCCATCCATCCATCCATCCATCCATCCATCCATCCATCCATCCATTCATCCTTCCAACCATCTATCCATCCATCCATCCATCCATCCATCCATCCATGCATCCATCCATCCAACCATCCATATATCCATCCATCTATCCATCCATCGATCCATCGATCCATCGATCCATCCATCCATCTATTCATCCATCTATCCATCCATCGATCCATTGATCCATCCATTTATTTATGTATCCATCCATGCATGCATTCATCTATCTATCAATGCATTCATCCATCTATCCATCCAACCGTACATCTATCCATCGATCCATCCGTCTATCCATCGATGCATCCATCTATTCATCCATCCCTCCATCCATCCATCCATTCATCTATACATTGATCCTTCCATTTATACATTGATCCATCCATTCATCTATCTACATATTCATACATTCATCTATCGATCCATCCATCCATCTATCTATCCATCCATCTATCTATCCATCCATCCATCCAACCATCTATCCATCGATCCATCCAATCATCGATCCATCCATCCATCCATCCATTGATCCATTTATTCATCTATGTATGTATCCATCCATACATTCATTCATCTATCTATTTATCCATTCATCCATCTATCCATCTAACCATCCATCTATCCATCGATCCATTCATCTATCCATCGATGCATCCATGTATCCATCGATCCATCTATTCATCCATCCCTCCATCGATCCATCCATCCATCCATCCATTCATCCTTCCATCCATCAATCCATGTATCCATCCATATATCCACCCATCCACCGATCCATCCATCTATACATACATCATATATCCATCCATCGATCCATCCATCCATCTATTCATCCATCTAACCATCAATCGATCCATTGATCCATTCATTTATCTATGTATCTATCCATCCATCCATGCATTCATCTATCTATCTACGCATTCATCCATCTATCCATCCAACCATACATCTATCCATCGATCCATCCATCTATCCATCGATGCATCCCTCCATTCATCTATCTATCTATCCATCTATACTTTGATCGATCCAACTATACATTGATCCATCCATCAATGCATAGATCCATCCATTGATCTATGTATCTATCAATTCATCCATCTATCCATCCATCCGTCCATCTATCTGTCTTCCATCTATCGAAGCATCCTTCCATCCATCCATCCATCCATCCATCGATTAATCAATGTATCCATCCATCTATTCACCCAGCCATCCATCTATAAATACATCATATATCCATCCGTCCATCGATCTATCGATCCCTCCATCTATCCATCGATCCATCCATCCATGTATTCATCCATCCCTCCATCCATGCATCTTTACATTGTTCCATCTATTCATCTATATATCTATCCATTCATCCATCTATCCATCCATCCAACCATCTATCCGTCTATCCAATCATCCATCCATCTATTCATCCATCCATCCATCCATCCATCCATCCATCCATCCATCCATACATCTTTTCATCTATCCATCCATCCATTCATGTATACAGTACATCAATCCGTCCATCCATCTATACGTACATCATCTATCCGTCCATCTACACATACATCATCTATCCATCTATCCATTCATTGATTCATCCATTCATCAATTCATCGAATCATCCATCCATGCATCTATTCGTCTATCCATCCTATCCGTCCATTCTTTCATTTATGCATTTATCCTTCAATCCATCTATCGATCCAAGCATCCATCCATCGATCTATCGATCCATCCATCTATCCATCGATCCATCCATCTATCCATCGATCCATCCATCCATCCATTCATCCATCCCTCCTTCCATCCATCTATCCATCCATCCATCCATCCATCTATCCATCCATCCATCCACCCATCTATCCATTGATCCATCCATTGATCCATCCATCGATACATCAATCCCTCAGTCCATCTGTTCATCCATCCCTTCATCCATCCATCCATGTATACATTGATCCATCCATTCAGCTATCTATCTATCCATTCATCGATCTATCCATCCATCCATCCATCCGTCCATCTATCCATCCATCCGTCCATCTATCCATCCATCCATCCATCTATATAGTACTTCCATCCGTCCATCCATCTAGACGTACATAATCTATCCATCCATCTACACATACATCATCTATCCACCCATCCATTCATCGATTAATCAATCCATCCATCTATTCATCTATCCATCCTATCAGTCCATTCATCCATTTATCCATCTATCGATCCAACCACGTAGCCGTCGATCCATCCATCCATCTATTCATTCATCCAACCATCCATCTATCCATTGATCCATCCGTTCATCTATCTATCTATCCATCCATCCATCTATTCATCTATCCATCGATCTATCGGTCCGTCTATCTATCTATCCATCCGTCCATCCATCCATTCATCTGTATATCTATCCATTCATCGATCGATCGATCAATCTATCTATCTATGCATCTATTCATCTATTTATCCATCCATCTATTCATCCATCCCTCCATCCATCCATCCATCTATCCATCTATCCATCCGTCCATCCATCCATTCATCTGTATATCTATCCATTCATCGATCGATCCATCAATCTATCTATCTATGCATCTATTCATCTATTTATCCATCCATCTATTCATCCATCCCTCCATCCATCCATCTATCCATCCATCTATCCATCTATCCATTGATCCATCCATTCATCTATGTATCTACCCTTCCATCCATCCATTTATCTATCTATCTATCCATTCATAGATATATCTATCGATCCAACCATCCATCTATCCATCGATCCATCCATCTATCCATCCATCCATCGATCCATCGATCCATCCATCTATCCATCGATCCATCCATCTATCCATCGATCCATCCATCCATCCATTCATCCATCCCTCCATCCATCCATCTATCCATCCATCCATCCATCCATCCATCCATCCATCCATCCATCCATCCATCCATCCATCCATCCATCCATCCATCCATCCATCCATCCATCCATCCATCCATCTAACTATCTATCCATCTATCCATCGATCCATCCATCCATCCATTTATCCGTCCATCTATCCCTCGATCCATATATACACCCATCTATACATCTATTCATTTATTCATCCATCCATCCACCCTTCCATCCTTCCATCCATCCATCTATCCACCCTTTTATCTATCCATCTTTACATCCATCCATCTATACATCCATCCATCTATCGATCGATCCATCCGTCTATGCATCGATTCATCTATCCATCGATCCATCCATCCATCTATCCATTGATCCATCCATTGATCCATCCATCGATCCATCAATCCCTCCATCCATCTGTTCATCCGACCCTTCATCCATCCATCCATCTATGAATTGATCCATCCCTTCATCTATCTATCTATCCATTCATTCATCCATCCATCCATCCATCCATCTATCTATCTATCCATCTATCCAATCATCCATGCATTCATCTATATAGTACTTCCATCCGTCCATCCATCTATACGTACATAATCTATCCATCCATCGTCACATACATCATCGATCCATCCATCCCTTCATCGATTCATCCATCCAGCCATCTATTCATCTATCTTTCCTATCTGTCCATTCATCCATCTATCCATCTATTTAATCATCCATCCATCCATTCATCCATCCATCCATCTATCCATCTATCCATCTATCTATCTATCCATCTATCCAATCATCCATGCATTCATCTATATAGTACTTCCATCCGTCCATCCATCTAGATGTACATTATCTATCCATCCATCTACACATACATCATCTATCCATCTATCCATTCATTGATTCATCCAACCATCCATTCATCGATTGATCCATCCATCCATCTATTCATCTATTCACCCTATCCGTCCATTTATCCATCTATCGATCCAACCATCCATCCATCTATCCATCTATCCGTCGGTCATACCGTTCATCTATCTATCCATCCATCCATCCACCTATACATCCATCCACCTATCTATACATCCATCCATCTATCTATACATCCATCCATCTATCCATCCATCCATCGATCCATCGATCCATCGATCCATCCATCTAACCATCGATCCATCCATCTATCCATCGATCCATTCATCCATCTATTCATCCATCCATCCACCCATCCATCCATACATCTATCCATTGATGCATCCATCGATCCATCAATCCGTTCATCCATCTATTCATCCACCCCATCATCCATCCATCCA
>OY723385.1:24427847-24430347 GCA_963210295.1 Ophion ellenae | reverse complement strand
CATCTTTACATCCATCGATCTATACATCCATCCATCTATCCATCGATCCATCCATCTATCCATCGATCTATCCATCCATCCATCCCTCCATCTATCCATCTATTTATCCTCCCCTCCATCCATTCATCTATCCATTCATCTGTCTATCTATCCATCCATCGTTCCATTCATCTATGCATCCATCTATCCATCCATACATCGATCTATCCATCCATCCGTCCATCTATCCATCCATCCATCCATCGGTCGATCTATCCATCCATCCATTAATCTATGTAGTACTTTCATCCGTCTATCCATCTATACATACATAATCTACCCATCCATCTACACATAATTCATCTATCCATCCATTCATTCATCGATTCATCCGTCCATCCATATATGCATCTATCCATCCTATCTGTCCATTCATCCATTTATCCATCTATACATCCATCCATCTATCGATTTAACCATGTAGCCGTAGATCCATCCATCCATCTATTCATTCATGCATCCATGCATCTATCCATTGATCCTTCCGTTCATCTATCTATGTATCCATCGATCCATCTATACATCCATCCATCTATTCATCTATCCATCGATCTATCCATCCGTCAATCTATCTATCCTTCCATCCACCCATCCATCCATTCATCCATCCATCCATCCATCCATCCATCTATCCATCCATCCATCCATCCATCCATCAATCCGTCCATCCATCCATCCATCCATCCATCCATCCATCCATCCATCCATCCATCAATCCATCCATCCATCCATCCATCCATCTATCCATCCATCCATCTATCCATCCATCCATCTACCTATCTATCCATCTATCCATCCATCCATCTATTCATCCATCCATCCATCCATCTATCCATCCATTCATCCATACATCTATCCCTCGATCCATCTATCCACCCAACCATCTACACATCTATACATCCATTCATTTATTCATCCATCCATCCATCGATCCATCCATGCATCTATCCACCCATCCACCCATTCATCTATCCATCTTTACATCCATCGATCTATACATCCATCCATCTATCCATCGATCCATCCATCTATCCATCGATCCATCTATCCATCGATACATCTATCCATCGATCCATCGATCCATCCATCCATCTATTCCTCAATCCCTCCATGCATCCATCCCTCCATCCATCCCTCCATCCATCCATCTATCCATCCATCCATCCATCCATCGATGGATTGATCCATCCTTCCCTCTATGTATCTATCCATCCATCCATCGATTCATCTATCTATCTATCCATTCATCCAGCTATCCATCCAACCATCCATCTATCCATCGATCCATCAATGCATCCATCAATCGATCGATTCATCGATCCATCCATCCCTCCATCCATCCATCCATCCATCTGTAAATCGATCCATCCATCTGTACATTGATCCATCCATCTGTACATTGATCCATCCATCTAAAGATTGATCCATGCATTCATCTACGTATCTATCCATTCATCCATCTATCCATCCATCGATCCATCTATCTATCTATCCATCAATCCAATCATCCATCGATCTGTCCATCTATCTGTCTGTCTATACATACATGATCTATCCATCCATCTTCCCATACATCATCTATCCATCCATACAATCATCCATCCATCCATCCATCCATCAATCAATCCATCCGTCCATCCATCCTTCCATCCATCCATCTAACTATCTATCCATTCATCCATCCATCTATGCCTCGATCCATCTATCCACCCATCTATACATCCATTCATTTATTCATCCATCCATCCACCCTTCCATCCATCCATCTATCCACCCATTTATATATCCATCTTAACATCCATCCATCTATCCATCGATCCATCCATCTATCCATCAATCCATCAATCCATCTATCCATCGATCCAACGATCCATCCATCCATCCATCGATCTATCCATTGATCCATCGACCGATCCATCAATCCCTCCATCCATCTGTTCATCCATCCCTTCACCCATCCATCCATCTATACATTGATCCATACATTCATCTATCTATCCATTCATCCATCTATCCATCCATCCATCTATACATTGATCCATCCATCCATCGATCTATCTATCCATTCATCCATCTATCCATCAATCCATCCATCCATCCATCCATCCATCAATCAATCCATCCATCCATCTATCCATCCATTCATCCATCCATCTATCCCTCGATCCATCTATCCACCCGTCTATACATCCATTCATTTATTCATCCATCCATCCACCCTTCCATCCATCCATCCATCCATCTATCCACTCATTTATAAATCTATCTTTACATCCATCCATCTATCCATCGATTCATCCATCTATCTTTCGATCCATCTATCCATCGATCCATCCATCCATCCATCCATCTATCCATTGATCCATCCATTGATCCATCCATCGATCCATCAATCCCTCTATCCATCTGTTCATCCATCCCTTCATCCATCTATAAATTGATCCATCCATTCATCTATCTA
>OY723385.1:24405347-24425347 GCA_963210295.1 Ophion ellenae | reverse complement strand
CTATTCATCGATCCATCGATCCATCCAACCATCCATCCCTCCATCTATCCATCTATCTATCCACGCCTCCATCCATTGATCTATCTATCCATCCATCCATCCATCTATGCATCCGTCCATCCGTCTATACATCCATCCATCCATCCATCCATCCATCCATCCATCCATTCATCTATATAGTACTTCCATCCGTCCATCCATCTATACGTACATAATCTATTCATCCATCTTCACATACATCATCTATCCATCCATCCATTCATTGATTCATCCATACATCCATTCATCGATTGATCCATCCATCCATCTATTCATCTATTCACCCTATCCGTCCATTCATCCATTTATCCATCTATCGATCCAACTATCCATCCATCTATCCATGTATCCGTCGATCGTACCGGTCATCTATCTATCCATCCATCCATCCATCTATACATCCATCCACCTATCTATACATCCATCCATCTATCTATACATCCATCCATCTGTCCATCCATCCATCGATCCATCGATCCGTCGATCCATCCATCTAACCATCGATCCATCCATCTATCCATCGATCCATTCATCTATCCATAGATCCATTCATCCATCTATTCATCCATCCATCCATCCATACATCTATCCATTGATCCATCCATCGGTCCATCAATCCCTTCATCCATCTATTCATCCACCCCTTCATCCATCCATCCATCTATACATTGATCCATCCATTCATGCATCTATCCATCCATCCATCCATCTATCTATCCATCTATGCATTCGTCCATCCATCCATCCATCCATCGATCCTTATATCCATCCATCCATCGATCCGTCCATCCATCCATCCCTCCATCTATCCATCTATTTATCCTCCCCTCCATCCATTCATCTATCCATTCATCTGTCTATCTATCCATCCATCGTTCCATTCATCTACGCATCCATCTATCCATCCATACATCGATCTATCCATCCATCCGTCCATCTATCCATCCATCCATCCATCCATCCGTCGATCTATCCATCCATCCATTAATCGACATAGTACTTTCATCCGTCAATCCATCTATACATACATAATCTACCCATCCATCTACACATGATTCATCTATCCATCCATTCATTCTTCGATTCATCCGTCCATCCATATATGCATCTATCCATCCTATCTGTCCATTTATCCATTTATCCATCTATACATCCATCCATCTATCGATTTAACCGTGTAGCCGTAGATACATCCATTAATCTATATAGTACTTTCATCCGACAATCCATCTAGACATACATAATCTATCCATCTATCCATTCATTGATTCATCCATTCATCCATTCATCGAATCATCCATCCATCCATCTATTCATTTATCCATCCTATCCGTCCATTCATCCATTTATCCATTTACCCTTCCATCCATGTATTGATCCAACCATCCATCCATCGATCTATCGATCCATCCATGTATCAATCGATCCATCCATCTATTCATCCATCCCTCCATCCATCCCTCCATCCATCCATCCATCCATCCATCTAGCCATTGATCCTTCCATTGATCCATCCATCAATCCCTCCATCCATCTGTTCATCCATCCCTTCATCCATCCATCCATCTGTACATTGATCCATCCATTCATCTGTCTATCTATCCATTCATCCATCTATCCATCCATCCATCGATCCATCGATCGATTTGTCCATCCCTTCATCCATCCGTCTCTCCATCCATCCATCCATCCATCCATCTATCCATTGATCCATCCTTTCATCTATGTATCTATCCATCCATCCATCTATCTATCTATCCATCTCTCGATCCATCCATCGATCCATCCATCCATCCATCTATTCATCCATCCATCCGTCGATCTATCCATCCATTCATCCATCCATCTATCCCTCGATCCATCTATCCACCTAACCATCTACCCATCTATACATCCATTCGATTATTCATCCATCCACCCTTCCATCCATCCATCGATCCATTTATCCACCCATCCCCCCATTTATCTATCCATCTTTACATCCATCCATCTATCCGTCCATCCATCTATCCATCGATCCATCCATCTATTCATCGATCCATCGATCGATCCATCCATCCATCCATCCATCTATCCATCCATCCTTCCATCCATCCATCCATCCATCCATCCATCAATCCATCCATCGATCAATCCATCCATCCATCCATCCCTCCATCCATCGATGCATTGATCCATCCTTCCAACTATGTATCGAAGCATCCATCCATCCATTCTTCTATCTATCTATCCATTCATCCAGCTATCCATCCAACCATCCATCTATCCATCTATCGATCGATCCATCCATCTATCCATCGCTGCATCCATCAATCGATGGATCCATTGATCCATCCATCCATCCATTTGTACATTGATCTATCCATCCATCTATACAGTGATCCATCGATCCATCTATACATTGATCCATGCATTTATCTATCTATCTATCCATTCATCCATCTATCCATCGATCCAATCATCCATCCATCCACCCACCCATCCATCCATCCATTCATCCATCCATCCATCCATCCATCCATCCATCCATCCATCCATCCATCCATCTAACTATCTATCCATCTATCCATCGATCCATCCATCCATCCATCCATCTATCCATCCATTCATCCATCCATCTATCCCTCGATCCATCTATCCACTCATCCATCTACCCATCTATACATCCATTCATTTATTTATCCATCCATCCATCCATCCACCCATCCATCCATCCATCCATACATCTATCCATCGATCCATCGATCCATCGATCCATCTATCCATCGATTCATCTATCCATCGATCCATCTATCGATCGATTCATCGATCCATCCATCCATCTATTCCTCCATCCATCCATCCATCTATCCATCCATCCATCCATCCATCCATCCATCGATGGATCGATCCATCCTTCCATCTATGTATCTATCCATCCATCCATCGATTCATCTATCTATCTATCCATTCATCCAGCTATTCATCCAACCATCCATCTATCCATCTATCCATCTATCCATCGATGCATCCATCAATCGATCGATCCATCGATACATCCATCCCTCCATCCATCCATCCATCCATTTGTACATAGATCCATCCATCTGTACATTGATCCATCCATCCATACATTGATCCATCCATTCATCTACCTATCTATCCATTCATCCATCTATCCATCCATCGATCCATCTATCTATCTATCCATCTATCCAATCATCCATCCATCTGTCCATCTATCCATCCGACCATTCATCTATATAGTACATCCATCCGTCCATCCATCTATACATAAATCATCTATCCATCCATTTACACATTCATCTATCCATCCATCCATTCTTGGATTCATCCATCCATCCATTCATCGATCCCTCTATCCATCCAGCCATCCATCTATTCATCTATCCATCCTATCTGTCCATTCATCAATTTATCCATCGATCCATCCATCCATCAATCGATGCAACCATCTATCCGTCGATCCATTCATCCATCCATCCATTCATCCATCTATCCATCGATCCATCCGTTCATCTATCTATCTATCCATCCATCCATCCATCTATCCATCTATCCATCGATCTATCCGTCCATCTATCTATCTGTCCATCCATCCATCTATACATCCATCCATCTATCCATCGATGCATCCATTCTCATATCTATCTATCCAGCCATCCATGTATACATCCACCCACCCATCCATCCATTCATCCGTCCGTCCGTCCATCCATTCATCTATCCACCCATCCATCTATGCGTACGTCATCTATCCATCTATTCATCGATCTATCGATCCATCCATCTATCTATCGATCCACCCATCCTTCTAATCATCGATGCATCCCATCGTCTATCCATGCATCCATCTCTACCTCCACCCACCCATCCATCCATTCATCGGTCCGTCCGTCCATCCATTCATCTATCCACCCATCCATCGATGCATACATCACCTTTCCATTTATCCATCGATCTATCGATCCTTCCATCCATCCATCGATCCATCCATCCATCTATCCATTGATCTATTTATTCCTCTATGTATCTCTCCATCCCTCCACCCATTCCTCTATCTATCTATCCAGTCATCCATCTGTCCATCCACCCATCCATCTATCCATCGATCCGTCCATCCATCCATCGATCGATGCATCCATCCCTTCATCCATCCGGCTATCCATCCATCCATCCATCCATCCATCCATCCATCCATCCATCCATCTATCCATTGATCCATCGATTCATCTATGTATCTATCCATCCATCCATCCATTCATCTATCTATCTATCCATCTATACATTGATTCATCGATCTATACATTGATCCATCCATTTATTTATCCATCTATCCATTCATCCATCTATACATTGATCCATCCATTCATTTATCTATCTATCCATTCATCCATCTATCCATCCATCCGTCCATCTAACTGTCTATCCGTCTATCCAAGCATCCTTCCATCCATCAATCCATCCATTAATCCATGTATCCATCCATCTATCGACCCATTCATCCATCTATACATACATGATATTTCCATCCATCCATCGATGTATCGATCCCTTCATCTATCCTTCGATCCAACCATCCATCTATTCATCCATCCCTCCATCCATCCATCTATACATTGGTCCATCCATCTATACATTGTTCCATCCATTCATCTATATATCTATCCATTCATCCATCTATCCATCCATCCAACCATCTATCCATCTATCCAATCATCCATCCATCTATTCATCCATCCATCAATCCATACATCTTTTCATCTATCCATCCATCCATTCATCTATAAAGTACATCCATCCGTCCATCCATCTATACGTACATCATCTATCCCTCCATCTACTCATGCATCATCTATGCATCTATCCATTCATTGATTCATCCATCCATCTATTCATCTATCCATCCATCCATCGATCGATCGATCCATTTATCTATCCATCGATCCATCCATCTATCCATCGATCCATCCATCCATTTATTCATCCATCCCTTCTTCCATCCATCTATCCATCCATCCATCCATCCATCCATCCATCCATGCATCCATTAATCCATCCATCGATCCATCAATCCCTCAATCCATCTGTTCATTCACCCCTTCATACATCCATCCATCTATACATTGATCCATCCATTCATCTATCTATCTATCCATTCATCCATCTATCCATCCATCCATCCATCTATCTATCTATCCAATCATCCATCCAGCCATCCATTCATCCATCTATCCATCTATCCATCCATCTATCTCTCTATGTATCCATCCATCCATCCATCCATCCATCCGTCCATCCATCAATCCATATATCCACCGATCCATCTATACATGCATCATATATCCATCCATCCATCAATCTATCTATCCACCCATCTATACATACATCATATATCCATCCATCCAACCATCTATCTATCCATCGATCTATCGATCCATCCATGTTTCCATCGATCCATCCATCTATCCATCGATCCATCCATCTATCCATCGATCCATCGATCCATCCCTCTATTTACCCATCTATCTATCCACGCCTCCATCCACTCATCTATCTATCCATCCATTCATCTATGCATCCATCCATCCATCTATACATCCATCCATCCATCCATCCGTCCATCTATCCATCCACCCATCTAATCGTACATAATCTATCCATCCATATACACATACATCATCTATCCATCCATCTACACATATATCATCTATCCATCCATCCATACATCGAGTCATCAATCCATCCATCTATTCATCTATCCATCCTATCTGTCCATTCATCTATGTATCCATCTATCCATCCATCCGTCTATCGATCCAATCATGTAACCGTAGATCCATCCTTCCATCTATTCATTCATCTATCCATCCATCTATACATTGATCCTTCCATTCATCTATCTTTCTTTCCATTCATCCATCTATCCATCCATCCATCCATCCATCTATCTATCTATCTATCTATTCAATTATCCATTCATCTATGCATCCATCCCTCCATCCATCCGTCCATCCATCCATCCATCCGTCCATCCATCCATCCATCCATCCATCCATCAATCTTTCTATCCACCTATCCTTCTATCCACCTATCCATCTATACATACATCATATATCTATCCATCCAACCATCTATCCATCCATCGATCTATCGATCCATCCATGTATCCATCGATCCATCCATCTATTTATCGATTCATCGATCCATCTATCCATCCATCCCTCCATCTATCCATCGATCTATCCACCCCTCCATCCATTAATCTATTTATCCATCCATCCATCCATCTATGCATCCATCCATCCATGTATACATCCATCCATCCATCCATCCGTCCATCTATCCATCCATCCATTCATCGATATAGTACTTCCATCCGTCCATCCATCTTTACGTACATATTCTATCCATCCATCTACATATGCATCATCTATCCATCCATCCATTCATCTATCTATCTATCCATCTATACATTGATTCATCGATCTATACATTGATCCATCCATTTATTTATCCATCTATCCATTCATCCATCTATACATTGATCCATCCATTCATTTATCTATCTATCCGTTCATCCATCTATCCATCCATCCGTCCATCTAACTGTCTATCCGTCTATCCAAGCATCCTTCCATCCATCAATCCATCCATTAATCCATGTATCCATCCATCTATCGACCCATTCATCCATCTATACATACATGATATTTCCATCCATCCATCGATGTATCGATCCCTCCATCTATCCTTCGATCCAACCATCCATCTATTCATCCATCCCTCCATCCATCCATCTATACATTGGTCCATCCATCTATACATTGTTCCATCCATTCATCTATATATCTATCCATTCATCCATCTATCCATCCATCCAACCATCTATCCATCTATCCAATCATCCATCCATCTATTCATCCATCCATCAATCCATACATCTTTTCATCTATCCATCCATCCATTCATCTATAAAGTACATCCATCCGTCCATCCATCTATACGTACATCATCTATCCCTCCATCTACTCATGCATCATCTATGCATCTATCCATTCATTGATTCATCCATCCATCTATTCATCTATCCATCCATCCATCGATCGATCGATCCATTTATCTATCCATCGATCCATCCATCGATCCATCCATCCATTTATTCATCCATCCCTTCTTCCATCCATCTATCCATCCATCCATCCATCCATCCATCCATCCATCCATCCATTAATCCATCCATCGATCCATCAATCCCTCAATCCATCTGTTCATTCACCCCTTCATACATCCATCCATCTATACATTGATCCATCCATTCATCTATCTATCTATCCATTCATCCATCTATCCATCCATCCATCCATCTATCTATCTATCCAATCATCCATCCAGCCATCCATTCATCCATCTATCCATCTATCCATCCATCTATCTCTCTATGTATCCATCCATCCATCCATCCATCCATCCGTCCATCCATCAATCCATATATCCACCGATCCATCTATACATGCATCATATATCCATCCATCCATCAATCTATCTATCCACCCATCTATACATACATCATATATCCATCCATCCAACCATCTATCTATCCATCGATCTATCGATCCATCCATGTTTCCATCGATCCATCCATCTATCCATCGATCCATCCATCTATCCATCGATCCATCGATCCATCCCTCTATTTACCCATCTATCTATCCACGCCTCCATCCACTCATCTATCTATCCATCCATTCATCTATGCATCCATCCATCCATCTATACATCCATCCATCCATCCATCCGTCCATCTATCCATCCACCCATCTAATCGTACATAATCTATCCATCCATATACACATACATCATCTATCCATCCATCTACACATATATCATCTATCCATCCATCCATACATCGAGTCATCAATCCATCCATCTATTCATCTATCCATCCTATCTGTCCATTCATCTATGTATCCATCTATCCATCCATCCGTCTATCGATCCAATCATGTAACCGTAGATCCATCCTTCCATCTATTCATTCATCTATCCATCCATCTATACATTGATCCTTCCATTCATCTATCTTTCTTTCCATTCATCCATCTATCCATCCATCCATCCATCCATCTATCTATCTATCTATCTATTCAATTATCCATTCATCTATGCATCCATCCCTCCATCCATCCGTCCATCCATCCATCCATCCGTCCATCCATCCATCCATCCATCCATCAATCTTTCTATCCACCTATCCTTCTATCCACCTATCCATCTATACATACATCATATATCTATCCATCCAACCATCTATCCATCCATCGATCTATCGATCCATCCATGTATCCATCGATCCATCCATCTATTTATCGATTCATCGATCCATCTATCCATCCATCCCTCCATCTATCCATCGATCTATCCACCCCTCCATCCATTAATCTATTTATCCATCCATCCATCCATCTATGCATCCATCCATCCATGTATACATCCATCCATCCATCCATCCGTCCATCTATCCATCCATCCATTCATCGATATAGTACTTCCATCCGTCCATCCATCTTTACGTACATATTCTATCCATCCATCTACATATGCATCATCTATCCATCCATCCATTCATCGATTCATCCATCCATCCATTTATTTATCTATCCATCCTTTCTGTCCATTCATCCATCTATCCATCTATCCATTCATCCATCCATCCATTCATCCATCCATCCATCTTTTCATCTATCCATCCATCCATTCATTTATAAAGTACATCCATCCGTCCATACATCTATACGTACATTATCTATCCATCCATCTACACATACATCATCTATCCATCTATCCGTTCATTGATTCATCCATCCATCCATTCATCGATTGATCCATCCATCCATCTATTCATCTATCCACCCTATACATCCATTCATCCATTTATCCATCTATCGATCGAACGATCCATCCATCTATCCATCTATCCATCCAACAATCGATCCATCGATCCATCGATCCATCCATCTATCTACCGATCCATCCATCCATCTATTCATCCATCCCTCCATCCATCCATCTATCCATTCATCCATCTATCCATCCATCCATCTATCCATGCATCCATCTATCCATCCATCCATCTGTCCATTTATCCATCCATCCGTCCATCTATCTGTCTACCCATCTATCCAATCATCCATCCATCCATCCGTCCATTCATCTGTCCATCTATCCATCCATCCATCTATCCATATATCCATCCATCCATCTATCTATGTATGTATCCGTCCATCCATCCATCAATCCATCTATCCACCCATCGTCTATACATTCATCATATATCCATCCATCCAACGATGTATCCATCCATCGATCTATCGATCCATCCATGTATACATCCATCTATCCATCGATCCATCGATCCATCCATGCATCCATCCCTCCATCTATCCATCTATCTGTTCACCCCTCCATCCATTCATCTATATATCCATTTATCCATCCATTCATCTGTCTATCTATCCATCCATTCTTCCATCCATCTATGCATCCATCTATCCATCCATACACCCATCCATCCATCCATCCGTCCATCTATCCATCCATCGATCCATCCCTCGATCTATCCCTCCATCCATTCATCGATATCGTACTTTCATCCGTTAATCCATCTATACATACATAATCTACCCATCCATCTACACATAAATCATCTATCCATCCCCTCATTCATCGATTCATCCATCCACCCATCTATTCATCTATCCATCCTACTGTCCATTCATCCTGTTACCCATCTATCCATCCATCCATCTATCGATTCAACCATGTAGCGGGCGATCCATCAATCCATCTATCCATTGATCCTTCCGATCATCTATCTATCTATCCTTCCATCCATCTATTCATCCATCCATCGATCTATCCATCCGTCTATCTATCTATCTATCTATCCATCCATCCATCCATCCATCCATCCCTCCATCCATCCATCCATCCATCCATCAATCCATCGATCCGTCCATCCATCCATTCATCAATCCATCCATCCATCTATCCATCCATTCATCCATCCATCTATCCCTCGATCCATCTATCCACCTCACCATCTACCCATCTATACATCCATTCATTTATTCATCCTTCCATCCATCCATCCACCCTTCCATCCATCCATCCATCCATCTATCCACCCATCCACCCATTTATTTATCCATCTTTTCAGCTATCCATCTATAGATCCATCTATCTCTCCATCGATTCATCCATCTATCCATCGATCCATGTATCCATCGATCCATCGATCCATCCAACCATCCTTCTATCCATCGATCCATCCATCTATTCATCGCTGCGTCCATCAATCGATCGATGCATCCATCCCTCCATCCATCCATCCATCCATCTATACATTGATCCATCCATTCATCTACCAATCTATCCATCTATCCATCCATCGATTCATCAATCTATCTATCCATCTATCCAATCATCCATTCATCCGTCCATCCATCCATCCGTCCATCCATCCATCCGTCCATCTATCCATCCATCCATTCATCTATATAGTACTTCCATCCGTCCATCCATCTATACGTACATAATCTATCCATCCATCTACACATACATCATCTATCCATCCATCCATTCATCGATTCATCCATCCATCCATCTATTCATCTATCCATCCTATTTGGCCATTCATCCATCTATCCTTCTATCCAATCATCCATCCATCCATCTATACAGTGATCCATCCATTCATCTACCAATCGATCCATCTATCCATCCATCGATCCATCTACCCATCCATCCATCCATCCATCTATCCATTGATCCATCCATCGATCCATCTATCTATCCACCCCTCCATCCATTCATCTATCTATCCATTCATCCATCCATTCATCTGTCTATCTATCCATCAATCCTTCCATCCATATATGCATCCATCTATCCATCCATACACCCATCCATCCATCCATCCGTCCATCTATCCATCCATCCTTCCATCCATATATGCATCCATCTATCCATCCATACACCCATCCATCCATCCATCCGTCCATCTATCCATCCATCCATCCATCCCTCGATCTATCCATCCATCCATTAATCTATATCGTACTTTCATCCGTCCATCCATCTATACATACATAATCTACCCATCCATCTACACATGAATCATGTATCCATCCATTCATTTATCGATTCATCCATTCACCCATCTATTCATCTATCCTTCCTATCTGTCCATTCATACTTTTACCCCTTTATCCTTCCATCCATCTATCGATTCAACCATGTAGCCGTCGATCCATCGATCCATCCATCTATCTATTGATCCTTTCGTTCATTTATCTATCTATCCATCCATCCATCTATCCATCCATCAATCTATTCATCCAGCCATCGATCGATCCATCCGTCTATCTATCTATCCATCCATCCATCCATCCATCCATCCATCCATCTATCCATCCCTCCATCCATCCATTGATCCATCCATCAATCCATCGATCCGTCCATCCATCTATTCATCCATCCATCCATCCATCCTTCCATCCATCCATCCATCCAACTATCCACCCATCCACCCATGTATCTATCCATCTTTACAGCTATCCATCTATACATCCATCCATCTATCCATCGATTCATCAATCTATTCATCCATCCATCGATCTATCCATCCGTCTATCTATCTATCCATCCATCCATCCATCCATCCATCTATCCATCCCTCCAACCATCCATCGATCCATCCATCAATCCATCGATCCGTCCATCCAGCTATTCATCCATCCCTCCATCCATCCATCTATCCATCCATCTATCCATCCATCCATCCATCCATCGATGCATTGTTCCATCCTTCCATCTATGTATCTGTCCATCCATCCATCCATTCTTCTATCTATCTATCCATTCATCCAGCTATCCATCCATCCATCCTTCTATCCATCGATCCATCCATCTATCCATCGCTGCATCCATCAATCGATCGATCCATCCATCCCTCCCTCCATCCATCCATCCATCCATCTATACATTGATCCATCCATTCATCTACCGATCTATCCTTCTATCCATCCATCGATTCATCTATCTATCTATCCATGTATGCAATCATCCATTCATCAATCCATCCATCCATCCGTCCATCTATCCATCCATTCATTCATCTATATAGTATTTCCGTCCGTCCATCCATCTATACGTACATAATCGATCCATCCATTTACACATACATCATCTATCCATCCATCCATTCATCGATTCATCCATCCATCCATCTATTCATCTATCCATCCTATCTGTCCATTCATCCATCTATCCATCTATCCAATCATCCATCCATCCATCCATCTATACATTGATCCATCCATTCATCTACCAATCTATCCATCTATCCGTCCCTCGATCCATCTATCTATCCATCTATTCATCCATCCCTCCATCCATCCATCTATCCATCCATCCATCTATCCATCCATCCATCCATCCATCCATCTATCCATTGATCCATCCATCCATCTATTCATCCATCCCTTCATCCATCCATCCATCTATCTATCTATCCATTCATCCATCTATCCATCCATTCATCCATCTATCTGTCTACCCATCTATCCAATCATCCATCCATACATCCATTCATTTGTCCATTTATCCATCCATCAATCTATCTATGTATGTATCCATCCATCCATCCATCCATCTATCAATCTATCCACCCATCCATCTATACATTCATCATATATCCATCCATCCTATCATCTATCCATCCATCGATCTATCGATCCATCCATGTCTCCATGCATCTATCCATCGATCCATCGATCCATCGATCCATCGATCCATCGATCCATTCATGCATTCATCCCTCCATCTATCCGTCTATCTATCCACCCCTCCATTCATTCATCTATCTATCAATTCATCCATCCATTCATCTGTCTATCTATCCATCCATCCTTCCATCCATCTATGCATCCATCTATCCATCCTTACATCCTTCCATCCATCCGTCCATCTATCCATCCATCCATCCATCCCTCGATCTATCCATCCATCCATTAATCTATATCGTACTTTCATCCGTCCATCCATCTATACATACATAATCTACCCATCCGTCTACACATAAATCATCTATCCATCCATTCATTCATCGATTCATCCATCTATCCATCTATTCATTTATCCATCCTATCTGTCCATTCATCGTTTTACCCATCCATCCATCTATCGATTCAACCATCTAGCCGTCGATCCATTCATCCATCAATTCATTCATCCATCTATCCATCTATCCATTGATACTTCCGTTCATCTATCTATCTATCCATCCATCCATCTATCCATCCATCCTTCTATTCATCCATCCATCGATCTATCCATCCGTCTATCTATCTATCCATCCATCCATCCATCCATCCATCCATCCATCCATCCATCCATCCATCAATGTATTGCTCCATCCTTCCATCTATGTATCTATCCATCCATCCTTCCATTCTTCTATCTATCTATCCATTCATCCAGCTATCCAGCCAACCATCCTTCTATCCATCTATCCATCGATCCATCCATCTACCCATCTCTGCATCCATCAGTCGATCGATCCATCCATCCCTCCATCCAACCACCCATCCATCCATCTATACATTGATCCATCCATTTATCTACCATCCTATCCGTATATCCATCCATCGATCCATCTATCTATCTATCCATCTATCCAATCATCCATTCATCCATCCATCTGTCCATACATCTATACAGTACTTCCATCCGTCCATCCATCTATCCATCTATCCAATCATCCATCCATCCATACATCCATCCATCCATCTGTACATTGATCCATCCATTCATCTACCAATCTATCCATCTATCCATCCATCGATCCATCTATCTATCCATCCATCTATTCATCCATCCTTCCATCCATCCATCTATCCATCCATCCATCTATCCATCCATCCATCTGTCCATCCATCCATCCATCCATCCATCTATCCATTGATCCATCCATCGATCCATCAATCCCTCCATCCATCCATCCATCTATCTATCTATCCATTCATCCATCTTTCCATCCATCCATCCATCTATCTGTCTACCCATCTATCCAATCATCCATCCATTCATCCATCCATTCATCTGTCCAGTTATCCATCCATCCATCTATCCATATATCCATCCATCAATCTATCTATGTATGTATCCATCCATCCATCCATCCATCTATCAATCTATTCCCCCATCCATCTATACATTCATCATATATCCATCCATCCTACCATCTATCCATCCATCGATCTATCGATCCATCCATGTATCCATGCATCTATCCATCGATCCATCGATCCATCGATCCATTCATGCATCCATCCCTCCATCTATCCATCTACCTATCCACCCCTCCATTCATTCATCTATCTATCCATTCATCCATCCATTCGTGTCTCTATCTATCCATCCATCCTTCCATCCATCTATCTATCCTTACATCCATCCATCCATCCATTGATCCATATCGTACTTTCATCCGTCCATCCATCTATACATACATAATCTACCCATCCGTCTACACATAAATCATCTATCCATCCATTCATTCATCGATTCTTCCATCTATCCATCTATTCATTTATCCATCCTGTCTGTCCATTCATCCTTTTACCCATCCATCCATCCATCTATCGATTCATCCATCTAGCCGTCGATCCATCCATCCATCAATTCATTCATCCATCCATCCATCGGTCCATTGATCCTTCCGTTCATCTATCTATCTATCCATCGATCCATCTATCCATCCATCCATCTATTCATCCATCCATCGATCTATCCATCCGTCTATCCATCTATCCATCCATCCATCCATCCATCCATCGATGTATTGCTCCATCCTTCCATCTATGTATCTATCCATCCATCCTTCCATTCTTCTATCTATCTATCCATTCATCCAGCTATCCAGCCAACCATCCTTCTATCCATCAATCCATCGATCCATCCATCTATCCATCTCTGCATCCATCAGTCGATCGATCCATCCATCCCTCCATCCATCCATCCATCCATCCATCCATCTATACATTGATCCATCCATTCATCTACCATCCTATCCGTATATCCATCCATCGATCCATCTATCTATCTATCCATCTATCCAATCATCTATTCATCCATCCATCCATCCATCCATCCGTCCATCTATCCATCCATCCATACATCTATATAGTACTTCCATCCGTCCATCCATCTATACGTACATAATCTATCCATCCATCTACCCATACATCATCTATCCATCCATCCATTCATCGATTCATCCATCTATTTATCTATCCATCCTATCTGTCCATTCATCCATCTATCCATCTATCCAATCATCCATCCATCCATTCATCCATCCATCCATCTATCCACCCATCCGGCTATACATTCATCATATATCCATCCATCCAACCATCTATCCATCCATCGTTCTATCGATGCATCCATGTATCCATCCATCTATCCATCGATCCATCGATCCATCCATCCATCCATCCCTCGATTTATCCATCCATCCATTAATCTATATCGTACTTTCATCCGTCCATCCATCTATACATACATAATCTACCCATCCATCTACACATAAATCATCTATCCATCCATTCATTCATCGATTCATTCATCCATCCATCTATTCATTTATCCATCCTATCTGTCCATTCATCCTTTTACCCATCTATCCATCCATCCATCTATCGATTCAACCATGTAGCCGTCGATCTATCCATCCATCTATTCATTCATCCATCCATCCATCTATCTATTGGTCCTTCCGTTCATCTATCTATCTATCCATCCATCCATCTATCCATCCATCCATCTATTCATCCATCCATCGATCTATCCATCCGTCTATCTATCTATCCATCCATCCATCCATCCATCCACCCATCCATCCATCTATCCATCCATCCATCCATCTATCCATCCATTCATCCATCCATCCATCCATCTTTTCAACTATCCATCTCTACATCCATCCATCTATTCATCGATTCATCCATCTATCCATCGATCCATCGATCTATCCATCCAGCTATTGATCCATCCCTCCATCCATCCATCTATCCATCCATCCATCGATGCATTGCTCCCTCCTTCCATCTATGTATCTATCCATCCATCCATCCATTCTTCTATCTATCTATCCATCTATCCATCCATTCTTCTATCTATCTATCCATTCATCCAGCTATCCATCCAACCATCCTTCTATCCATCTATCCATCTATCCATCGCTGCATCCACCAATCGATCGGTCCATCCATCCCTCCATCCATCCATCCAACCATCTATACATTGATCCATCCATTCATCTACCAATCTATCCATCTATCCATCCATCGATCCATCTATCTATCTATCCATGTATCCAATCATCCATTCATCCATCCATCCATCCATTTGTCCTCCTATCCATCCATCCACTCATCTATATAGTACATCCATCCGTTCATCCATCTATACATACATCATCTATCCATCCATTTACACATACCTCATCTATCCATCCATCCATTCATAGATTCATCCATCCTTCCATTCATTGATTCATCCATCCATCCATCCATCTATTCATCTGTCCATCCTATCTGTCCATTCATTCATTTATCCATCTATCCATCCATCCATCAATCGATGCAACCTTTTATCCGTCGATCCATTCATCCATCCATCCATCTATCCATCTATCCATCGATGCATCCATCTATCCATCGATCGATCCTTCCATCTATGTATCTATCCATTTATCCTTCTATCCATCTATCCATCGATCGATCCATACATCTATTCATCTATGCTTCCATCTATACGTTGATCCATCCATCCATCTATACATTGATCCATCCATTCATCTATCGATCTGTCCATCCATCCTCCTATCCATTCATCCATCCATCTATCTATCTATCCATCTATCCAATTATCTATCCATCCATACATCCATTCATCCATCCATCCATCCATCCATCCATCCATCCATCCATCCATCCATCCATCCATCCATCCTTCCATCCACCCATCTATCTATCTATCCATCTATCCATCGATCCATTCATCCATCTATTCATCTATCCACCCGTCCATCTACCCATCTATACATCCATTCATTTATTCATTCGTCCACCCATCCATCCATCCACCCATCCATCCTTCCATCCATCCATCTATCCACCCTAACACCTATTCATCTATCCATCTTTACATCCATCCCTCTATACATCCATCTATCTATTGATCCATCGATCCATCCATCCATCTATTCATCCATCCCTCTATCCATCCATCTATCCATCCATCCATTCATCCATCCATCCATCCATCCATCCATCCATCTGTGCATTGATCCATCCTTTCATCTATGCATCTATTCATCCATTCATCCATTCATCTATCTATGTATCCATTCATTCATCTATCCATCTATCCATCTCTCCATCGATCCATCCATTTATCTATCGATGCATCCATCAATCGATCGATCCATCGATCCATCCATCCATCCATCCATACGTTTATCTATATATCTATCCATCCATCCATCTATACTACCATCCATCTATCCATCGATCAATCCGTTCATCTATCTATCTATCCATCCATCCATCTATCCACCCATCCATCCATCCATCTATTCATCCATCCCTCCATTCATCCATCCATCCATCCATTCATCCCTTCATTGATCCATCCATTCATCTATGTATCTATCCATCTGTCCATCTATCCATCGATCCATTCATCCATCTATTCATCCTTCCATCCATGCATCTATCCATCCATTCATCCATCCATCCATCCATCTCTCCCTCGATCCATCTATCCACCCGTCCATCTACCCATCTATACAGCCATCCATCCATCCACCCATCCATCCATCCATCCATCCATCCATCCATCCATCCATCTGTCCACCCATCCACCCATTCATCTCCCCATCTTTACATCCATCTATCTATCCATCGATCCATCCATCCATCTATTCATCCATCCGTCCATCGATACATTGATCCATCCATTCATCTATACATTGATCCATCCATCCATCTATTCACCCATCTATCCATCCATTTATCGATCCATTCATCCATCCATCTATCCCTCGATCCATCTATCCACCCATCCATCTACCCATCTATACATCCATTCATTTATTCATCCATTCATCCATCCATCCACCCATCCATCCATCCATCCATACATCTATCCACCAATCCACCCATTCATCTATCCATCTTCACATCCATCCATCTATACATCCATCGATCTATCCTATCCATCCATCGATTCATCCATCTCTCCATCCATCCATCTATCCATCCATCCATCCATCCATCCATCTATCCATTGATCCATCCCTTGATCCATCAATCCCTCCATCCATCTATTCATCCATCCATCCATCGATACGTTGATCCATCCATTCATCTATCTATCTGTCCATTCATCCTTCTATCCATCCATCCATCCATCTATCCAATCATCCATCTATCCATCGATCGATCCATCCATTTATCTATCTATCCATTTATCCATTTATCCATCTATCCATCGATGCATCCATCTATCCATCGATCGATTCATCCATCTATTCATCTATGCATCCATCTATTCATTGATCCATCCATCCATCTATACATTGATCCATCCATTCATCTATCTATCTGTCCATTCATCCTTCTATCTATCCATCCATCCATCCATCTATCTATCTATCCATCTACCCAATCATCCATCCATCCATCCATCCATCCATCCATCCATCCTTCCATCCATCCATCTATCTATCTATCTATCCATCTATCCATCGATCCATTCATCCATCTATACATCCATCCATCCATCCATCTATCCATCCATTCATCCATCCATCCATCCATCTATCCCTCGATTCATCTATCCACCCGTCCATCTACCCATCTATACATCTATTCATTTATTCATCCATCCACCCTTCCATCTATCCATCTTTACATCCATCCATCTATACATCCATCCATCTATCCATCGATCCATGTATCTATTGATCCATCGATCCATCCATCCCTCTATTCATCCATCCCTCTATCCATCCATCCATCCATCCATCCATCCTTTCATCCATCCATCCTTCTGTGCATTGATCCATCAATTCATCTATGCATCTATCCATCCATCCATCCATTCATCTATCTATCTATCCATTCATTCATCTATCCATCCAACCATCCATCTATCCATCTCTCCATCGATCCATCCATTTATCCATCGATGCATCCATCAATCGATCGATCCATCGATCCATCCATCCATCGATCCATCCGTTTATCTATCTATCTATCCATCCATCCATCTATACTACCATCCATCTATCCATGGATCCATCCGTTCATCTATCTGTCTATCCATCCTTCCATCCATCCATCCTTTCATCTGCCCGTTCGTCCTTCCATCCATCCATCCATCTATCCACCCATCCATCCATCCATCCATCTATTCATCCATCCATCTATTCCTCCATCTCTCCATCCATCCATCCATCCATGCATCCATCCATTCATCCATCCATTGATCCATCCATTTATCTATGTATCTATCCATCCAGCCATCCATTCATGTATCTATCTATCCATGCATCCATCTATCCATCGATGCATCCATCTATCCATCGATCCATCCATCCATCTATACATCCATCCTTCCATCCATCCATCTATCCATCGATCTATTCGTCCATCTATTCATCCATCTATCCATCCATTCATCCATCCATCCTTCCATCTCTCCCTCGATCCATCTATCCACCCGTGCATCTACCCATCTATACATCCATTCATTTATTCATCCATCCATGCATCCATCCACCCATCCATCCATCCATCCATCCATCTGTCCGCCCATCCACCCATTCA
>OY723385.1:24137847-24402847 GCA_963210295.1 Ophion ellenae | reverse complement strand
CATCCATCTATCGATCCATTCATCCATCCATCTATCCCTCGATCCATCTATCCACCCATCCATCTACCCATCTATACATCCATTCATTTATTCATCCATTCATCTATCCATCCACCCATCCATCCATCCATCCATCCATACATCTATCCACCAATCCACGCATTCATCTATCCATCTTTACATCCATCCATCTATACATCCATCGATCTATCCTATCCATCCATCGATTCATCCATCCCTCCATCCATCCATCTATCCATCCATCCATCCATCCATCCATCTATCCATTGATCCATCCCTTGATCCATCAATCCCTCCATCCATCTATTCATCCATCCCGTCATCCATCCATCCATCTATACGTTGATCCATCCATTCATCTATGTATCTGTCCATTCATCCTTCTATCCATCCATCCATCCATCTATCCAAACATCCATCTATCCATCGATGCATCCATCTATCCATCGATCGATCCATCCATTTATCTATCTATCCATTTATCCATCTATCCATCGATGCATCCATCTATCCATCGATCGATACATCCATCTATTCATCTATGCATCCCTCTATTCATTGATCCATCCATCCATCTATACATTGATCCATCCATTCATCTATCTATCTGTCCATTCATCCTTCTATCCATCCATCCATCCATCTGTCTATCTATCCATCTACCCAATCATCCATCCATTCATCCATCCATCCATCCATCCTTCCATCCATCCATCTATCTATCTATCTATCCATCTATCCATCGATCCATTCATCCATCTATACATCCATCCATCCATCCATCTATCCATCCATTCATCCATCCATCCATCCATCTATCCCTCGATTCATCTATCCACCCGTCCATCTACCCATCTATACATCCATTCATTTATTCATCCATCCACCCATCCATCTATCCACCCTCCCACCCATTCATCTATCCATCTTTACATCCATCCATCTATACATCCATATATCTATCCATCGATCCATCCATCTATCCATCGATCCATCTATCTATTGATCCATCGATCCATCCATCCCTCTATTCATCCATCCCTCTATCCATCCATCCATCCATCCTTCCATCCATCCATCCTTCCATCCTTCCATCCTTCTGTGCATTGATCCATCAATTCATCTATGCATCTATCCATCCATCCATCCATTCATCTATCTATCTATCCATTCATTCATCCATTCATCCAACCGTCCATCTATCCATCTCTCCATCGATCCATCCATTTATCCATCGATGCATCCATCAATCGATCGATCCATCGATCCATCCATCCATCGATCCATCCGTTTATCTATCTATCTATCCATCCATCCATCTATACTACCATCTATCTATCCATGGATCCATCCGTTCATCTATCTGTCTATCCGTCCATCCATCCATCCATCCTTTCATCTGCCCGTTCGTCCTTCCATCCATCCATCCATCTATCCACCCATCCATCCATCCATCCATCCATCTATTCATCCATCCATCTATTCTTCCATCTCTCCATCCATCCATCCATCCATCCATCCATTGATCCATCCATTTATCTATGTATCTATCCATCCAGCCATCCATTCATGTATCTATCTATCCATGCATCCATCTATCCATCGATGCATCCATCTATCCATCGATCCATCCATCCATCTATACATCCATCCTTCCATCCATCCTTCTATCCATCGATCTATTCGTCCATCTATTCATCCATCTATCCATCCATTCATCCATCCATCCTTCCATCTCTCCCTCGATCCATCTATCCACCCGTCCATCTACCCATCTATACATCCATTCATTTATTCATCCATCCATGCATCCATCCACCCATCCATCCATCCATCCATCCATCTGTCCACCCATCCACCCATTCATCTATCCATCTTTACATCCGTCCATCTATCCATCCATCAATCTATCTGTCGATCCATCCATCCATCTATTCATCCATCCGTCCATCGATACATTGATCCATCCATCCATCTATACATTGATCCATCCATCCATCTATACATTGATCCATCCATCCATCTATACATTGATCCATGCATCCATCTATTCATCCATCCATCCATCCATCTATCCATCCATTCATGCATCCATCTATCCCTCGATCCATATATCCTCCCATCCATCTACCCATCTATACATCCATTTATTTATTCATCCATCCATCCATCAATTCACCCCTCCATCCATCCATCCATACATCTATCCACCCATCCACCCATTCATCTATCCATCCGTCTATACATCCATCGATCTATCCATCGATCCATCCATCCATCGATCTATCCATCGATCCATCCATCCATCTATTGATCCATCCCTCCATCCATCCATCTATCCATCCATCTCTCCCTCGATCCATCTATCCACCTGTCCTACCCATCTATACATCCTCTTATTTATTCATCCATCCATCCATCCATCCACCCATCCAGCCATCCATTCATCCATCTGTCCACCCATCCACCCATTCATCTATCGATCTTTACATCCATCCATCTATCCATCGATCCATCCATCCATCCGTCCATCGATACATTGATCCATCCATCCATCGATACATTGATCCATCCATCCATCTATACATTGATCCATCCATCCATCTATACATTGATCCATCCATCCATCTATTCATCCATCCATCCATCCGTCTATCCATCCATTCATCCATCCATCTATCCCTCGATCCATCTATCCACCCATCCATCTCCCCATCTATATATCCATTCATTTATTCATCCATCCATCCATCCATCCACCCATCCATCCTTCCATCCATACATCTATCCACCCATCCACCCATCCCTCCATCTATCCATTGATCCATCAATCCCGACATCCATCTCTTCATCCATCCATCTATCTATAAGTTGATCCATCCATTCAGCTATCTATCTATCCATTTATCCATCTATCCGTCGATGCATCCATCTATCCATCGATCGATCCATCCATCTATTCATCTATGCATCCATCTATACATTGATCCATCCATCCATCTATACAATGATCCATCCATCCATCCATCTATCTATACGATCTATCCATCTATCCAATCATTTATCCATCCATCCATCCATCCATCCATCCAGCCATCCATCCATTCATCCATCCATCCATCCATCCATCCATCCATCCTTCCATCCATCCATCTATCTATCTATCTATCCATCTATCCATCGATCCATTCATCCATCTATTCATCCATCCATCCATCCATCTATCCATCCATTCATCCATCCATCCATCCATCTATCGACCCGTCCATCTACCCATCCATCTATACATTGATCCATCCATCCATCTATACATTGATCCATGCATCCATCTATTCATCCATCCATCCATCCATCTATCCATCCATTCATGCATCCATCTATCCCTCGATCCATATATCCTCCCATCCATCTACCCATCTATACATCCATTTATTTATTCATCCATCCATCCATCAATTCACCCCTCCATCCATCCATCCATACATCTATCCACCCATCCACCCATTCATCTATCCATCCGTCTATACATCCATTCATTTATTCATCCATCCACCCATCCATCCTTCCATCCATCGATCTATCCACCCTACCACCCATTCATCCATCCATCTTTATATCCATCCATCTATCTATCCATCGATCCATCCATCTATCCATCGATCCATCTGTCTATTGATCCATCGATCCATCCATCCATCTATTCATCCATCCCTCTATCCATCCATCTATCTATCCATCCATCCATCCATCCATCCACCTGTGCATTGATCCATCCTTTCATCTATGCATCTATCCATCCATCCATCCATTCATCTATCTATCTATCCATTCATTCATCTATCCATCCAACCATCCATCTATCCATCTGTCCATCCATTTATCCATCGATGCATCCATCAATCGATCGATCCATCCATCCCTCGATCCATCCGTTTATCTATCTATCTATCCATCCATCCATCTATACTACCATCCATCTATCCATGGATCCATCCGTTTATCTATCTATCTATCCATCCATCCATCTATACATCCATCCATCCATCCATCCATCCATTCATCTGTCCGTCCGTCCTTCCATCCATCCATCCATCTATCCACCCATCTATCCATCCATCTATTCATCCATCCCTCTATCCATCCATCCATCCATTGATCCATCCATTCATCTATGTATCTATCCATCCATCCATCCATTCATGTATCTATCTATCAATGCATCCATCTATCCATCGATGCATCCATCTATCCATCGATCCATCCATCCATCTATACATCCATCCTTCCATCCATCCATCTATCTATCTATCCATCTATCCATCGATCCATTCATCCTTCTATTCATCCATCCATCCATTGATCTATCCATCCATTCTCCCGTCCATCCATCCATCTCTCCCTCGATCCATCTATCTACCCGTCCATCTACCCATCCATACATCCATTCATTTATTCATCCATCCATCCATCCATACATCCACCCATCCATCCATCTATCCATCCATCTGTCCACCCATCCACCGATTCATCTATCCATCCTTACATCCATCCATCTATACATCCATCTATCTATCCATCGATCCATCCATCTATCCATCGATCCATCCATCTATCCATCGATCTATCTATCTATTGATCCATCGATCTATCCATCTATTGATTCATCGATTCATCCATCCATCTATTCATCCATCCCTCCATCCATTCATCTATCCATCCATCCATCCATCCTTCTATGCATTCATTCATCTATCCATCCAACCATCCATCTATCCATCTATCCATCGATCCATCCATCTATCCATCGATGCATCCTTCAATCGATCGATCCATCGATCCATCCGTTTATCTATCTATCTATCCATCCATCCATCTATACTACCATCCATCTATCCATGGATCCATCCATTCATCTATCTATCTATCTATCCATACATCTATACATCCATCCATCTATCCATCCGTCCATCCATTCATCTGTCCGTCCGTCCTTCCATCCATCCATCTATCCACCCATCCATCCATCCATCTATTCATCCATCCCTCCATTCATCCATCAATCCATCCATTGACCCATCCATTCCTCTATGTATCTATCCATCCATCCATCCATTTATGTATCTATCTATCCATGCATCCATCTATCCATCGATGCATCCATCTATTCATCGATTCATCCATCCATCTATACATTGATCCTCCCATTCATCTATACATTGATCCATCCATTCATTCATCTTTCTGTCCATTCATCCATCTATCCATCCATCTTTCTGTCCATTCCTCCATCCATCCATCCATTCATCCAGCCATCCATCTATCTATCTATTCATCTATCCAATCATCCATCCATCCATCCATCCATCCATCCATCCATCCATCCTTCCATCCATCCATCTCTCTATCTATCCATCGATCCATTCATCCATCTATCCACTCATCCATCTACCCATCTATACATCCATTCATTTATTTATGCATCCATCCATCCATCCATCCATCCATCTATCCACCCATCCACCCATTCATCTATTCATCTTTACATCCATCCATCTATACATCCACTCATCTATCCATCGATCCATCCATCTATCCATCGATCCATCGACCCACCCTTCCATCTATCTATCCATCGACCCATCCATCCATCCATCTATCTATCCATCGATTCATCCATCCATCTATTCATTCATCCATCCATCCAACCATCCATCTATCCCTCGATCCATCTATCCACCCATCCATCTAACCATCTATACATCCATTCATTTATTCATCCATCTATCCATCCATGCATTCATCCATCCATCTATCCACCCATCCACCCATCCAACTATCCAATCATCCATCCATCCATTTATCTATCTATCCACCCATGTATCCATCTATCCATCTATCCATCCATCCCCCACCCTTCTATCGATCCATCCATCCATCCATTAATTTATCCTTCCCATCTATCTATCCATCCATCCATTTATTTATAGATTTTTACATCACATTTTGCAATGTAAAAAATGTTCATTGCCCATTACAAGGTCATGTGTAATTAAATTTTGTACATTACAAATTCGAATGCAATGAGTAATGGAATTTTTTTACATTACAAATTCGAATGTAATGAGTAATGGAATTTTTTTTACAATACAAAATATAATGTACTGAGTAATAACATTCTTTACATTCCCAAATCCAATGGAATGAGTACCGGAAATTGTTTACCAAACATGATGTAATGAGCAATGTTTTTTTTTACATTACTAATTGTAATGTAATGGGTAAAGAAATCATTTTTTTCATTACCCATCAAAGAAGTAATGAATAATGCATTCCATTTTCATTACAAATTTCGCAACCCTGGTCTGGATTCAAAATTCTTATGAACTTTCGTGTATCTCGAAATAAATTTTGTTTTTTAGTGCTTCCGCAACAAAAAAAAACATATTGACTTAATTTGTGTATTTCATTATTATTCTTTATCTGTACAGCGCATCATAATGAGTGATAATTTGTACTCGTTTTATCTAGATTCAAAATTCTTATGAATTTTCTTATGTCTATAAATGAATTTCGTTTCCTACTGGTTCCGCAACGAAAAAAAAAACATTTACGTAATTTCTGTATTTCAATCTATACTTGGATAGTAAATGGATAGTAAAATTCTATCTGACCAATATATAGAAATTTTCTTCACGAACTGGTTTCACAATTAATTTGATCAAACTACCGTTCCATATGAAGAAACAAAGGGTGCTTTTTCCATATCGTGAAGCACTGGTTTTACAATTAATGTGATCAAATTGTCGCTCCATATGAAGTAGCAAAGGGTGTTTTCTGCACTGGTTTGTTGATGACTTCAATTCGGTTCGGTAGGAGAGCAGCGCCACCTTTCTCAGCTGGATTTCCATGGACGTTTTTGGACCGTGATCGCCGTAGGCATGGAGCACGTCTTACATACAGGTCTGGAAACGATTCAATGGAATCGTGAGGCAGCGTTACGAGCTTCACTTTTCATTCCGCTCGCCGCCTTGTCACGGGGCCTTGTCTTTGACCGTGCCCCGTGCCATTTATTACTCTATTTTTTATTACAACGATCTCCATAATCTCTGTTCGCGTCAACGAGCATTTGCAGTTTAAAAAATATTCATAGAGCTGGCGAAGGTGGACCGTTGTTTCAGGGGTTTCTAAACTGATGAACCAATAAAGGTATTTGCATATTCAACATTCCATGTGTTGCGTATTTTTTTCTTTTCGTCATCGAAAGAAACTCGGAATAAAATTCGAATAAAAATCCATTTCACTCGAAAAAGGTAAATATTTTTATTTATTTTTTTAATTTTTATATTGGTCTTCTTCCAGCCATACAGGATCTTCCCCTTTTTACAAACCCCACTTCTATTTTTTATAAAATTGATGAGTTATATTGATATGCTTTTGTTCATAGTTATGAAATGTCAATATGTCAGTCATTTGTCGACTTGGAGCCGATCGATACTGCAAATGTTTTATATTTATTCGGTGACATGAACGATTAAATAACCATAACGCAACATAACCCCTAATGCAACCCAACCAAATCCTAATCGCTCATTCGATTTCAAAGAGGAATATTTTTTTAAGTCCCGACAAACAAAAATAAAACAATATAGAATTTACATTAAACCTCAAACCAACAAACAATCCAAACCGAATCTAAACTCCATCCAGCAAGAACTGCTTTAATATTAAAAAACTACTTATTGTAGTGATGCAAGTGATAGCTCAATGGTTAGCACGCTGGAGTTACTTGCGTCAGAGCCCGGGATCGCACCCTCGTCGGGAAAGTTTTTTTTCGCAATAAATATTGCTCATAAACTAAGTGTCGAAATGAAAAAAAATCAGTTTTATTTTTGCTCCTGAATGTAAGTACTGTTTGAAAAAGCTGAACGGAAATTATGGACTGCTAATTGGAGACGAAAACTCTCGCAAAACAACAATACTGACGATGAATGAATAATAAACGTTAATTTGGGGACCACCGATATTTTATTTGTTTCTTACACGCCCATCAAATGTTCACAATGCTTAACAAACAGATACGAAGGTGGCAGACATTTTGTGGGATTAAAAAATGTGTACATCCTTCCGATTAGATTGTACATTTACGATGGTTGGTTGTATAATCAATCATTTGTAGTTCGTTGATTAGTTTTTCACAAAAATGAACACGACTTGTATTTCATAAAATTATATATTTTTCAAAATATTTCGCGTTGGTGTGGAACAGCCCATACATTAATGTAGCGCAGGACAGGCTGGAGGCTCGTTGGCGGCTCGTTGACCTTTTTATAGCCATCTGACTTTTGCTGGATACAAGAAATTCTCAACCACGTATATCAACTGCACTTTGATAATGAATTATTTTTTTTTTCAATGAATTAATCTACAATATCTGCGTGCATACATGAAGGGTATCAAAATTCAGAAATTAAACATTGTAAAAAGTGTTTCGCCGATTTCGCGAGCGAGGCTCGAACTTCTTGCGCTGAGCCTCATTATTCTCGTTCGCGTTGCCTGTTTTTTTTTCATGCATTAATATTTTTATTCTAGCAGCACGAATCAAATTAATTACACGCTGTGAGATCGCGAACGCTGATTATTGAAGAAAAAAATATATCGCAAGGATCATCAAGGTGAGTTGGAGTCTTCGAATAAATGTGTTTGGCTTAATTGCGATAAAGCCAGTAACGAACATTCGGTGTTGATCGTTTCTTCATCTGCAATTGATTAAAAAAACAAATGTGGCGAGTTATGAAAAAACCTCGAAGTGTCTCTCGAGTGAAGAAGAATACAAGGAAGATCGAACAATATTTTCTCACTGATAAAAATGGTTTAAAAACCAGACTAACAATAAATATCTACGCAATATTTACTGGCCGATTAAAAAAATTGTATAATTATCCATTACTCCAAGGATACATTTTTTTCTCTCAAATAAATATTTTCGAAAGTGCCACAATGCTTATCTTGAAAATTGATTAGTTTAAACTGCGGCTAAATGGAACTCGAGTTCATAATTTGTACATCTGTCCCTCGTGTACACACGAGACGTATCGGGGATGGTCAGCCCCTCCGAAGTACGCACAAGCTACGTGAACCAATCCGCCGGGCACTACCACATGTGCGTGTCGTTCACCGACGTAGGCCCGCTCAACGGCCGCGCCTGATTGACTGCCTTGAAAAGTTAAAACAATTCAGGGGTTGATCTGGGACCCATACATGCTTATATCAATCGTTTCGGAAATTCACCCCCAGCCCCGCATTTCATGGATGACATTCTATCGTGGGACAGCCGTATAACATAAAATATTACTATTCTTACCCCGTTATTTACTGCGATGGGCAATGCATCTGCAACCAACGAATAGTTCCTGCGGGGAATAATAACGATTTCTCCATCAGGCATTTGTGTACGATCTTCTTTGATCACATCGGAGTCAGAGAAGTGAAGCTCGCACACTAAATCACTCGGAGCAAGCTGGTGTTGGATGGCCTCGTTCCATCGCTGCAGCATATTCTGTAATTTAATATAATATTTAATTTCAGACCACAAAAAAATGTCAGTGACATGCACTGATATTATAAGTACAGTGAACTTCCGCTAACTCTCGCACTGTCAGGATCCTGACTGCGCGGTGCGACAGTAACCGAAGGACCCTTCTTCGCCACTAAAGAGCAAAAGCATGAGCGAGACTTTCCCCTCAAGCGGGAGGGTCAGCGACAGTTATTCATCAAACAGTTAGCGGGAGTTTGCTGTATTGATCGCATAATCGGCAACAAAGCACTTAGCGGCACTGCTATGCGATTTTTAGCTCGACAGGGGAACCGCGTTGACTGGATTCTGAGCAGTGCTGCTAAGTGCTTCACTGTCGAAAATAAGAAAAAAAATTTAGAGCAACAGACTTATTCCGGGCACTGGAAAAACCGATAGCCGCCGTAATCCAGCACGCGTCCGTTCCGCCCTGAAGGCACGTCGCCCAGTTCGGCATCCCGGATACGCGCACGGTTTACCCATCTCGACCTCATTATTCTAAATTCATTATTCTAAATATTATATGTCTTGCGGGGTAATATTTTGTTATTGTAATATGCAGGTTGAATAAATTGAACTGGCGTCTAATTTCCACGCTGCAAGCTAGTATAATGGTTGAAATTGAAAATATGTATTGTTTATTAATTTTGTTCATATTTCAACTCGAAATATGCATATTGATCCCTCACTGCAATAGAAATTACGCCGGCTTCGAGCGTGGAAGAAAACGTCACATATAGCGCCATAACCTCAATTTATTTAACCGGCAAATTATAATAACAAAATATTACCCTAAATGTCATTAAATATGTAAAAAAAAGTGCCTTCTCCTTATAAGTACGTTTTTTTTACGAGGTAACGAGTGATAATATTTTGGAAGAGCACTTTTTTCACTTTAAACACACTTTATACACACGCGAAAGAAATACACCGCGAATAAAGACGTATAAAACGGAAATTAAACTCAGAGCTCACTTCGTTGTATGACCAACCCGAAACTTCACAGCGGTATCTGTGGAACAAGAGCGCTACCGTGGCTGAATTTCAAACTAGGAAATATCATCGCTTTTACATGTCACTTTTTCACCCATTCCGCCATCTGCGTTCGGACTCCTTTACTCTAGTCTCCATGGAGGCTAGGATGCGTATTCGATCCTCTTCCATCTCTCTTACACGACATCGATACTGAGCTTACTTCTCGAGGCCTTAGAGATAGTGGCCTCATCCCTGTTTGACCGCATTTTTGTAGCCACTTTGAACATAGATTAGTAGGGAGATGCACAACGCTCCCCTTTTCGGCGTGCCTCGTAGATGGCGCTAAATCGCGGCGGCGAGTTCGGGAGTATGATTTCGTGATCATCGCCTCTGTCGAGGTTGCAGATTCCCTTGTAGCCGCGCGAGTCCGTGATCACCGCTCAAGTCGGTATCGCAGTCAGCGTGAACACGAATGGGTAGCTCGGTGGGGGAAAAGTCTCTGCCCCTCGCAAATCGCGCTCGCTCGACAGGCGAACGGAGCGAGGTTTTCCGTCCGATCGAGCTTGACATATATGTGTGGCCGTACTGCGGATTGGAATATGCATTAAATGAATTTCAAAGTGAAAAACATGTATCGAGATCATTGTTCTCTCTCGGTTGCCCGTTTATGCCGAAAATGCGGGTTAAAAAAATTAACGACGAACCGCGTTGAAAAATAAAACGCCGAAACGACCGTGGAAGGTTCAAAAAGAAGTCAAAGAAGGTTCAAAAAGAAGCCTGTGCCGCGATCATTTCGGCATTTTTTTTCAACAGTAAACATTATGGATAAGAGTGTATCATAAATGTTTCTCTATCTGCAATGAGCGTCGTGGCTGAGTTGGCAGCGTGACGAATTAACGATGCTTAAGGTCCGGGTTCAATCCCCGGTAAATCAGCTTTTTTTTTCTTTATTTTATATTCAGAAAATTTCGAACTTACTCTCGCTTTAGCTATTCTCGCCTGTTCAGGCATTATTTATGATATTTAATTCGTATGTGCTTAAAAAAAACAAGTTGGTGTAGCGCCTTCGGCCAGCCCCGGATTTACGATTTTTCCGAGCTGGGGAAAAAACTTGACATTGGCGCCCCTCCCCTCCAGCATTTGAGATTAAGGGAAAAAATCTCTTTAGACGCCCGAAAATGAGTCATTTTTCATACATTTTTTTAAAGGTGATGAAATAATCACATGATTTAAAAATGTTGACATTATCTTATTACAACTTTTAAGTGTTCATTTTGATTTGTTTTTTAAACAAAACAAAATGGCGGCGTTATGAGGTATTCCTTTAGGCGTCTTTTGAAAAACTGCTCATATTATAGCTCAAAAAGTAATTGACCGATCTGGCTGAAATTTTGGGAGGTTACTCAGTATAACATTGTTCGAAGGATATACCTATGAAAATATAGAAAAGTATACAATTAAAAATTAAGTAGGCGCTGTAATCAAATTTTCATATTTTTGACAATTTTCTCGACAATTTTTATCCCAAAAAGGTAATTTATTTACGCGATAACCTTAAAATTTTCGGTAAATCCTTCCAATAATCTTATCGCGAGTAACCTACCAGAATTTCAGCCAGATCGATCGACAACTTGTTGAGCTATAACATGGGCAGTTTTTCAAAAGACGCCTAAAGGAACCCCTCATGAAAGTTCGACTCGTAGACACTTTTGTTTTCGATGGCTAGAATCACGAGACCATTGAAACTCACTAAAGCGCCCTGGATGCTAGACGCTTCAGTAAAACAATTTTTTTGCAAACACAAGAATTCGGCGCCCCCTTAAATTGCCGCCCGGGGCAGGTACCCCGGTTTCCCCCCCCCCCCCCCCCCCCCTTAGATCCGGGGCTGCCTTCGGCAGCTACACCAACACATGGACGCTGAGCACGTTCATGTGCGGCCAAGCTGCACAGTAGGAGAAAAGCCCAAAAACCTGGCCAAAACCTCAAATGACCTTTGACGGGAATGAAAATTGGCTTACAGGGGTTTTCAAGGTCGCTGATTACGAATCTGAAAGCCAAATTATCGTAAACAAAATGGCCGATCCAATATGGCTGACATGAATGTTAAAAAGTTGCCAGATGTCGACAAAAATTGGTATTTACGGGTTTTCAAGGTCGCTGATTACGAATCCGCAAGCCAAATTATCGTAAAAAAAATGGCCGATCCAATATGGCCGACATGAACGTTAAAAAGTTACCAGATGTTGACAAAAATTGGTATATACGGGTTTTCAAGGTCGCTCATTACCAATCCGATATCTATTGTTTATAACTTGCAACAAAGAGCTTACAGCAAATTGTTATAAACAAAATGGCCGAGTATCCTGCTAAATAGATAAATTAATATATTTAAAAAAATCATCATAATAAAATAAACGTGAACAGTGTATTCTACGCAATTATTATTTTTATTTCCAAAATACATACGGAACGTTTCAAAAATAGAAAATTTTATTCTTAATCAAAATCGTAATCGGAGTCGGAGTCGGAGTCAGAATCATTATCCGAGTTTGTATCTATTACAACTCCCGGCACGGCTTCAATCTCGGCGCAAAATTCGTCTGCTGCAGCAGTCACTTTAGGAGCGATCAACATCGCTACAGCTTCCGGCGACAAACTCTTCAGCTTCTTCTGTGGTAGTCTTCTGACACTTGAAATGTACGGATCAGAAGTAACTAAGAGCCGATGAAAAACATCTTCCATAGTTTTAACCCTGGAACTTTTTCGCGCAAAATCTTCTCGATATCGTTTGATGTCTTTGTTTCGAGCTTCCTGAGCATCTTCGGATAATTGGCCGATTGGTAATAGAGCATGAGTTATTATCACTGGACCATGAATTAATAGTTTGTGCACCGAAGTAGGCATGGAGTACCAAGGGTATAATGCAACGGTCTTTCTTGCCGTTTCAATAGCATACTGTTCAAATCTTTCACAGTTTATCTCGTGGCCACACGATATAACTTGTAGGATTACGTACAAGCGTTTAATAACTTCTTCGTTGACCCCCGTTATCGCAGCGGAAACCGTCGAATTTTCAAAGAATCGCCGAGCTGTGTTGCCATCATTGCTGCTGCCGTATCCAGGCTTTGGGCGATCGATATTTAGACCCAATTGCTTCTTGAATCCTTCTTGAATGGCCATCTTGCGTTCCTGGGTAATTTTTTTTTCTTCGGCACTTCGAGCTTGCCATTTTTTAATGCCGAGTTTGTAAGACACGTGTAAGCAATACTCGAAGCACCGTATCCACGCATGCAGCGTCGACAATCCGAACTTCAAATTTGTTTCATTGATTTCCCTTTGCAATACAGTGTCGATGGCATTAAAATCTTTGCTGGTTGCTCCACACAAATAGCACCGTTGAGCAGATTTCGTCTATGATACAGCGTTGCAAACTTTACCATCTATCATGGTGCGTGCTGTCCGGTGACGCGTCACCCCACAGCACGCGCGAGGCTTTTAGATGACTTCAATGCTTATTTAGCTCTTGATACTCTGCGTTATTAATTTATACAAAAAAATGTATCGCGCACTCTGATCGCTTATTATTTTAGTTTATACGTTAATTTAAATAGAATAATAAATCTAAATTACAACTTATTTATCTTATATGAAATAGTTTACGCTTTACTCACACTCGTCCTTATGCCAAATAAATTATAATTCATAAAAATAAGCGGAAATATATTTATATTCCTGTTATTCTATTAATTCTCATACTTTCATCAAGCGATAAAGCATTATCCCCAAAAAGAAGCCAATCATCCATCCGGCCGCGAATCGTGCGTACCAGAAAGTGCACATATTCTACAAGCGATGAGATGGTCCCATTGGTAGCGTTTCTGGCTTCGGTCCGCAGGGGCCCGTAGTGCAAATTTTTCTCCAAATTTTTCATAATTTCTCATGTTTTAGTCATATTTGGGTTTTTCGGAGAAAAAATGATTTAAAACAGATTCAAGTTCTGCTCTATTTCCCAAAAACACATTTTTTTCACTGAAAATTCATGATTTCTCATTTTTGCCCGGAAATTTCTCTTTTTCCTATAACCTAAGTGAACGGCTGCGGAGATATTCGGCGAAAATTTAAAGATGAACAAAAATGAGATTTTCGTAAACAAAACTTGTTCTTATTTTTTTCCGGAACTTTTTATTCTTCCTATTGAGTGAACGGCTGCGGAGATATTCGGAGAAAAGTTATGGATGAAAAAAATGAGATTTTCGTAAAAAAAAATTATTACATCTTTTATCCCTCATAATTCTGAGAAATAATGAATTTCCGAAATTTTTGCAAAAATTATTTTACTTAAGGGGTAACACCACTGTAACGGCCTGCCACGAAGCGGTTTAGACAAATAATACTTGGGGTAATTATTAAGCATATATTGAAGTATATTGCAAAAAAAATTTATGGAAAAATATTACAAAATGGCGACACTGCAGCAAATTCTTTCGAGGGATGTTGAACTTAAGGTGCTCTGCGGCACGCAGTATAACCAATTTTGATCGGGATAAAATAATTTAAAAAAATTAAATCTAGATGAGTGTAGCTAGTGAACCACGTAGGGGATTTTAGAAATATTGATATGTGAGTACTTGCCGAGTATTTGACTAAAAATGTTCAATTTTTTTTTTAAGACAGTTATTTGTTAATAAATATTGTTTTAATTAAATTATCGAAAATCCCCTACGTGGTTCAGTAGCTACACTCATGTAGACTTATTAAACCAAAACTATTTTTTTTAGATTAAAATTGGCACAGTCATACTGCGTGCCGCAGAGGTTCGACATGCTTCGGAAGAATTGCTGCAGTGTCGCCTTTTTGTAATATTTTCGGATGAAAAATTTATAGCAATATACTTAAATATATGCTCAATAAATACCGCGAGTATTATTTGTTTATCACATTTTCTTCCGCCAAAAAAATATCAAAAATACGCTTCCTGTAAGGCCGTTGCAGTGGTGTTACCCCTTAAATTCTTCATATAATTTCCGAGATTTTCCCGTGATTGTAATTAAAATGATGAAATATTCGAAAAAAATCGGAAAAATTCGGAGAAACTCGGATGTTTGCGTAAAAATAATTGTCCGCAAAACTCCGAATTCTTCTTATTTGTTCCAATTCATAGAAAAATTCGGAGTTTTTCGGAAAAAAATTGCACTAGGGGCGCGGGATAGTTCCCCGCGCTCAGTGCTTTTTTTTAAATTATTATTACTATTAATTTTTATTTGATTAGTGATTTTTCTTAGTTATTATTATTTTAATTAGTTATCTTTTAGTGTCGAAAAATTTATCGCGCACTCTGACCGCTTATTTTATTAGTTTATATGTTAATTTAAATATAATAATAAATCTAAATTACAACTTACTTTACTTCTAAAAAATTGTTTGCGCTTTACTCGCACCCGTCCCTATGCCAAATAAATTGTAATTCATAAAAGTAAGCGGAAATATATTTATATTCGTATTATTATATTCATTCTCATATACTTTCATCAAGCGATAAAGCATTATCATAATGTATCCGGCCGCGAATCGTAAGTACCAGAAAGTGCACATATTCTACAAGCGATGAGATGGTCCCGTTGGTAGCGTTCCCGGCTTCGGTCCGCAGGGGCGCGGGATTTCCCCGCGCTGAGTGCTTTTTTAAAAATTATCATTACTATTAATTGTTATTTGATTAGATATTGAATGAATATGATAATACGAATATAAGTAAATTTCCGCTTACTTTTATGAATTACAATTTATTTGGCATAGGGACGGGTGTGAGAAAAGCGCAAACAATTTTTTAGAAGATAAATAAGTTGTAATTTAGATTTATTATTATATTTAAATTAACGTACAAACTAATAAAATAAGCGGTCAGAGTGCGCGATATATTTTTCGACACTAAAAGATAACTAATTAAAATAATGATAATAACTGATAAAAATAACTAATAAAATAAGAATTAATAGTAATGAAAATATAAAAAAAAGCACTGAGCGCGGAGAACGATCACACGCCCCTAGTGCAATTTTTTTTCCCGAAAAACTCTGATTTTTTCGGAAAACGTTTTCCGAATGTTTCCATGAATTGGAACAAATATGAAGAATTCGGAGTTTTGCGGACAATTATTGTTACTCAAACATCCGAGTTTCTCCGAATATTTCATCATTTCAATAACGATAACAGGAAAATCTCGGGAATCATATGATGACTTTGAGGGGTAACACCACTGTAACGGCCTTACAGGAAGCGTATTTTTTAATATTTTTTTTTGCGGAAGAAAATGTGATAAACAAATAATACTTGCGGCATTTATTGAGCATATACTTAAGTATATTGCTAGAAATTCTGATCCGAAAATATTACAAAATGGTGACACTGCAGCAATTCTTCCGAAGCATGTCGAACCTCTGCGGCACGCAGTATAACTATGCCAATTTTAATCTAAAAAAAAGAATTTTGTTTTATTAAGTCTAAATGAACATTTTTAGTCAAATACTCGGCACTTACTCAAAAATCAATATTTCTAAAATCCCCTACGTGGTTCACTAGCTACACTCACCTAGATTTAATTTTAAAAAATTATTTTGTCCAGATTAAAATTGGCACAAGTTATACTACGTGCCGCAGAGCACCTTAAGTTCAACATGCCTCGAAAGAATTTGCTGTAGTGTCGCCATTTTGTAATATTTTCCCATACATTTGTTTGCAATATACTATAATATATGCTTAATAATTACCCCAAGTATTATTGGTCTAAAACGCTTCGTGACAGGCCGTTACAGTGGTGTTACCCCTTAAGGAAAATAATGTTTGCTAAAATTTCGGAAATTCATTATGTCACGGTCCCACACCACTCCTATTCCCAAACCCAGTCTCACGCCCTCATATCAACCGTTTCCCACAGCTCTCACCTAAACCTAATCCTCCTTCCTAAAAACCCTCAGCAGAAACCAAATCTTCCTTCCTAGAAATTCTCATCAGCAATCCTCTCTCTCCTCTCTCATCTGAGTCCCATTGTTCCCGGACCCACACGCTCCTCGCGCGTGGCATCCTCTCCACCTTCCTAAGGCCCCTCTACTCAGCCACGCTTCCTCCTGCTGGACCGAGAGCCAGCAGTCCATCCTAAAACCTCGAACTGTCGATACGCTCACTCTCTCGCCCATTTCCATCAGTAATAAAATTATCTTTGGAAACGTCTCCGTCTCGTTAGTTGTCCCCGCGCCATCCTCGAACACCCGCTCGGACCATTACAAATTGGTGTTAGACGTGGGATTCGCGAAACGCCCCTCTCGCGTCTCAAAAGTTTAAAAAGTGAAAAACAAAAACTCAGTGGGCCTGATCAACCCGCTCAAAGTTTTATTAAAAAAAACATCTTAGACGCTCCGCACGCAATCTACACGCTCAAGGTTCAAACGAGACGCACGGACGAGACGAAAAACAAAAGGCACTCACTCACGGAAAACAAAAGGAACTCACTAACTCACTCACGGAATATAAAAACGAACTTAATCAATCACACGGACAATACAGAAGGAAGGAAGGGAATAACTGGATCCAAGGCGTTTTTATAAAATTATTCCTTCTCATCACGGCACTGTAAGTAATTTTGAAACTCATTTTTTTTCTCCATTATTCTCCAGCCCTCCTCTAAGAGTGGCAATGAAATACGTTTTTCTCCACACATTAAAGTGTGTAAGCATCCGACATCGCCAGAACCCATGTGATACATGAACGTAAATCGCGAGATTGTCACATTGATAAAATTCAATATGTGCGTATTGAAAACGCAATACGCTATTCATTATTTCTTTTTGGCTTCCTACCGCTATCGCACTAACTTATGCACACAATAAGCGCACAAACACACGCGTAGCAAAACTTCGTCGACTCTGCGTCCCCTTCGCCTTTTAATTTACATAAGAAACAATTTGTAAAATTCGTAAAATAAAATGTTATAAACTTTAAATATTTTGAGGAAAGCAAACTCTTCATACATTATAAAATTTTAAAATTAAAAAAAAAGAAGAAAATTGAAAACTCTTCAAACGCTCAAATTCGAAAAATAAAGCTTTGCAAACTCGAAATTTTTTAAGGAGAACAAAATTTTGACATATTATAAATATGTGAAAAAAGAGAAGCACGAAAACTGAAAACATCTCAAATCTATAAAATCCGAAAAACAAAATTTATTTACACATTATAAACATTTGAAAAAAAATGAAAACGAAAATTGAGAACTTTTCAAACTTGTGATACCCGGAAAAATGCAATTACTTCAAACTTTAAATATTTCAAGAAACATAAAATCTTCACACATTATAAATATTTGGAAAAAGGAAAATTGAAAACCTTTCAAACTTTTAACAATTGAAAAACAAAATTTTATGAATTTTAAATACCTTGAAGGAAACAACATTTCTATACATTATAAATATTAGAAAAAAAAAAGAAAATTGAAAATGTGTTAAACCGTACAACCCGAAAAATGAAATGTTACGAACTCTAAAATAAAAACGAGAGAAGAAATTCTTGGAAGAAAACAAAACTGTCCACACATAATAAATATTTGAGGAAAAACGGAGGAAAAACAGAAACTGAAAACCTTTGAAACTCGCAATATTCGAAAAATTTTAAAGCTTTAGATATTTCAAAATTGACATTTTTTTTACACACTATAAATATTCATAAACAGAAGGAAAATCGAAAACTTTCAATAATAACATTGTACAAACCTTCAATATTCAAAATAAAAATCGAAATTTTTACGCATTATAAATATTCCAACGGAAACTGAAAAATTGAAAAGTTTCCAAGCTTCTAGGATCTAAAAATAATTTTTTTGCAAACGTCTCAAGCTTTTCATATTGGAATAATAACGACTTTGCGGACTACAATACAAATATTGGGAGAAAATAGCAAAAAAACAATTCTTTTTCCCCTTCTTTAAAACATATATGGATAGGACAAAACAAAATTTAATCTACTAGGCCACCCCGGCGCCAAAAATTTAGGCCCCTCATTTTTTAATTTAGAACCCGAAAGCGAAAACAAAGTCGTTAACGAGATGGCGTACGGAAATTTAACATTCCGAGATATATACCAACCAATCCCTGCGTTTGACGGCAAGAATATTCCCGTCGAAAACTTCATAAGCGCATGCAAAAAGACAATAAAAATAATTCCACTGAAAGAACAGCTCGACTTCTTGTCATGATACAGTATAAAGTAACAGGAACCGCACGCGATTTGGCGGAAACAAAAATGATACAACCCTCGAAGAACTTCTTACGGATTTGTGACATAATTTCAGTACTCCAATAGAATTATTAGATCTCGAATCAGAACTTAAAGAAATAGCGCAAAGCTATAATGAACCGATAGCAGAGTACGTAACTCGCACGCGCACAATTATGAAACGAATTATGGATAGGGTCGATGAATGTTATATGCGTAATTAGGATTAACAATACCTCGAAAATCGGAATGAAGGAGTAAATAAATCGGTAACTAGAGAGTCTACTCGCGATCTTTTCGATAAAGTCAGTGCAATTTTAATGTGACAAGCAGTTCAACATTTCGATGAAGCTATACAAGAAAGCGTTAACATAGAATAAGAATTAAAAATGCGTCAAACGATTAAACAAAACCGAATAAGTTACGGAACTAAAACGAACAGAAACAGCGAATGTTCATTTTCCTAAACACAAAATTAATCTCTGTCAACGTATTGCGAATATCATCAATCAAGTAGCCGCTCCACCGGCAATTGCCACACATTTAAGCATTTAAGAGAACAATGGAACGGAAAATTTAACTATCGAAGATTTTGGAATACGTCACAATATGGATACCGTAGTTACGGAAATCACTCACACGACAGATAGCGAAGTAAACAACAAAACTCACGAAACGATTACCAACCGAGATGACACTCCCCGAGTCACTCTCGAGATAACCATCGTTATTACACACAATTCGCGAAACAGATCCGGCGACAACTCTCGCAACCGAAAATATGAAAACAATACACAAGGATCGCGAGGTACGAGCAGCTGACATAACTAACGAAAACCTCCGCGACTAACGAAGATAGTAACAGAATACATTTCTTTTTTAATTAAGCATGACTTCACGGAGAGCGCGACACAAAATAAATCGCAGGAGCGTTCGACATCAAGCCATTGAATAATAATAGAACATCAATAATAAGAAAAACCACCATTTCGCTGGGAATTACAAAAACGAAAACCTCCAAGAGTAATAATAAATTCTGTTGATCTTAAAGAAAAAGACACGAAATTTTTCATAGATACAGGAGCTCAAATCAACCTAATTAAATCAGAAGCAATAGGAACACACGTCGAAATCGCCGCATACATCATTTACGAACCATCAGGAATCACGAGCGACACAATTTTCACTTCCGGCACGTGCATTATAAGGATTAAGGATCTTTCCGTTGAATTCCATGTAGTCAAGAACGATATTCCAGTCACCCCAGACGCCGTTTTTGGCGACGAGTTTTTCAAAGAAACACCAGCCGACATTCTATACACCCAGTCGTGCATATCTTCCGGTGGCCATCAAATACCTTTCGAAATACGCGAAAGAATTTCAATTCCGGCTAGATCAAAATCCGTAATCCACGTCAGGATAAAGAATACGGACCTTTCAGAAGGCTACATCCCGCAAATACATGCTGGCGAAGGATTGTACATTGGTAACGCAATTGTCACAAATCGTGATGGAACAGCGTATTTAACAGCGATTAACACTAACGAGTACACAATACACCTGCAAGCTCCAATATTGGAATTACAACCAATTGAGGAACTGCGAACATTCGACACAACCCAAAATGATCCGAACGACATTGTTACCGATCTACATGCGGTAATCGGGTTGGTGTCGACAAAAGAGGACAGATTCGAGCGATTAAAACCTCTCCTACACCTCGAGAATCTCGAGGAAAGTGAGACGGCACACGTGCTTTAACTGGCCTCACAGTACTCACACCTTTTCAGTCTGCCCGGTAAACAACTAGGATGCACAACGCTTGTGAAACGTGACATTTTGACAACCGATGAGAAAGCGATAAATACAAAACAATATCGCTTTCCACAAGTGCATAAACAGGAACTCCATATACAGGTTGACGAATTATTGCAGAAATGCATGCTACAACCGTCACTATCACCATTCAACTCGCCTGTTTGGATTGTCCCGAAAAAAGCAGACCGTGAAGGAAAGAAACGCTGGCGCATGGTAATCGATTTCAGAAAACTGAACGAGAAAACAACACCCGATGCGCACCCATTGCCAAAGATCACCGACATCCTAGACCAGCTGGGTAGGTCCCGTTACTTCTCGGTACTGGACTTAGCGTCCGGTTCCCACCGAATCGAGATGTATCCCATGCGACAAACCGAAAACAGCATTTCCAACACCGAACGGTGGTTATGAATTTAATCGAATGCCATTCGGAGTTTAACAGAATGCACCAGCAACCTTCCAAAGGTTGATGGATGTCGCGCTATCGGGATCACTGGGTACCGACCTTTTTCGGGTATTTGGTTGAAATCGTCATTTACACCACCAACCTGAAGGAACACGAGCATGAATTCCACCTACTAGCAAAAAGACTATATTATGCCGGATTTACGCTGCAAACAGCTAAATGCCTGTTCCTCCAGAACAATGTCTAATATCTGGGTCACGTCATCAACGAAAACGACTCACAATCGAGACCCAAGTTAACACGAGCAGTACAAGTTTCCAATACAAAAAAAAAGAACATCATCATACAATTCTACGCATTAATGAATTCCTATAGACGCATCGTGAAGAAATTCGCAACAATCGGTCTCCCGCTAACGAGACAATTGAAGGCTTCACAGAAATTCGAATGACCTGAGGAATGTCAACAAGCGTTCGATTACTTGAAAGGAAAATTACAAGTAAACCAATCGTGCGTTATCCGGACAACAAGGAGGCCCAATTAATAATGGACTCATTGAATTACGCTAACGGCGCCGTCCTCAGCCAACAACACGAAAAATTCGATCATCCTGTTGCCTTCTAATCGCGCACTCTCACAAAAGCGGAATTTGTGTACGATACGATGCGTAAAGAACTTTTGGCAATAGTAAAAAGGATCGAACACTTCAGGCCCTATCTCTATGGGCACCACTTCATGTTAGTAACAGATAACCGAGCACTCACATATTTAGTGAAGAAACCGAATCCACCGCAACAACTACTAAGATGGCAAGCGGCACTCAACGATTACGATTACGAAATTCAGCACAAGCCTGGAAAACTCGACGCAGACGCTCTGTCAAGAAACCCAATCAACGTCCTCCCGATCAGACCAAGGGAATCATCATCATCTGACGAAACGCTGCATGACATCAAGAAATCGAGAATCTCTCAACAGGGTGACAAACGAAACTTGTCAACATAGGATGAATCCTCCGGAAACCCAGCAGCGAACAAAGTGATAATTTTGCCAGAAGAAGAACTTCAAGAACTTAAGGATACAAACATAGAAATAAGCAACGCCGTAAATAAAGAAGAAATTGGAGGGAGTGCACGCCCAAAAATCGACAAGACAATCGACGACAACAACTACGACTCAGAAACGTCAACAGAGGAGATGGAACTCATTGGATTCGAACAAGGACGACCACAGCTTACTAAAAGGAACAATTCTCATGACAAACTAATGTATAGGAAAACCCCTCGCAAACGTGATCGCGACACGTCCGAGGACGTCGTAGTAGGGCACGAAACAGCCGTGCCGACGAAAAAAGGGAAAACGACGACAATATTCAACGAAGAAATAAGCGCAAATGAAGAAGAAATGAACAAAGAAGAAAGAAATGAAATAAGCGTGTTACGTACCGAACGGTACCCCGGGTTTCCCGAGTGAAATATTATTTTGTGGGCTGCTCTGCTCGTCCCATACGGGCCCGAGTTCTCTGGGAGGATGAAGGGGAGGATGCCAGAATATTTTAATGCTTCCGATTATAACATGGTTTATTTATTAATAGTAGCCGACTTACAATGTTGTTAACGCCTGAATGAGTAAACACACATACACACCACACACATACACACTCACTAATTTTAACAATATAGAACTGGCAAATTCGATACAAAGTGATTTAACGGCGCGGCTCGGGTTGTGTTTTCAATTTGAAAGAATGAAATTAGATGTAATAATGAATGCGTCTCTATCGCGGCGGTGTCGACTGCGCACAAGTCTGACAATCCTGTGCAACCACCTTTTGCACCGGGTTCACTAGGGGATACTATCCACCTCCCAAATGCAAGGGAATTATGGTTGCCGCGGAACGCTTTGTGCGTGAGTAGGAATCCGAACCCAGGGAAACCCTGTAGACGCGGTACTCGCGACACCATTTTAACGACCGAAGACTGACGGACGCGAACCCGTGAAGACGCGGGAGTCTGGGATCGCGACTTGCTTTCGGCCGGAGTTATACCCCAACACCAGGTTACTTCCGTGGCTAGATGGGAACTAAAAATCTTCACCGCCACCGGACCGATGTTAGCTCGGTAGCTATCACTCCGGTGGGGGTTTTTGACAACGTCCACGGAAAGTTGCTCGCTCCCTAGTGGTCGCTCCGGTGGGGGTTTTTGACAACGTCCACGGAAAGTCGCTCGCTCCCAAAGTCCCACGGTCGAACTCCGCGGATCAGGCGATGCTTGATCAGCGGAATTCGATCGGGTACATCCGGTCTCACTATCGGCGTTTCCACACCCGACACCGGATAGAGACACGAGGCGACGAAGTCGTCGGAAAATAATGAAAGTTAAACCGTTAATAAAAACCCAATTATTGATATTATTGAACAAAACATTTAAAGTTTACGGAGACGTGACACCCACCCCCCCTTGAGAATAGTCGACGTCCTCGTCGACGGTTATAATTTTAAACCTGAGTTAGTTAGTTTTTTTTCATATCGAGAGATTACACATTTTGGCGATAGCCTGGTGGTTTCCGATGTAGTACATTCTTTTCTCGATAACTTCTCGGGAGATCGGTAATTTTGGAATTTGGGACCGAGAGACGGTGAAGGCGACGGAGCCAGCCCGCCAGCGCTCCTCCGTTTTTGATTGGCAGTTTTGTGTCTCGGCTCCCGTACGTGCGACATTACAAAGTACTTGATATATCGTTGCATGACGTATATACAGGGTGAACGTTTCAAGTTGCTGCAACCAAATATCTCGAGGGATCCACTTTAGGAAAAATGTTCCCATTGACAAAGTTAAGTTAACCTTACAATAACCTTAAAAATTGCCATAAAATAAAAAAATAATCAATCCCATAATTTGTGTTGCGTGAAACTATGTAACTTTTGTCCCAAAGTTTCCTTCGTTAACGTCAATATTTCAAGATGTTTTGAATATTCGGACTAATTGCTGACAAGATATTCGATAGAAAATCTTCCAAAATTAAAGTCGAACGAAACCAAGATTCGATCAAAAGTTACACAATTACTCACGGAAAAATACCTTCCCATACAAAAAGTAGAGTTAAAAAAATAATCAATTCCAATTTTTCCGTACCTTGAAACAGCTGAACCTTTATTTAAACTCTTTTTCCCCAAAGTGCATTTTTCTCGAGATATTTCGTTGTGTTGCTCAGTACACCCGGTATAAGTTTTCACGGTAGCCTCATGATATGTCGCCACGCAATGCACGGAGATCCCTAACGCAACAATGCTCACAGCTCGAGGACTTGTTGCACCGCGGTGACGATTGATCGCGCGCCGACGCCATAAGCGTCTACGAGGACAGCCGGTGGCCCGGAGCGCGGAATTTCCTCGACGGCGAGTCTCTTGAGGACGACGTCGCGCTGGAGTGCGAGTGCCGAGGCGACGGCCTCGCCGTTGCCGCCCTCCGGGTAGTGATCCTCGACGGCGATGACGCGACCGCCGACATCCTTCGCATTCTTGATGATCATCTCCCGATCGATTGGTTTGATCGTGAAGGGATCGAAGACTCGTGCAATGACGCCTGCCTTCGCGAGCTCGTTGGCCTCCTCGTTCTTATAAAGTACCGCCGTATTCGGTCTCGATGTTCTTATGAAGCAAATTCCCTTCGTATCGGCGGCGATCTCCACAGCCCGTTCCGCGGACACAGCGTCACTCGGATAGAACACGGTTGAGCCCGGAATCAAGCGAAACATCGCGATATCCTCGAGGCCCATCTGCGAGGGACCATCCTCGCCGATCGATACACCACAGTACGAACCCACGAAATTCACGTTCGATTGCGATATCGCCCCCATTCGGATCTGATCGAAGGCACGACTGAAGGAGGTCGCGAATGCCGAAACGAAGGGGACCGTGCGATTTCTGCAGGCCGCACCCGTCGCTACACCGACGAGATTCTGCTCAGCAATGAAACACTCGATGAAACGTTCCGGGTCGACGCTCTTGATTTTTTTCCAGCAAACGTCGAGTTCTTCGTGTCACCGTCCAGGGCGATTACTCGGGAATTATTCTTCGCGATTTTTGCAAGGGCGACGCCGTAAGCGAGACGCGTCGCAACCTCGTCCCCGAGCTTGTAACTAGGTGACGTGTCGACCTTGGGGGCGTCCTCGACGAGGGGTTTTTGCGGCCGCAGACCGAGCGTCCCGGGATTCCTGATGAGCGAGGTCGAGTGCTTGACGACCTCATCGGCTTTGGCGCCGAGGGCCTTTCTGTGCCAGTTCTCGAGGTCCTCGATGCTTGGGAACTTCTTGCCCTTGAAGGTCTAGGCGAGAATCGCGGTCGGTCGGACCTTCGTCGTTTGGGCCTCGTGGAGTGCCTTGACGAGCTCCTTGACGTCGTGACCATCGACGACGAGGGCGTTGAAGCCAAAGGCGTCGAGGCGCTTGCGATAAACCTCTATATTGTGCTGGAGGGAAGTCGGCTCGCTCTGGCCTAGCCGATTTATGTCGAATATCGCGCAGAGACTCTCCGGCAGGAAGAGCGCTCGGGTCGTGTCGCTCCGAGGCACCTGGGTCATCCCGTCGGGTGGACAGAGGAGTCAGCAAGTCCTCCGTTCCTTCCGCCTGTAGTATCGGAGTGAGGATCGACACGTGAGAGCGGGACCAGGCTGATAGTAGTGCTGTTCTCGACTCGCAGACACCCGTAGGCTGGTGAGGGTAGTCGTACGCGTCGTTAATGTTGTTGTAGTACTCCGGCCCCTCGTACGACTACTTCCCGCCGGGCCTTTCTGAGCAGGCTATACGGAGGGCTGTCAAGCGGGAAAGAGAGAATAGCCATCCCTTTTGGGTTGGTGGTACGTCCACTCTTCTGAGTGACCCGGATGCTCTCGTACGTAGGGCGGTCAAGCAGTGGGATGTGCGCTGCAATCAACACCTTATACCGGTAGGACAGTAGGTCCGTTTTTCCGCGAAATTTTCCGGGCGCAAGTGGTCCAGGGAGAGGGGAACTCCACCCCTCCGGCGTTGAGTAGCACCTCCTTGGCCACGGCGATTAGCTGGTCCTTCGTCACCACCTCGGGGTCGAGTCGACCTTTGTCAGCCGCGGCAATGGTCCGACGTACCGGGAACACGCGTCGATGTACCGTTCTAGTTTCGCTTCCACTCGATTGGCGTAGTTGGTCAGAGTCAGGTTGTACTGGCCCAGAGCAGACTGGTTGGTGAAGGCCTTCAATTCCTGGTGTATCCGTGCCGCAAGTCCATACACGTCGTTGACACGGCGAGTCTCCTCGGCGTGTTCTCGCTGCAGGGTTTGGAGGTGGGTGGATACGATGTGCATTTGTTGTCCCACCAACAAAATGTATGATCCGACTCTGATCGTGCAATAGCCTGTCGATCTGCCCCGTGATGTAATGGGCATCGTCCTCGTTGAGCGTCCCGAAAAGCGACTTACTCACACTCCCGACCGATCCGAATGGAGCGGATCGTTTCTTCATCGTGGTGGGGGAAGGGGGCAATCGTACATCCGATCGATCGATTAATCCCCATAGCTCGCCCACAAGATGCCTCGCGTGAGTGAAGCGAGTGAGGAGGTAGTCCTTCCGCAGGTGAAAAGCAAGGACAGTGTCGTGCTGCCTTCTCGAAGTACAGGCCCGGAAATGTTGTTGATAAAGGTGATTTGATGAGCTTCTTCCATTGTCGACTCGACGTGAGCGCAACTCAGCAGCAGAAGGACGGAGTAGAGGTTCCGCATAATGTTGTAACAGACGTTCTGGCGGCTTATTCTAACTGAATATTTCCTACGCGTGCGCTAGCTTAATCTTATCGACATGTTTTCGGAATCTCTACCCACTTTTGGTCTCCCAAAAGGACGTTATCCGCCAACCGAGTCGAGAGATTCATGTCGCTGATGACGGCAGACATACACGGAGCGAATTAAAAAGTAATTTTTGTCGTTAATTTTACGGTAAAAATTACCGTGATATATTTCAATGTGGTGACAAGTGAGAAAAACATAATAATTCGTATGTGACAAGTTTTTTTTAACTCACATTACAGAAAATTTCAAATACGTAGCAAAAATTCTACTATACAAGAAGGGTAGAAATTGGAGACAGTAAAATTTAACATGTTTATTCGAAAATGTACCTACTGTCGGCCAAAAATCACCAACCGCACCGTACGCGGTATCTTTACGACACCGCACGGTAAAGCTCACATGCGTCAACCTCAGAAAAAAACTTCTACATTGACTACCTGAGGCAGGGGGACACTCTACAAGAAAGAAGGGGTTTTTTTTTTAAATAACCATCTTTGGCTGTAAGGTACATTAAGCTTTTAAGCTCAGATCCTTTTCTTATTGCCTAAAGCGAGGATGAAATAAATTGATTGATAAAAATGAATAATTTGTTATTAAGATTTTTTTTTCTTTTAAGAAATAAATGTTTTTGTCTGTGTATATTTTGTTTGTTTTTATTTCCGCCATTCTACACCTAAATAACCGTACAAATATTTTTGGCCGGATAGATTAGTGAAATACCCCTATGTGCATCGTAAGCTCGAGTGACGTGACTAATTTGCGCGCATATTATTTCGTCAACATTTGAAATCGTAAAATCGTATTCACTCTTAAAAATTTCATACCTCTGGAGTGAGGATAGTGACTCGTAAATCCTTGTTCGATATTATGAAAAATGAAAATTTACGCAATTTGGAAGAAAAACTATGTTTTTGTGAGAGAGCACCTTTTCCCTCATGATGACCTTACTGAAGACCGGTTAAATAAATTGAAAATCGATTTTGCACATTTTAAATGGGAAATGAAGAAAATATGGATTAAAGCTCACAAAAGACCACGGAAACGAGACCGCTTGGTATGAAGGGGAATTTTTACCATGCAGTGCCTCAAAATCACCGTACCGTACCGCACGATAATTTCCACCGAGAGCACAATACATTTTCCCATAATACTCATTAAGTTTTAGAATAAATCTTAAAATAACTGTTATAAAGACGATACTTTTTTATAGAGATTTTTTTAAAAGGCATGATATAATAAAATGCACAGTAAAATTTCGCTGATATTATATATATATATTTTTTTTTAATTCATGTTTTGCATATTTTGTTACACATCAAAATTTACTAGAAAATCTGGTAAAATGTTCTATCTGAAGACGAAATTTTATTTTATTTTCGTGAAAATCTGTGTTTTTCATCACTGTGTTTGTCATCTGGTTACCGTTACTGCACGGTAATTTTTAACATTTAATTCTCTCCGTGTATGCTCGATCGAGGTGGACATTATTTGGGACATGTCCCCTGGCAAGGTTGGGTTTGCCATGACCGGTCGCGAAGGGATTTCGACAGCCAATGGGGCGGTAATTTTAATTCAATAGAAACGAGGGAATATACATTTAGTTCCGGATTTTTTTTTATAATTGAAAAATTTGGAAATTTAGAAATATATAATATTGTAAGAAAGTCAAGAATTAATTCGAACACGGAGGGAACACTGTAATTCGGAAACCTTACAATTACACGAACAGGTGGAGATTCTGGATTCACCAATCCTCTCAGAGAACCATCAGTAGCAGTATCCCACCGCTGCCACCAATTTGTTACGTACCGAACGGTACCCCGGGTTTCCCGAGTGAAATATTATTTTGTGGGCTGCTCTGCTCGTCCCATACGGGCCCGAGTTCTCTGGGAGGATGAAGGGGAGGATGCCAGAATATTTTAATGCTTCCGATTATAACATGGTTTATTTATTAATAGTAGCCGACTTACAATGTTGTTAACGCCTGAATGAGTAAACACACATACACACCACACACATACACACTCACTAATTTTAACAATATAGAACTGGCAAATTCGATACAAAGTGATTTAACGGCGCGGCTCGGGTTGTGTTTTCAATTTGAAAGAATGAAATTAGATGTAATAATGAATGGGTCTCTATCGCGGCGGTGTCGACTGCGCACAAGTCTGACAATCCTGTGCAACCACCTTTTGCACCGGGTTCACTAGGGGATACTATCCACCTCCCAAATGCAAGGGAATTATGGTTGCCGCGGAACGCTTTGTGCGTGAGTAGGAATCCGAACCCAGGGAAACCCTGTAGACGCGGTACTCGCGACACCATTTTAACGACCGAAGACTGACGGACGCGAACCCGTGAAGACGCGGGAGTCTGGGATCGCGACTTGCTTTCGGCCGGAGTTATACCCCAACACCAGGTTACTTCCGTGGCTAGATGGGAACTAAAAATCTTCACCGCCACCGGACCGATGTTAGCTCGGTAGCTATCACTCCGGTGGGGGTTTTTGACAACGTCCACGGAAAGTCGCTCGCTCCCAAAGTCCCACGGTCGAACTCCGCGGATCAGGCGATGCTTGATCAGCGGAATTCGATCGGGTACATCCGGTCTCACTATCGGCGTTTCCACACCCGACACCGGATAGAGACACGAGGCGACGAAGTCGTCGGAAAATAATGAAAGTTAAACCGTTAATGAAAACCCAATTATTGATATTATTGAACAAAACATTTAAAGTTTACGGAGACGTGACAAGCGCAAATAAAGAATAAAGAAGTGAAATAAGCGCAAATAAAGAAGAAAGAAACGAAATAAGCGTAAATACAGAAGAAATAAACAAGAAGAAAGAAATGAAATAAGCGCAAATACAGAAGAAATAAATAAAGAAGGAAGAAACGAAATAAGCCTAAATACAGAAGAAATAAATAAAGAAGAAAGAAACGATATAAGCGCAAATACAGAAGAAATAAATAAAGAAGAAAGAAACGAAATAAGCGCAAATACAGAAGAAATAAATAAAGAAGAAAGAAACGAAGTAAGCGCAAACAAAGAAGAAATAAATAAAGAAGAAAGAAACGATATAAGCGCAAATACAGAAGAAATAAATAAAGAAGAAAGAAATGAAATAAGCGCAAATAAAGAAGAAATAAATTAAATAAGAAGAAAAGGCATAAGCGCAAACGAAGAAGTAAAAGGCCAAAAAAAAGTTGCCGGACGCGGCAAAGTAGAAATAAGAAAAAGAAGCAAGCTCCGCGCTGCCACCTTGGATCCCCATCAACGCGGGTAGACACTTCGGCGGGCCGAAGTCTACCGGCAACGATACAACATACGACAAACAGGCGATAACCATTGACAATGAAAAGGAAACTACAATGGGATGGAAGAGAATCTGACTCCCAGCTCAACTACAACCAACACGGAAGATGAAAAATCAGATAGCGCACAACAACCGAACTCGCATACCGAGCCTAACCTACCTTCACCATCCCATAATGCTCGCAAAAAAATGAAAAATAAACATCAAGCGGTACTGAACACAATCGTGGTAGCCCACGAAAAGAGCAGGCCAACTAACAGCCAACATTGATTGTTTTAAACGTGGACGTGGCAGACCACGAAAGAACCCGATTGAATAACAGTCGATGCTCACCGCTATAGTGTCTGAAAGGCCCCAAAAACAAAAAATGTAGTCAATCAACCACGAACATCAACTGCCAAACACAGGCGCGGTAGACCTCGTAAAACCGCATTAGAAGAATTAGAGATACTTTAGAATTCAACACATAAAAAGAAGTCGTTATCAATAAATGATAGTCACAGCACAAAGCTTCGTTACCATGAACATTTATACCACTTAAGAAAAAAAACTATTAACATTCGACGACTTTATTACAATATAGAACCGAAATTGTAACGACGTTCGACAATTGGTACGCTGAAAATAATTTTAAGTAAAATAAACAGAAAAACTATATTATGCTAGACGAACGAAAGTACCAAAATGTCAAACTCGACAACTCGTATTGTTAAAAATGATTTAATTTAAAGAACTAAAAAATCGATCGTGATAGTAGCTATATGAGTCCATTCGAAATTCTAGAAGTAACCGATCAGAATAATTTTTAAAATCTAGGTAGACACAAACAAAACCAAATTGGTTTACGAAGACTAAGTTGAACCCGAATATGTTGTAACGCTCACCTTTTTATATAATTATGACGTTACAAAAATGCTCTAAGAAACAACGACATATGTACTTTAATCTAACGCTACGCATACGTATCATATATAGAATCATTCCTCCTTACTATTTTCCTATTCCCTTGATAATTCATTTTCTTTTCCCTTCTACATTTATACATTTTCTTCCACCTTCTACATTTACTTTCTCTCTACATTTCCCCATATAAATCGTACTAACATTAAACAAGTACGTACACAACATTGTATGCACGACAGCTTCACAAAATATATTATAACTTCCATTCCTTATTGTGTGCTCAGCCTCGGCTTATCTTCAAACCATCAAGTCAGACACTACACTATTAACCCATGTATGCGATAAAGCTAAATTATCATTTTTAATCAAGATTGAATAGGTAGAGTTCATCCATCACATTGGTCAACTGAAGAACAACCTTACCGGATCCTGGATAACACAACTATGCCCACTAACACTTAAACTAATCAGAATTAAGACTGTTTCAGGTGCAACCGAAAGAAGGGAATGATAAAAAAATATATATATATATACATTTCGGCAAACAACGAATCTAGTGAAAAAGAGGAACCTTACGCCAAAAAGTAAATCACGGCAAACTATAAAGGAAACAAAGGCAAAGACTATCGTCAACAAAGGAGCAAAAATTTGGGTTCTTCTTCTCTTTTTACATATATATACATATGTATATAGAATTACCAACCACACACACACCCGTCCTTTCATAACCAAAACAGCCCCTACTAACTCATCTAAACTAATCTTATAGTCAGTTTTAGATCCACGGCCATAACTCCAACATACCAAATTAAAACATTACTGTAGCAGGAACAAAATTACCACACGGAACAAAAACTACTATACAAAGAAAAATACTACATGGAACAAAAACTACTATACGGAACAAAAATTACTACACGGAACAAAAACTACTACACGGAACAAAATCATCACACGGAACACATCTCATCCCGACTAAGCACATTCGAACTGTTCCGTCCAACTAAACTGCGGCCCGAATTGCGCTTACAGCGCAATTTAACCACACCCCTAGTAAATGCACATTTTTGGGACACCCACGTTACACTACATAAACACACACATACACACCACACACACACACTTTTATTTTTATTATATAGAATCAATTAAAAAAAAAAAGCTTTGTAACTCACAATGCGGAGCATCGTTCTTGTAAGAGTGTCACGGTCCCACACCACTCCTATTCCCAAACCCAGTCTCACGCCCTCATATCAACCGTTTCCCACAGCTCTCACCTAAACCTAATCCTCCTTCTTAGAAACCCTCAGCAGAAACCAAATCTTCCTTCCTAGAAATTCTCATCAGCAATCCTCTCTCTCCTCTATCATCTGAGTCCCATTGTTCCCGGGCCCACGCGCTTCTCGCGCGTGGCATCCCCTCCACCTTCCTAAGGCCTCTCTACTCAGTCACGCTTCCTCCTGCTGGACCGAGAGCCAGCAGTCCATACTAAAACCTCGAACTGTCGATTCGCTCACTCTCTCGCCCATTTCCATCAGTAATAAAATTATCTTTGGAAACGTCTCCGTCTCGTTAGTTGTCCCCGCGCCATCCTCGAACACCCGCTCGGACCATTACAATTATTTCCCAGAATTATGAGGGATAAAAAATGTAATAAGTTTTTTTTACGAAAATCTCATTTTTTTTCATCTATAACTTTTCTCCGAATATTTTCGCACCCGTTCACTCAATAGGAAAAATAAAAAGTTCCGGAAAAAAATAAGAACAAGATTATTTTACAAAAATCTCATTTTTTTTCATCTTTAAATTTTCCCCGAATATCTTCGCAGCCGTTTACTCAGGTAGTAGGAAAAAGGAAAATTTTCGGAAAAAAAATGATAATCAGTTTCTTTTTACGAAAATCTCATTTCTTTTCATCTTTAACTTTTCTCCGAATATCTCCGCAGCCGTTTACTCAGGTCATAGGAAAAAGAGAAATTTCCGGGAAAAAATGAGAAATCATGAATTTTCAGTGAAAAAAATGTGTTTTTGGGAAATAGAGCACAACTTGAATCTGTTTTAAATCATTTTTTCTCCGAAAAACCCAAATATGACTAAAATATGAGAAATTATGAAAAATTTGGAGAAAAATTTGCACTACGGGCCCCTGCGGACCGAAGACAGGAACGCTACCAACGGGACCATCTTATCGCTTGTAGAATATGTGCACTTTCTGGTACTTACGATTCGCTGCCGGATGGATGATTGGATTGTTTTTGGGGATAATGCTTTATCGCTTGATGAAAGTATGAGAATTAATATAATAATACGAATATAAATATATTTCCGCTTACTTTTATGAATTATAATTTTCTTTGGCATAAGGACGGGTGCGAGTAAAGCGTAAACAATTTCATATAAGATAAATAAGTTGTAATTTAGATTGATTATTCTATTCAAATTAACGTATAAACTAAAAAAATAAGCGATCAGAGTGCGCCAGTCATTTTTTTGTATACATTAATAACGCAGAGAATCAAGAGCTAAATAAGCATTGAAATCATCTAAAAGCGTCGCGCGTTCCGTCGGGTGACGTCACGCGCGAGTCGCGCTCCGATTGCTTTTTCCCTCGAAACCTTCGTTTCGGCTTGGCCGCACATGAACGTGCTCAGCGTCCATGTGTTGGTCTAGATGCCGAAGGCGCGGTCGGGAAACTTCGACCCCGCTCGGCTCTTGCCGAATGTCCGAGCGTCGCTCGCTCACGGACACGCGCTACTATGATTGTGTGATGGGCGCGTAAGAGACTAGAGAGGGGGTAACTTTGCGTGCGATCTGGCTACACTGGACGTGGGTTCGATTCCCAGTAGCAATGTCTTGTTTTTTTTTATTAAGCACATACGAATTAAATATCATAAATAATGCCTGAACAGGCGAGAATACCTAAAGCGAGAGTAAGTTCGAAATTTTCTGAATACAAAATGAAGAAAAAAAACCTGGTTCACCGGGGATTGAACCCGAACCGTAAACATCGTTAATACGTCACGCTGCCAACTCAGCCACAACGCTCATTGCAGATAGAGAAACATTTATGATACACCCTTATCCATAATGTTTACTGTTGAAAAAAAATGCCGAAACGATCGCGGCACAGGCTCACGATTTCTTTTTGAACCTTCCACGGTCGTTTCGGCGTTTTATTTTTCAACGCGGTTCGTCGTTAACTTTTTTAACCCGCATTTTCGGCGTAAACGGGCAACCGAGAGAAAACAATGATCTCGATACATGTTTTTCACTTTGAAATTCATTTAATGCATATTCCAATCCGCAGTACGGCCACACATATATGTCAAGCTCGATCGGACGGAAAACCTCGCTCCGTTTGCCTGTCGAGCGCGCGATTTGCGAGGGGCAGAGACTTTTCCCCCACCAAGCTACCCATTCGTGTTCACGCTGACTGCGATACCGACTTGAGCGGTGATCACGGACTCGCGCGGCTACAAGGGAATCTGCAACCTCGACAGAGGCGATGATCACGAAATCATACTCCCGAACCGCCGCCGCGATTTAGCGCCATTTACGAGGCACGCCAAAAAGGGGAGCGTTGTGCATCTCCCTACAGCAGACGAAGATCTGCACAATGCTGAGAGCGCGATAAGATATATAAGTACAGCCATAGCTGACCCCCTAAGCTATAGATATAGCAGGCGCGCGATGAAAAAAATAACTTTCAAAAATTGATATCTCAAAAACTATGGCGTGTCGCCAAAAATCCTGATAGGGGATATCTTATAACATTAAAAGGAAGGTGTATGCCAAATTTGAGGTCGAAATTCCGTTTTCACATTTCGGAAGTTTCTCCCGGCGCTGAATTGTTATGCGTCGAAGTGTTACAATATCGAGCGAGTACGCGTGGGAAGGTGAAATGATTGCTTATCCAGGACGTGCTTGTTCTACGGCCGGGCCGCGAGTGGTGGTCGCTCGTCCAACGCTCGCCTCACGCCCGTGCGACGCTCGCGCCGCCTCACAACCCGCTTACTCAACATCTCCCTTTCTTTATTGTGAACATATGGAAATGAATTACAAACGGGTTACCGGTTACAAACAAATAAGTACACTTAAGTTTCGGTGATTCGTGTATCTTAACCTTACATGCTTACACTAGTATTAAAAATATTTTGCTCTATCACCGTATATAATCTCTGAGCCACCCTGGTCTCGATCTTTCTCTCTGGGGGCGCACTCGCGCAGGACTCCGTTCTGCTACGATGTTTATATTGTCTGCCGGAGGAACTATGTCGGCTAGGTTTTCGACCTGTCTTTTAACTCCGCTATCTGCGGCCTGTTCATTGGCATGATCGAGAACCGAAGCATCTGCCAAGCCCAACGGCTCATACGCTCTATACGGAGCCGGAATAAGATGCCAGCGGTTCCTACGAACCGTACCCTTCGCGGTCTGTATTACATACGACCTGGGCTCAGTCGATGGCTTTACAACCCTTCCATATACTCTTAGGTCTACTATCCATACTGCTTCCCCTTCTTTCAGCGCTGATAGTTCACGCGCGCGATGCCGGCGATTAAAGTTTGCACACTGCTTTTCTTTTTTATCTTTTTCTTTGGCTTGCACTATGCCGTCGTATTTACCTGATTTCAGTTGACTGGGCAAGATAGGAACATTTGATCGGATTTTCCTCCCAAATAACAACTCTGCTGGACTGAATCCGCTCTCCAAAGGAGTTGTTCTATAAGCTAATAGCGCCTGACTAATGTCTTCGGACTCTGATTTTTTTATAATACTTTTGGCTGTGCTAACCGCTGCCTCGATTGCACCGTTACTCTGAGGAAAGTGCGGAGAGCTCGTCACATTTTGGAAATCATATTGTTTAGAAAATTCTTTGAACTCTGATGCAAACTGTGGTCCGTTATCCGTTCGGACTATCTCTGGGATTCCGAATCTAGAGAAAAGTCGCTTACAGACGTCAATTAGCGCTGAACCCGAGAAGGACGTTAACGGAAGTACTTCGATGAACCGCGAGTAATAGTCCGAGACGATTACGTACCATTTGCCACATTTAAACAGGTCAATACCGATTTTTTGCCACGGGTATGCCGGGAACTCTTCCGACGTAAACGGTTGTTGCGGGTTGTTGCGGTGCTCCACGCAGTTAGGGCAGCTATCAATTAAATTTTTCAACTGTGTGGACAATCCCAGCCACCATACCGATTGCTTTGCCCGGTCTCTACATTTATTGACTCCGAGGTGGCCTGTGTGGATCCGATGCAGTAACTCGAGCTGTAGCGTACGCGGTATAACCAATCGAGACTTATACAAGAGAAAACTCTCTCCAAAAGACAAACTATTTTTGAACGGCAAGTAGTCCCTCATCTCGTTCTCTACATGATTTTTCGCGGGCCACCTAGTCGTACAGAATTTTATGAGATTTTGACAGATCGGATCTTTTCCCTGTTCTGACTGGATTACGTGGAGCATGTCATTTTATGCTGGAAGATTTCTTATCGTCCCGATCAAAAACGATGTGGTCTCAACTTCTAGCTGGTTATCACTTGTGAATAGCGCGTTCAGTTGCTCGGGATTACGCGAAAGAGCGTCGGCCAAAACTAAATCCTTTCCCGGTGTGTGGATGATTTTGTAATTATATAGCATAAGGCGGATACGAAACCTTTGCAAGCGGGGTGTAAGATCGTCCAAGGAGGTGATCTGCAGCACTTGAACCAACGGCTTGTGATCGGTTTCTAACGTAATATCAATTCCCGTTATGTAATCTCTGAATCGCTCTGCCGCGACTGTGAGCGCTAAAGTTTCTTTTTCGATCTGGGAGTATTTTTGCTCCGTTGAACTCAACGCGCGCGATCCAAACGCAACGATTTCGCGACTCTGTGACTCGCCCTGTAAGAGAGCATAACCAATACCGTAGCTTGACGCGTCGGCTTGAACGATGATCTTTTTAGTGTAATCGAAGTGAGCCAGAACTGGGGCGGTTTCCAGTAGCTGTTTCACCCGAGAGAAGGCTTCTACCTGCGGCGCATCCCATAAGAACACCCAATTATTTTTCAGCAAAGCGTTTAGCGGTTCCAGAAGCTCCGACCGATTCGGGATGAATTTTGCTGCAAAATTGACCATTCCTAGGAACTGCATGAGGGATTTCTTGTTGCCCGGAGCCGGATAATTTTTTATAGCGGAAACCCTCTGTGGATCTATTTTGACCCCCTGATCCGATACAATATGCCCTAAGAAACTGAGCTCGCTGACTCCAATCAAACACTTTTCCTTATTTAAAGTAATACCGGCGGACTTGAACCTCGTCAGCACTTCCCTCAGAGTCGCGTTGTGTTCCTCGATAGTGGGCGCATAAATCAGGACGTCGTGTACATGTACTTTTACATTCGCCACTCCTCGAAGCAGCTCGTAGAACGATTCTGAAAAGTGGTCGGGGGCGCAATTAATTCCGAAAGGCAATCGTGTGAACATAAATCTCCCATAGGGCGTTATGAAGGTTGTTAGCCATTGGCTTTCTTTTGCAAGTTTTACTTGATAAAAACCCGCATTAGCGTCGAGCTTACTGAAGTATTTCGCTCCTTTGAGCTGTGCAAGAGTAACATCTATTTTTGGTAGCGGAAAAACCGATCTCAACACGTTCTTATTTAACTCCGTAAAGTCGCAACAAAGTCGAATCGAATCGCCCTTTGGAACGCAAACTATTGGGCTGCACCAAACTGACGGTTCCTTTACTGGTACAATAATTCCGTCTTCCGTCATCTTGTCCAATTCTTTTTTCAGTTTTTCCAATAGCGGAATGGGAACTACTCGCGGCACTGTTTGGCAAAATGGCTTGCAGTCGACTACGGTACGAATTCGAAATTCTTGTTTGAAATTGCCAAGACCTTTGAAGACCGTGGGAAATTCCTGCTCTATTTCACATTTTGTTGGTAAAATAATCTGCTGGCTGATCGAACGTGCCCTTCGTACCAATTGAAAAGCGCTGATTGAATCCTTGCCTAAGAGATTTCTTTTCAGATCCCGGATTACATACAATGTTATTACTTTCGAGATGTCTCCGATTGTCGCTTTTAAAGATAGTTCCCCGAGTAACTGTAACCTTGTTCCGTCCGGCCCTAAAATGCTTACATTCGCGCGTGATAATTTACCAAGAAATGCCTGTGGTATATCCGATGAGCGGATACACGTTACCTCTGCCCCGGTATCTATTAGAAACTCTACCCCTTTGGAAAAATCGTTGAAATATACCTCAGCTACAAACTCATCGTCCTCTTGTTTCTAGCTGACGTGACCCAGGAAGTACTCTCGCTGATCTACTCCCCCGTGGTTCGTCGGATCCGATGCTTCTCGATCGATGGTCTCAGTGCAGTTGACAGATTTTGTTCGACAAACTTTGTCCCAGTGCCCCTTCTTTTTACAGTTTCTGCATCTCGAGCTCTTCGCCGGACACTCGTCGTTTCGATGAAAGGTTAGGCCACACCGAGAACATTCCCCTTGCAGCGCCGATTGCTTCTGCGCTGTTTGTCCTCTAGCGTTTTTCGTATAAACACGGTCGACCTCTACCACGTCCGGCTTCAAAGTCTGGACGTGCTTCTGTTGCTGCTCTGCAACCCGTACGATAGATATTGCCTTGTCTAACGTTAAGTCCGAAAGTAATTGTAGTCTTTCCGATGTTCGTGTATCTGAAATCCCGATCACGATCCGGTCTCTGATGAGCTGGTCCTTCAAATCACCGTACTCACAAGACTCTGCTTGTGTGTGCAATGCCGTTATAAAATTGTCGGCTGTCTCCCCCGGTGCTTGAGAACGCGTGTTAAAGCAAACTCGTTCGAAGATGACATTTTTCTTTGGCGCAAAATAATCTTTAAAGGCTTTCAGTACCTCATCCAGGGGTTTTGTTGCTGCCTCTGGCATTACTTGAGCTAACACCTCTTCGGACTTCTCCCCCATCGAATAGCAAAGAATATCAATTTTTACGACATCCGGTTTTGATGCCAAGCCCGTGACGTTGAGATAACGATTGAATCGTTTCTCCCATAGGGGCCATAGCTCTGGCCGCGTAAAATCGAAATTGTTAGGTGGTTGAATTTGCGTCAGTGTTTGCTGCGCTTGAGTTGTATCTCCGTCGGCCATCTTGCAAGACCGCCGTCGACCGAGAGCTCGTGGTGTACGCAGGTTATCTCGTTGTAGGTTGCCGGTCAGTAATCTGCCTGCCGCCAAAACCGAGGAACGCTCTAGCCTTTCGTTACCAAAACACTTGATTGCCCAGACCCCACACTTAGCACCATGTTACAATATCGAGCGAGTACGCGTGGGAAGGTGAAATGATCGCTTATCCAGGACGTGCTTGTTCTACGGCCGGGCCGCGAGTGGCGGTCGCTCGTCCAACGCTCGCCTCACGCCCGTGCGACGCTCGCGCCGCCTCACAACCCGCTCACTCAACACGAAGATATTAAGAAATTTTATATAAAATCACCATATTGTACGAGTTCATTGGACATTACTTTTACAAAATATAACCGTAGTAAGGAAATCTTACTACAGATCAGAAGTGGGATATATCATGTGCTAGTTTTGGAATTACAAAATCCAAAAGACACGAGTGTGGTTATCCGAGGAAATGAAGAAGTGAAGACAAAGGTGGAACTAACGGTGAAAGTGTCACGATAAGAGGGGAAAATCGATTCAACTACTGAAGTTACTGTTTTCCATAGGCCGTATTGCCTCTCTAAAGCCGATCGGGACAAAGTCAAGATAATAATAGCCGAACTAGAGAGAAGCCGCATTGTTCGTAAGAGTACGTCACCCTGTGGCAGTTCCGTCGCGTCGTACTTATGCCACAAAAAAATTGGAAACGCAAATAGCAAATTGTATATATAGAGGTCTTAATAAAATCACTAAACGTATTCAATATCCATTAACCATAACTGACGATCAAATAGATCAGTTTTGTAGACAATGGATTTGTACATCTTTAGATTTCAAGTCCGGACTCTACTAAATCCCCATGCATCACGATTCCGTTGAGGGCACTGCTTTTGTGACGCCGGCTGAGTAATAGGAACTCTTGCGACTGGTTTTTTAGCTGGTCAGTTCCCCGACTGTATTTAAGGAAGATGTGCCTTGGGATACATAGATGATGTACTGAGCGCTACAGAAACGCTAGACGAAGGGTTCGAACAATTAGAGATAGTTCTCAACGCTCTTCAGGCAAGAAATTTGACCTTAAATCTGACCAACTGAACATTTTCCCAAAAATAAAATTGAGTACTTAGGACGTAAAATTTCGGGAGAAGGGATACGACCTGGGACTCACAAAAGCGAGGCCCTTGTAAAAGTCAGGGACCCTACGAATGTAAAACAATTCAAACAATTTTTGGATCCTGCGGGATATTTCCGCAAGTTTATTAAAGATTTTGCGCGAAGGACTGCTCCTTACCATACTGGTTACGCAAAAACATCCCGTGGTCGTAAGGACCGAGGGAAAGCGAAGCAATTGGCGAAATAAAAACGATACTAGTGAACAGACCTACTCTAGCAATTTACGACCCTGAAGGGGAAACCGAAGTGCGCACAGATGCGAGGGCGATGGATCTGGAGACTGTACTGATTCGAACACATAGAGAGGGAAAACGCGTAGTCGCGTACTATAGTCGGAAGCAGGGGGCTGGCATCTTTCAGAATTTTTGCTACGCAAAACATCCTCTGTTTGGAGTGTTCTACTCTGGCACTCGCATGGCTAGTTGTTCTCGAACAATCCTTATGCGCGCGGAGGGGTCATGTATATATACACACACGCACACATATAATTCGAAGACTTTCCATAGCTTCGAATGCGAGTATCGGCTAGTACGGTGAAAAATGCACCTTTTCAGGATTACGCGGGTACCCTGAGGTACAACCGTGCACAACACACGGCATTGGCACACGAGTCTAAGTAATTTCGGTGATTTCATCAAATCCGCCCCGCAGCTTAAACTCCAAACGTCAAAATAGTCGTTTCGGCGTCGGGGTGGTTAAGTACGTCGTGCGGACCTCGCGCCTGCGCAATAAGAATATTGTCAGTGATCTACTAGCGCCACGGGGAGAGGTTGAACTAAATAAAGCAGTCAAAAAGGGTAGCATTTTGATATACGGTGAGGGATAGGAGGTGCCAGCCCCCTGGTCGAAAGACAACTTCCATAGAACAAAAATATCGAACGATTCAGAAACACTGGCGGTCTTCATGGAATTGAAAACGTTCCAAGTTTATTTGCTAGGGATCAAATTCACGGTGGTGAATGATTGCATTACCATGCGCGCATAGCAGATAAAAGGAAAATACAACCGCGAGTCACTCGTTGGTCGGTATTGATACGTCCCAGCCTTCACCTTTTTTTTATTGCTTTTCCACGAAACTATCGATGCAAACATGCACGATAGCGGCACCCCCATTTATCTAAAAAAACTCTATATTTTGTAAAACTTATGCAGGCGACCGTCGAAATAGACCATAGCACCCAAATGGGAAGGCGTCGCGCGTACATTCGTACGAGTAAATATAGTCAACAGTAAATAAACTTTACGAGCGAACATATTTGCAGTTCCGAAAGAGAAACTCCGCTCACAGAACACTGGAATAGAAAAAACGTAGGACCCAAGCGAAGATAATCCCTTATCCTAAAATTCAAAACAGGCCTCCAAGGAAAACTCACCCGTGACTCCACGCGGTCGTAAAACTGGCTCTCAGCGAGATCTACGAGAACACGTCGCTAAAGCCGATTCTCGAAAATAGAGCAGCGATTGCGCCTATCTCAGCCGCGACCCAATAAGAAATCTAGAATCATGCTCCTCTACTCTGCTAACCAATCACGAAAATTGATGTAACTTTTACGACCGATCTTTTTCCTAAAGACTGACACGCACAAGAGATGGTCCGAACCAAGAATGTCACGCTTTAACGTGGTGCGATTATGCCACGATGAACAAGGACATTTCGCGCTTGAAAGAATGTTGGAAAAGATAAGGGAAAATTATTGGTTACCATTGGTTAAATACGTAAACGCACGTCGAAACTGCTTGTATTGTGAACCAGGCGCAAGCCTGGACTATCGCACCCGATAGATACAATTACAATTCATTCCATACATAAATTCCATACGATGATCATGTTGGATCACGGGCACACAGTAGGCGTGCGAAAATACTGATACGGACCAATGCGGATGATTGTACTTAATTTTGTGTCCTTGAACCTGTCCGCGATACCTCCACAACGAGGGTGATGAGAGCGCTGATTCAATTAATTGCAATATTCGGGGTACCGACTCGGTTAATGAGGTCTTCACGTCACATTCATTCGAGACCTCTTATGAGGAGTATGATGTCAAGCACATACCCAACGCTGTGGCATCACCATGTGTTAATGGACACTGTGAGCAAATTAACCGCACAGTTTTAAGTTCGCTTGCAGCTACCTGTGCTGGAGAAGCAGGGGACAAACTGGGACAACAACGTAGAGAAGGCTCAGTGTGTTATCAACTCTGCTACCAACAGAACTACGCGCACGTCACCAACTCAGCTCCTGTTTGGCTACAGCCGGGCAGTATGGCCGAGGCTAAACTACTGGCAGGGATCTAACGTGCATTGGACCAGGTCGGGCTGAGGGAGCCGAGTGAGGCTGCTGAGGCATCTACGGATGCAGAGCCAAGGCCACGGAAGAGGGCTTTCGACACCCGACGGTTAAGGTCGCCTACGTACGCAGTGGGTGATGCCGTCATGGTAGCAGCGAGTCCTGTTGCAGCCGGGCAGAGCAGGAGGCTGGTCACGGAGGCAAAGGCGCCTTCCAAGGTGATGGCTTCTGGCTAACGACCGGTACCGGTAGGTTTAGGATCTCCGAGATCTGGAAAAGTCGCCGAATCAGCACGGCATGGTAGCGGTACGCAGCTTAGGGAGGTGGGTCGCGTTCGACACCACGCAGTAAGCTCGTGAGTCCATTTCGTCACCTGGTGACGGGCCGCGAGTCATTCGCCCCGACATGCAATCTGTTGTCGAGATTGTGTGCTACGACGGGCGCTGGCGAGGCAGAACTAGGGCCGAGTCTATTCTCTGCGATTGAGAAATGGTCAATCTCGAAGCACGTGGCGTCTGGGCGGAGGCCACGACCAACATGGTAGTCGGGGTCAGTGTGTCATTGGGCTAAGGAGGCCGGTTGCCCCCTCAGTCTGCAAAGGGCACATGGCAAGTCTAGCAACCGTAAGAAGTTAGTCGGAGTCAGTGTGTCACAGGGCTAAGGAGGCCGGTTGCCCCCTCAGTCTGCAAAGGGCATGCGGTAAGGCTATCACCCGTAAGAAGGTAGTCGGAGTCAGTGTGTCATAGGGGGGAGGAGACCGGTTGCCACCTCAGGCTGCAAATGGCATGTGGCAAGGCATCGCGCATCTAGCAACCGTAAGAAGGTATACGGAGTCAGTGTGTCATAGGGCTGAGGAGGCCGGTTCTTTGCAGACTGAGGTTGCCCCCTCAGTCTGCAAATGGCACATGGCAAGGCTAGCAGCCGTAACCACGTTCCTGTCCGAATACCTTCCCGATCTAATCAACTCTTGGTCATAGTTGTTTATCGATGGACACTTTTGAAGGAACTGATTACTCCTACATCAAGTCTTCATTGAGACGCAGTTATCGCCATTTCCACATCTTAGTGCTTGATGTGTGTGTAATAAAGGGATGGGGTTTTTTAAATGTTAGCAAACAACTGTAAGACCCCTTTTGTGTCAAGCGTTATTTTCAATTTTCCGCTTATATCCGCGTAGAAAAAATTAAGATTGCCGCGCCCGTACTCGAGGAGGGAGCCACGGGTAGCGGAAAGAGAGGGCGTAAAGGAACATCAAGATCCGGCTTCGTGGAAAAGCGTGGCCAGGGAGAGAGGAAAAGAGCCTCCCGACCAGCGACCGATAAGGCGGGCATTGTTAGGCCTCTCGTGTTTCGGAGTTCACAAAATAAGGGTACCAAGTGAACGTCATTCGTGCACACTTAAGGTGTCGTGCCGCGATCAAACGGAAATAACAGTCGATCGCACACGCAAGCGCTAAAGCCGTCGGATCTGGTCAATATTTCGCCCCAGATTCCCGCAACATCGACAAAATCACCGTTCCCAAAAATGTCGATACGTGTGTTGCCACGTGGACGCAACCCAGGCACGCAGTCGCCAAGTTTCGTCTAAAGTACAATCATATTCCTCCGGAAAACGAGACCCTGAATCAAGCAATCACGGTGGATCAACGGGCTTACGGCAGCGGCATCGGGAAATAGGACAGCGGATTCTTCGTCATCGAAGGTTCCGGCGAGGGATTAGGCGCGAAGGAAAGAGGCCGTAAAGGAATAAAAATGCACTCCGAGAAACGGGAAAATTGTAAGTACAGTTATTCGATAAAATAACAGGAGTAGGGCGACGGCGACTGATCAGTGGCCAAAGAGAAAGAAGAACAAAGAGTGCACAAGCAACAGCGACAATAAAGGACTGTCATGTTAAATACATAGAAAATATAATTAGGTGTGATTTAAGATATAAGGGAACAAAGAATAGGTTTCTGTAAAGCCGGGCGGCGTATGGAGATTTGTATGCGAGTCTGTGTGATAGAAAATAAGCGTAACAGAGTTAGCTGATGTTAAGAATGTATAAGATACCGGCGGAAGGAAATGCGACAAAAATAAAAATAAAGCGAAATTCTATTTGTATGATATCATAAGGATATGATAAAAGGACTCAACTGTATCACAAGAAAGAACCCAAAGAGAGTGTGGAGTAACTTACGAATCGTTACACAACTTATGTGGAAAAAGGTCGAGGACGACCTAGGATGGTCAGGGGGGTTGAATGATCTGAACATTTGTGGGTTTCGTCCGAGAAGGCGGGTATCGGAGACGTTCACGCAGTACGAGAACATAAATACTCGAGAGGCACGTGGCCGCTAGATGCCATCTTTTCCTGTACGACAAAGGACCAGATGAAGGCCCTGCAAGGGGTTCGGAGTTCTTGAGGGCAGTCCATGCGGGACCGTTGACATGAACGCATGGTCGGGCTGCAAGTCGAATATCGGCGCTTCATTGTTACGCGTCGAAGATATTAAGAGGCTTCAAACAGAATTACCATGCTGTATGAGTCCATTAGACATTCTTACTACACATGCCTACGTACGATAAACGAATTCAGACGTACATAGAAGAACAGTTCTTATGGGCGGCCTGAAGACAAGTATCATGGAGGCTAGAGTGAGAGGAGTCCGATCTGTGCATTTCAAAGCAGCTACATAAATGTGGTCAAACAGGAATGGCACCACTATCTCTAAGACCTCGAGAAGTAAGCTGAGTATCGATGTCGTGGAACAGAGATGGAAGAGGATCGAATACGCATCCTAGCCGCCATGGCAAATACAGTAGAATCTCGCTTATCCGAGGTAATGTGGGGAGAGGGTACCTCAGATAACTCAAATCTCGGATAATACGGAAAACAGTAGCAATATAAAACTGTTCCGCGCATAGGCATAGCAGATTCTTCCGTTTTATCCGAGATTCTGCGTATCATCCGAGGATACACCTCGGATAATACGCAATGCGGGGGACCCGGATGAGTTAGGTGACTCGGACAATGCGGAACGTTGGTTAATCGAAGGTCGGATAAACCAGGTTCTATTGTACCAGCAAATACGATAATCTACACAAAATATTTTAACAATTTGAGAATTGTTAAAATCGATTTTTCGTGACAAACCAGCCTTGATGTTGACAAGAGAACACAGATATTTTATCTTTAAAATATTGAAGCATTTTTTCATCTTGAAAACATTGAACCAAACAATATCGCTTCGAGTTTATATTGTTATTACGGTATTTGTCTCAAATCGAAAAAAAACTTCTCGACAATTTTTAAAATTTCTTTCAACAATGAGTAATTGCAATTTCTTTCGTGTGACTTTCTGTCTATTTTCATTCAAATATGTTATCGTCAGAATAATTGCGTTACCGATTCGCTGATTGCGAGTTTTTATACACAAAGATTGCAAAGCATTGTTCTTTGACTAGGAATAATTTACCATCATATTGACCTGAGTATAAAATGTAATTTAGAATAAAAAATTATTATTTAAGACGTTTTCCACCGTTCGTTGTACAAGAAAACAATACAGGACAATTTGTTTAATTCCTTACGGCAATGGGTAATTGCAATTTCTTGTGTGTGATTAACTTTTAATTCTTATTTAACCCTAAAACTCATGACTGGGGTCCGGTCGCACCCAAATTTTTATGCGAAAATGAGGTTTTTGCCGTTTTCAGTCTTGAAATGGACTGTTCACTAATGGAATATTAATTAAATCAGATGTCTCGCACACCATTTACTTTCTTATGAAAATACGAAGAAATTGAGGTATGATAAAATCCATTTATCCCTGTAGGACCGGTTTAATGACAAAGAAAATCACGGGGTGCATGTGCACCCCAGTCATGCGTTTGACGGTAAAAAATATAAGTCATGAGTTGTTCGGTTAAATATCGTTATCGTAAGAATCATCGCGTTACCGTTCGCCGTTTGCGAGTTTTTGTATAAACGGATCGCAAAGCATTGTTCTTTGACAGCAGGGATTAATTTACCGTCGTATTTACCTAAGAAAACAAAAATTGATTCAAGAAAAAAAGCATCAGTATTATTTAAGATATATTCTACCGTTCGTTGTATAATTAAACACTGTTATAATAAAAGTATTTTTCTATCACTACGTATTGCATTATCATTACTATTTTCTACCTTTATCACCGTTAATTATGCAACTAATGCAGATTGTTCATTGGGCATTACTAAATTAAAAATAATCTTCAGTCATTACCACGGTCTTACATACAGGTCTGGAAACGAAGCCAGAATTCACTGGAGCCGTAAGGCAGCGTTACGAGCTACATCTTTCATTCCGCTTGCCGCCACCGCCGTCGCTACTGTCGGATAGTACCTCCCACCCACGGTCTTCTGTGACCTCTTCCTTCGCCCCTTGCCTTGTCTTAGACCATGCCCCGTGCTATTATTACTCCATTTTTTATTACAACGTTCTCGATAACTTCTGTTCGCATCAACGAGCATTTGTAGTTTGAAAAATATTCATAAAGCTGGCAAAGGTGGACCGTTGTTTCAGGGTATTATTAAAAACTTATCGACATGCCGAAGGTTTGTGCGGTACGCACGTTACACACCGGGTGCCGGACGTTGAATAATAATTTTTCGACTTTTCGAGTACCGAGAGATGTCGAACAACTTCGAAAGTGGTTTGCGGTAATTCCCGGATTGAAACAATCACTGTTTGTCTGCGAGAAACATTTCGAAAAATGTTTCGTGTTGCGGGAGTGGAAAAAAGAAGATGCGGACGGTCGGATTATTGCTCAAGTAAGTTTAATTACTCCTTAATAGATTTCGTACTTTATGAAGCGGTAAAAAATATCACTATTGCACTTCATCCATGATATCGACATTTAATCATGTGTTGTACATTTTCCGTATGTTAATTTCAGGTTGCGTACATTAAACCCAAGCTCGATAAGTTTGCTGTGCCATCTATATTCAAGCATGATGAGGAGGTTCAGCAGCCACCAAAAACCGAGATGACTGATGAGCCAATGAACGAAGTTTTTGGTACACTACCGCTGCAGGAATACGCGAGTAAGTAAATTTTTATGTATGGTTTTTTACGTGCATGTATGGTCCGGAATCTGTGATTCTCTTTTCTGCGTTTCCTTTTATAAAAGCATCGGTATGAGCCTTGATAAAAAAGACTTTTTTAAAGTTACCCCCCTCCCATTAGTTTGTGTAATTGGCAATTTTTGGCTAGAATAACAAGCACTACCATCTGCTGTTCTATTAATTAAGTCCCATTAAAAGTGGATTAGCCAAAAATAATCAGGGAGTTTGTGTAATTAGGTTTTTTTCCTGTCGCAAGGAAAATAGATTTTTTTTCCCAGATCCACTAATTTTGAAGAAGTATAAACAGGCGAAGTAGTGTCGCAATGCTCCTCAACTGAAAAAAAAACTTATCGTAGTGTATACAAAAGGCTGTATGTCGTAGTGTATACAAAAGTATACAAAAGGCATTTCAAAGGTACATACCATTGAAATGCTCATTAATTTCCAAAGTCAACGGAATATATACGAAATACTTACGGAGATGTCATTGAAATGCTCATCAATTGCTCAAGTATGACGTAGATTGAGGTCCTTGATTGCCAAAGCAAAGAGGAAAAAGATAATGTCATCAACTGTTCAAAAACTCACCGCGGTGTGGTTTTTCTTGCAGTTTGCAACATTATCTTTTTTTCTTTGCGAGTTGGTCACAAGTAACGACGGTATTTTATCCTTTTACCTGAAACTATTAAGTGACACGAGTTAATTTATGATACATCTAAAAATCTCGAACAATTTCAAATAAAAACGTCAAATTCATATGATATTCTGAATGAGAAGAGAATTTAACGACGGTTGCATCTTTCTTGAAGAAATGATATTGAACAGGGGCTTTTGTCAACGTTCAATGAAAGTCCAGTTTTAATTGCACACATTGTCGCGTGCATAGTTTTCGCGCAGAAAAAATGTAGATCATTCGGTGCAGTATCGCTTCAGAAATCGCGAATTGCGTTGTCATTCTAATGTAGATATACAGCCTTGCTCTAAAGAATTAGCTTACCCCTCCAGATTTGGACCCGGCCAAAGAATGATATATCTCGCCCAAAAAAAACCGTACGCCAATTTACCCATCAGCGTTTTCAAGAGGATAAAACCGACTTAATTTTTGTTTTCTTTATTTTTATTTTTTCAATCTTTTTCGTACTCGGTACGTCATTTTGAATATGCCGATTGTTTATAATTTTTGCACTTTTTAATCGCATGCAAAACTGAAGAAAAATGACCTCGCTGTTTAGTGACGAAACCTTTGAAAAGTATACCGGTCGTCTTAATTTCGTTTTTTAAAAGCAATTTTACGATTTTTTCTCGCACAGTTATAGAGTTATTCTTGAAAAATGGCCGGTTTCCGAATACTGGGACTTTTAGCGTAACTTAAAAGCTATGGGGTTTATAGTATTTACTCTCAGAAGTAAAAAGTTTTATTTTGTTATTTTAGAGTCCTTGACTTCTTTTCGATTTTTCCCAAAATATAAATTATCAATTTCACTTTCAGTTTTTCCACAATATTAATTTTGGAAAGAATCCAACTGAAAAATTTTAGGTTTCCAAAAAGAAACAAAATGAAAATTTTTACTCCTTAGACTAAATACTCTAAACCTTATAGTTTTCAAGTTACGCTAATAATCCCGATTTTCGGAGACCTGTCAATCTTCACAAAAAACTTTAAAACTCTGCGAACAGAAATCGCTAAATCATTACAAAAAAAAGAAACTAAAACCAACGGTATCCTTTTCAAAAGTTTCATCACTAAATGGCGAGGTCATTTTTCTGCAGAGTTCTGCAAGTGTTTAAAAAAGTGCAAAAATAGTAAACAATCGGCATACTTGAAATTACGTACTGAGTACAAAAGAGATCAAACAAGTAAAAATAAAATAAAAACAAAAATGAAGTTGGCTTTATCCTCTTAAAAACTCTGTTTGGTTAATTGGCGTTCGATTTTTTTTCGCCGAGATATAAAATTTTTTGGCCGGGTTGGAACATTGGGCGCGGCCTAATACTTTTGAGCAAGATTGTATTTATGTCGTTCAACGACGTTATTTGCAGCTATTTTCGTCGTTTTTCATCGCATGTGTCAAATAGTCCAAATTTCAAACGCAAAAAAAATCGGTTGCGCGGTTTCAAGCTGAAGAAAAAGTATTGTGATTCATACTTCGTCCCATTTTATTAGCAATGTCTTTTTTGTTTGTTCAGTTTTACGCTTCATCGACACTATTATGAGCACTCTAAAACAAATAAAAAGGAATGCAATTTCTGTAATTACAGATTTTCCTCCCGCAAATGTGAGTGATGCTGGAAAGCGCGCAAATGCGTTGCGGTCGGCAATTAAGAATGAGAATGTGTTGGGACAGCATTTGCTCGTTAAAACAGAAGTTACTCCGACACACGATTTTGCCTATGAGTTTGCCATTCCAACAGAAAAATCTCGGCAGCCAGAAATTGTTGCACGGAACGATTCCATCGGGATCGAGATTCTGTCAGTAGCGGAGGTCGCTGCGATTGTAACAAGTCTACATTATGGTACATCAGTGTCCGCAGCTGTCTCTAAAATCGAGTTGGCCCCTGGTAACAACGATCCTTTCATTACCATACCGAAATTGCGGGATGTCAAAAAGATGTCGACGGAAGGCGGACAGAGCATAGCTTTCGTATACTGGGTAACGAAAGAAGAAAACGGGATTAAAGTGCCAATAGTAGAGAAGACGGTCGTGGTTGCGGGCGGTGGATTACTTCGCTACTTCATTTATGGACGCATCGTAGATCCCCAGAAATGCAAGCTGGGTACCGTCTTGAATCAAATTGGTCTGTTGGCGACGAATTTGGAAAAATTAAAAAACATTAACGTTTGCGCTGGAATCGGAGATGTGAACATGTTCCATTTTTCCGCCGGAAGCGCGTTTAGAGATTACGTTCATCGATGGCATCAGGAAGAGTGTACGTTGGCATCGTAGCGTAAACGATGCAACAATTACACGAAAATGAGAAACTTCATATTGAAGAAAGAACGCGCGTTGAAAGAAAATCGTCCGCTAACTCGAATAAGGAACGCTTCCAATCCGAGTGATCAGAGAAAGTTGTTGGTGCAATGAAATAAGATTGCAAACGAGAAGTGTTTAAAAAATCGAGCCAATACCGCGGGCAGGTATTGATGCAGTCGTTAAAGCAAAAACAAAATGAATTAGTGCGTATCAGCGCCGAAACATTAGAGGAGAGGTGCGCCAGCTTGCAACTTTCACCCTCACAAAAAGCCACTCTCATCGAAATAGTCGCGGCTGCATCAAAAAAAGGAGCTATTAATCGACGCTATACCGAAGTATGGATTATGCTGTGTATGTTGATGAACATTAGGTCCCCCGGATATTACGAATTTCTACGCAAAAATAACATTTTGCCACTGCCCTGCAAAAGAACGATTCGTAGTTATTTTTCACTCATCAGTACAAAATGTGGATTCGATGAACAATTCGGAAAGACACGGTGTACTAATATTGGACGAAATCAATTTGAGAAAGTCCATCACCGTCTGCTCAAAAAAATTAACAAGGGGACCTTACAGGCTGTCACTCACAGATTTTGATAAGTCTCAGATATGTTGTCGAGGGACCTACCCTGAGTACCTGAGTAAAGGGATTTTATACAACGCTCTTTAGTTTTCGAGAAAAAACGTTCGAAAGTTTAGCTCGTAGCTACTAGTAGCTACTATACCGATACGGTTGCACCTTTGTCGAATCAGCGGGCGTGGCCCAGTGGGTTCGAGTCCCGTGATGGCGTTTTTTTTCCACAAAATATAAATAAATCCGATGGATGATGCAAAGCCTTCTAATTAGTTATTATTTTCTTATTTATTTATTTTTTTCAATTTTTTACTTTCCATTTTTTTAAATGATTTATTATTATTTTATTTTTCACGCAGGAAAAAAAGAGAGGAAGAAATTATAACATATTTCACAAATGATTAAATATGCGTGGTTTGCATCGAAGTTAATTGAGGAAAGACCGCTGTTTTTAAATGTCAATCAAGTATGCTTTCCAATAACGCTGCTCAAAACTGCGTGCGCCTGCAAGGCCCTATCTTTTATACAATGTGCGCGTTGCTCTTTGGTCTTGTGTTTTGCTTGCTTTTACGACAAATACCACCCGCAATATTGTTCCGATGTAACAAGCGACCACAGTGATAGCGAGTAAGAAAAACCTGAAAAATAAAATAATTAAAAAAAAATGGAAAGTAAAAAATTAAAATAATGAATACATTTTTTTTCATAAATAAATAAATAAAATAATAATAAATAATTAGACGGTTTTGCATCATCCATCGAATTTATTTGTATTTTGTTAAAAAAAAAACGCCATCACGAGGCTCGAACCCTGGACCTCGAGCGTCAGAGCCGGGAACCTTGCCCACTGGACCACGCCCGCTGGTTCGACAAAGGTGCAACCGTACCGGTATAGTAGCTACTAGTAGCTACGAGCTAAACTCCCGAACGTCTTTTCTCGAAAACTAAAGAGCGTTGTATAAAATCCCTTTACTCAGGTACTCAAGGTAGGTCCCTCTACAACATATTGTGAACGAGCGCCGGATTGAACGGCCGCACCAAGACCGGGACTTCCGGGGAGAGGTCGCGAGCGGGCCTACCACGTGCGACCGGTGGGCAACGCTACCGATAGCGGCGACAACGACGGAGTGCGCGAGGTCCTGTTCGATTAGAGACGTGGTCAAGATGCGGCACGGTCCTCCGAGAATCCGATTATAGCGAGTCCTTGGCGCGTGGCCGTGTAAACCCCTGTTACGTCGGGTGAAATAAAGCGGGCAACGTGGCCTTAGATCAGTAGCATAAACCTCCGATACCCGTTTGGGAGCGTTATTACTCCAAAAATACATTTAACAATATCTAAGACTTATCAAAATCCGTGAGTGACAGCCTGTAAGGTCCCCTTGTAAGTTACGTTGGCTTGACTGACTTTGGCGACGATGGCCCGCAATGTACTGATAGTAACGATCAGGCAACTCACGGTCTCGTCATTATGTTCCAACCTCTCGCCGTTTCCTACACTCAATCGATTGCCGTGTTCGCTTAAAAAACCCCTGTAAAGGGTGAAGAACTCTCGAAAGTCGTGGTAAACGCTATTTTATTCCTTGAAAACAAGGGAACGAAGATTCACGGAGTGATTAGAGATGGAGCAACAACCAAAACAAGATGTGCTCCCTACTGGGTGTCTCGGGTGAAATGGACGCCACAAAAACGTGGTTCGTTCATCCTCTCGATGACAGCAGAAAAGTGTTCATGTTTTCCGATACGCTCTACATTATTAAATGTATTCGCAACAGGCTGTACAACAAGAAAGAATTGCGGGTACGTTTTCATTTTTAATACCGTAGCACCATTTTTATATTTACCACGGTACTTACCATTATTCAAATTCTGTAGATGAAATCGTCAGGCGATCACATCAGATGGAAATACTTCGAGTTCTTGTTCCACGCGGATACGACATAGGAAGGGAATGCCAGATTATGTCCAAGGATAACACAGCGGCACGTCGACTTAGACAACACGTCAAAAATGCGTCTCCGACTTGCGACACAGGTATTACTTATGATTAACTGAGCTACTGGTATTACTTCATCGATATCATCATTAGTAATATTAGTATCTCCATACCAGTATTATCATTAGCGGAGCTATTGGGATCATTTATTTCAACATTCATAAATAACGTGTTTCTTTTTTACACGTCTTTACAGATTTTAAGAGAAAGCTCCGTAGCAAAAGGGCTGCAGTTTTATTTGTCGCACAAACATGAAGCCTTCGCTGGATGCGAAGAAACGATATAGTTCTGCAGTTGGATAAACGAGATGTTCGATGCATTAAATCGTAAATCGCCCAACCGGGGACAGACTCCGCAGACGAACGACTTTAAGGTCTACACTTGATTCTTATTATACTGTCCTATTCCAGTTTCAAAAGATTTCTTCGAACCTGTCCTTTCTACTCGGTATAGTACTACTTTGTAATACCTATTTTCAGGTATTACAAAGGTCGCTTAAGTTACTAAATTATTGGGAATCTTCCATGCGGCAACGTGACATAACGGCCGATGAATTCTTGACCCCTACGACGGGGAGAGAACTGCAGATATCTCTCCAGTCAATGATGAATTTATGCCAATACCTCATTAAAGAATTCGATTTTCAATATTTATTGACTGGAAAAGTTAACCAAGATAACTTACAGGTATTTACAGTTAGTAACCATAAACCATAGCGTATAGAGTAAGACCTCGATTCTACGGCAAAATCAGGTCTTTATATTCGCAGAAACATTTGATTCTGTGGATATTCGGATTGCAGAAGCCCTTTGCCGCGCCGCTTTCGACCTGAAAATATGCATTTAGACTTTATACAAAATCTGTGATTCTGAACAAAGGCTATCTGAATTTATATTTTTGATACCTATGGATTTGGCGTTACAGAAGTTCTTCGGTACCATCCGGCAAGCCGCAGGCTGTAATGACCATCCAAGATGTCCCACATTCTTGCAACTGTATAAACTCCTATCGATCTATAGCGTCATTACTTGTGATTTACTGCTGAGCTTTACTTACTTTGAGACTGTAGGAAATTTACCATATACGGGCATTCATACCAATCAAGCTCCTCATTCATCCATACATTATTTCTACAGGTTACTTGTGCAAACAAGTATTGAAACCATACAATGCATACAAGTTTTGTGTACGAGCTGTGCGATCAGAATCACCTTGCAGGTCTTCACTGTCGCAATTGGTCCACGAGAAATCCAGGGGTGGACTGATTTATGCTAGCACACGGTTTCACAAACTTATTCGGAATCTTGAAGCTTGTTTCGCTAAACATGCATCGCGTAAAGATGTCTTCGATTGCACGGTGGAAGAATTTATGACCGCCTATGATTTCACATTCCCCTGTCAAGAACACGCTTCGGATATTTTATCGTACGCAATTGGGTTCATTTTTTTCATTTTTAATTTTTTTCATGAAGCATTTATTGCATTAGATCCCAAAACAGAGAAAAAAATTGATTTTGTATAAGCCTGTAAATAGTTATTAATAATTGAAAAGTCCAAAAAATTCAAATTTTTTATATGATCGTGAAACGCTACGTGATTGGTGCAAGCGTTCGTGACGTCAAGGGGTTAAGCGGACGCCACGCCCATGCTGTAGACTACTGCAAACTGTGTGATTAACCTCTCAAGCGTTCGGAAATTTTTCGATAAATTTCAATACTATTTCATGTTTCGTGAAGTTTAAAAGCAGTCATGTATGAAAAGGGATTTGTAAAAGCAAACGCAAATAATTTGCCACAGATAAATATGCTCATGGTGTTGCAATTTCTAAAAGACGACGATCGTTTCAATGCTCCGGAGATGCGTTGTGCTAAAGCTTCCTTGTAAGTAAAAATCTTGCCTTTGCATAAATAAAATCGCAGTTAAGAAGATAATTTGCTGCAAAGTGATACTGGTTGTATTAATTTTTTTTTAATTTCATTATTTGAAGGGCCGGTCGTGAGAGCTACGGAGATGCAGCAATAGGTTATGTTCAATTGAAACGTGAAGGAGACATCTGCATCGTGAAATGTCGAGTATGTCCTGAACATAAAGTTCGAAGCAAGACATATTCTGCAACATTAATTGTTAATGAAAAAACAGAAAAGATTACAGACGTTTGTTGTCACGATTGCGCAGCGTCAACAGGTAATTATTCATGAATAATGAACACGTATAATGAACTTTGACGGAAATGATTTTTCCCATTAATAGCATAATGTGAAATTTGTTTTACGTTGCAGGAGGTTGTAAACATGCATTAGCATTTCTCATGTTGGTACATCGAAGAAGTGAAGATCCCGCACCTACAGAAATCGCATGCTATTGGAAGAAATCATGTTTGTCAGGAGTTGTTTCAGCTGTCAAGTACGTCGAAGTAAAAGATCTGCAGAAATCAACAAGATCAGAGCCGCAACGAACATTAACTCTGGATAATAGTACGTTTTTACACGACGTCCTACAAATTGCAGAAAGAAAACGAATAGACTGTCAGATTTCTCGACTTAGTGTAGACTTAGCGAGTCTACGAATAAATAAGTTATCGATGTACCAACTTCTCTTAAAGTTTCATTTAAGTGGAGGTTCAAACCCAGGAGACTTTTTGACTTTCGCCAGTTCTGAGATGACTCAAGCTTTGTGTATTGAAGCTGAACAATTAACGAGAAACCAGAGTGATTGCCCACTGTGGCATGAACTTAGATATGGAAGAATTACAGCTTCGAAACTACATGAAGCAGCTCATTGTAAAACTGACATCGGCTCGTTCGTTAAACAGATTACAGGGGCAAGTAAAGTTCACGAAACAACTGCAATGTTGCGAGGCAAAGAACTGGAAAATCTTGTGCTAATGAAGGTTGAACGTCTACAAGATGTACGAATTAGGCAAGCAGGGCTATATTTATTGCCACATCATCCAGTTCTTGGTGCATCACCTGATGGTTTGGCGGAGGAATATATAATTGAAATAAAATGTCCTTCAAATGAAAGAGCATTCGACAGATTCTTGTCGAAAGATAATGTAATCAATTCGAAGTGCGCAGCTCAAATGCAATTAGAAATGTTAGCTACAGGGCAGAAAAAAGGACTATTTTGTGTAGCTGATCCGACATTCGAAAGTACAAAAAAAGTACACATGCAATGGCTTGAATACGACGCTGAATCAGTGCAGGATTTGATGAAAAAGTCTATATTGTTTTGGGAAAAAAATATATTTCCACTCTTACTATCGTCTGTACAAAAAACCACTGTCAATGTATAAAAGTAATTACTGGCAAAATACACAATATTAAAAAAAATTAAATCCACAGTCATTTGTATTTTTACATTATCATTTTCCATAATTTCACATGTCATTTTCCATCCACTCTATTCAACTATTTTTTAATTATAGGTGAATGCAAATTAACCAATGCTGCCGCAATAACGATGATGTCATCAGTGTAAGATAACATACTGTGGCTGATAACGGCATGTGGTTTTAAGAAATCAAATTCTCGCAACCTTCCAACGACACGTTCTATGTGAATACGCAAGCTAGCAATACGCTTGGTTTCTATGACTTCCGATTTCGTTGGTTTAATTGAAGAAGATACGCTCGGCGGTTTTATTAATGTGCAATGTTTTTCATTTAACAAAGATTGTACATTTTTAAAGCCTCGGTCTGCCATTACGCCACATTTCGTTGGTAGTCGATCTAGTATATTACTTTTCTCAAATAGTAATACATCTGATACTCTTCCTCCAAATCCAGTAGAAATGAAATTAATAAATCCGTCAGGCCCACAAGATATCAAATATTTCAGAGTATTGCACTTCTTATACTCAGACCATGTCAAGGCTTGATTTACTGGATCGCTCGGTTTTTCGATTTGTATTTCAAGCGCATCAACAATCGATTGAACGTGACTGTGCGAACTTCGAAAAGCAATCGGTAAATTTTTTGTAACGACTTCTGGATTAGGAAAGAAGATCAAAGTTTGAAGAAAATGTCTGAGAATCGGAACTGTTTTATTGAAAATTATGCTTGCATTACTAGGACTCATACAAAATTGTTCAGCGAGTCTTTCGAACGTATCTTGTCTTCTGATCTTCATTAAGGGGGGATTGTCTTTTTTTTCGCAAAATTTACCGCTTTTTGGGAATTTTTTTGTGAAGAAAGTATACAACGGAAAACTTGTGAAACTTGGCATATAGTTTTATTGATCTGTTTACTACATACAAAAAATTTTTTTAACAATTTCATCAAAAAATCCGCCTCCCACCCCCCTCGACGCGCGATGGTCCTTTTTGATGGTGTGCACGATTACAGCCTTCACGTTCATCCTGCAACAAAAACCCAAAAAGCATTTTACTTTAGACACATATAGCTATCGTTCGATGAAGGGAAAAAAAATTGACAATTTGGTGACGTTTTGAGCTTGAAGTATCGATTTTTCGAAAAAAATTGATCGATTTTTTGTTATAAATAAAAAACTATTAAACGTATTACTTTTTTGGTTCATCAAACGATAAAAGGATGTCAGCTGAGCATTCTGTCCAAATTTGAAGGCAATCGGTTGAATAGTTTTTGAGACATCGTGCACACTATCAGAAAAGGACCATCGCGCGTCGAGGGGGGTGGAAGGCGGATTTTTTGATGAAATTGTTTAAAAAAATTTTTGTATGTAGTAAACAGATCAATAAAACTATATGCCAAGTTTCACAAGTTTTCCGTTGTATACTTTCTTCACAAAAAAATTCCCAAAAAGCGGTAAATTTTGCGAAAAATAAAGACAATCCCCCCTTAAGCATAATTTAATGTTTTGCGTACTAATGTTACTTTTCATACTCAAAAGATTTATTAACTCGTTCCACTCATTAGGAATTCCGAGATATGCTTTCATGTTAGTACTTATAAAATAGTCTGTTACTTTTAGTATATCTTGAACAGTTTTTGTTGGGCTATTAGAAGCGTTGGAGCTCGTTCGATTAGTAGGGGTATAATAATCATTAGAACTAACAATGCCAATCGACGAAATTGATGTACTTATGGATTCAGATACGTTTGGACGGCACTGCTCCAGAGTGAAATGTTTTTTCGGAGACATTATTATCTTAAAAACTGTTGGCAATTTGATAGGTGAAGTACACTTGTCGACGGTGCATACTTGCATTTTGCACATACTACTCACACTCCGGTAATGCGGGCGAATATGAGTTTGCACAGCAGCATTATGCTGCGTTATAGAAGTCTGCGTTCCAACATCTTTTTTGGCTGCCGCTGTTAATGTGAAATTATCTTTTGCTGAAGATTTAACAGGATCATCATTCGCTGCGACAGGCTCTGCACTTCTGATTGAAAATGAAGTGTGGTCTACGGCTTCGAAAGTACTTGCTTCACATGTTTCACATGCTTCTTGAGGAGCTTGATTACTTGATGTACATGCTTCTTCGAGGAGCTCGTTTATCTCCATCCGTCTTCGCCGTTTTTCCGATAAGACACGAGGACTTGGGCACGTCCTACGTTTACGATCCGGCTGGCATGCGAATTTGGGTGGTTGCACGTTCTTTTTAATTTTCGCTGGACCTCCCATAGTTTTATAATATTGATAATTTTCCATATCCTCTCGCAGCTATAAGTACGAAATTTTTTGTTAGCCTTAACGGTACATTATAAATGATTAATAGGTGGAATCGTATCTAAACAATAATAATTCAACAATTTCACTTCTTTTTAGGGCATAAAATATGTTTGCTTACCTCAAAATGATCTTCACAGCAAAAAAAGTTTGATTTGCTGTCTTTGAGGTTATCTCGTCTCACCGCGTTGAACCATTTTTTACGAATATTTACATCAAAGGTTTTTGCACAAAGGTACGAAACACGCCCTATACGTCTTAATCGTTGCCATTTTCAATAAAAATCTGTATTTGCAATAATATCGTATAGCGCGTTTAACCTCGTGACGTCACAGACCGTTCGGGTAACTTCGGGCGTGATCGGAGCGTCGTCGGCTATGACTTTATAATTTAATTTTCTAAACAGTATATCTTCGTAAATATTAACTTAAAAAAAAAGAACATCACTTCTCAATAAAACATGGATATAAACTTTCCAAACAAAAAAAAAAATTACGTTCAACAACCCAATTGTTTATTATATACGTTTGAGGATGCGCCAAAAGGCGCAACAGAAGAATCCGAAACTCAAAAAAAAAATTGTTGTTCAAAAAAAGCCTTCTAAACTGACGAACCAATAAAGGTGTTTGTATATTCAACATTCCATGTGTTGCGTATTTTTTTCCTTTCGTCATCGAAGGAAACTCGGACTAAAATTCGAATAAAAATCCATTTCACTCGAAAAAGGTAAGTATTTTTTTTTATATTGGTCTTCTTCCAGTAATACAGGATTTTCCCTTTTTTACAAGTTTCACTTCTATTCTCTTCCACAATCCCCCGTCCTTATTCCACAATTCTTTCTCATCTACCTCATTCCACCTTCGCCCCCCCCACCCCCCACGAAAAAGGTAATGTGCATTACGGATCATCGAGAAGAGTGAGAGAGAGAGAGAGAGGGACGGAAGCTGTTCTGTCCTTGTCGCACACGTACTTTCCGATAGCAATGCCACATAGTGGCGAAAATTGGAAACAAACGTGGATTCGTTAACAGTGCTTACCCCCACAACGGTCGTTTCCAGACTTATATGTAAGACCGTGGCTAAGAGTCTTGGATCGAAACCGACTTGCTGGATTTTGTTTTTTTTTCAGAAAAATAATTTATATATATGGCATTTTGGTGCAAACTAAAGTTTATTAAGACAATTAAAAAAAAAACGAATTACGAAAGTACAGACCACTCTCATTTTGTAGCACGAGGGATATGAACTGGACGGGGATTCGGATGTTCAAACGCTAATTATTTCATTTTTTCTCCTTTTTATTCTTCTTTCCTGGAATCTAATTCTTTTTATATTTACGTCCGTTGAAACGAATTTAACTTGTCATGAAGTGATGAATTAAATTAACGCAAGCATAGAAATATTTAATCAACCCACTCTTAGTTCATTTTAGTTCTCGTGGCTTATTATATAATAGAATTATTGTAGTAGGCGAAAAATTAGTATCAGCGATTGCCAATTTCCAGATAAAGATGAAAAAAAAAATGCGTGAGCTAAAATTATTCAATGGAAACCACGGGAAGGTGGTAGGTTTTTTCCATCAGGAGGGGGAAGATGTATTGGAGTGAGAGGGCGTGATGGAGGAAAAAATCAAGAGGTTTTCCAACTGTTAAAACGAAAAAAAATAACCTTCCCTTTGATAAGGGGGCCTACACAAATTACGTAACGCAACATTTCCCAATCCCCCCACGAAACGGAAACGTAACGCTTGGCCAGAGCCACCCCCCCCCCCCCCCCCTATTCCGTTACGTAACAGGTGCTTTGTCGTCAATAATTGCGATTTTTTTCATAGACATAACTAATTATGAAAGGATCAAGTTTATATTCGTTTTATGAGGCCTATATTCATCTAGTTTTATACCAATTTTTATGACAAAATGTTGAAAATTAACCGAGATATATGCCTTGATTTGACGACGAAAAAAAAAAATTCTCTTAATTGTCCTGTCGATATTTTTATGAAAAGTTAACTGTAAATTAAAAGTCAATAATTTATTGATATATATACAAATGTAGCTATCATTATGCGTAGCTGTTTATTTATTTTGTTTTTTTTTTAACAAAATGCCGACAGCTTGGACATTTTTTTCTATTTTCAAGGCACTTTTTCGGTATTTAAGCAGTCTTTGAAAATAGTAATTATCAAATGTTAAAAACCCGGATACGTACAACCTTAGACACTGCGATTACAAAAATGTTTTTAAAAAAATTGAAAATCGGTTTATAAGTTTTTAAGTATTCACTCGGACAAGGTCGAAAAGACGAGTTTCGACAAAAACGCTCTCAAAGTTTTCGTTCTGTGTTTCTTGATATAAAGTTATGTTTTTTCTAGAATATTGATACTTACATTGAAGTATCTAGGCGCGGGCGATATGACGGTTTTTCAACTTCATGATAGTTTACAAAATAATAAGAGCCTGTACTTTATCTATTGTAAATGATGCCACACCTGTAGGGGCTGAGGGCACTAACCGGTCGCACCTGTTCTCACTAAAGTGACTATAACTCCATCAATTATCGGACTTGTGAATGAAAATGTTGCTAATATATTTTTCAATACATGTACTTTCAAGAATTACATTTAAAAAATCCTTTAAATTTTGCTTGCAGGATGTGGGAAAGCTACTGTGCAAGTACTTGCACAGTGTCTTTCCCCCTAAACTGATATTGCGTATAGAAAGCTGTGAGCTGTCCACGGTGAAATTGCACGCGAGGTTTAAATAAAAAAACTTGAACATGTAGAAATTTTACTATTTCTGCCAGTTTTAAAATCGTGACGTAACGCAAACCGTAACGCCTGGCTACCCCCCCCCCCCGGCCCCCAATTGCGTTACGTAATTTGCGTACGGCCCCCAACAATGAGCCTTGTGTCACGACTGTTGTTGTTGGATCACCCCTTCAAAGAGGATTTTTCTGATGCCTGACCGAAGCGTATCAATAAAAACTATTTTACAATAAAACTTTGATTTTCATCAAAAATAAATAAATAAAATACATATAATGAACAAAATAAACAAAATAAATCAAATAAAAATAAGTATTTTGTTTTTAACAACAAATAAAAACTATTTTACAATGGAACACCGAGAGAGCGCTAGCGAAACGAGAAGGTGCAAAAGAGAGCGAGCGTGTCCCCAGCGAGAACGATCGCACGTGTACCCAGCGCATACCTGTAAGGAAAGCAGGACACAATGATTCCCCCAGCGCATAACATCTATAAGAGTAAGCAGAACGTCGTTATGTCGCCAGCGTTTAAGCCTACGAGCGGAAATATAATTATATATAATATTGAAATATAAAAAAATTCCTTCGTTTTATTAGTCATTCCTCTTTCATATTCTTTTCTTATTTAAAATATAAAATGTTGGCGCGCATCGTACAAAACTTGGGAACCGTCAAATTTTTTCTGAGCGAATTTCAAATTTTGGCCCCTTTATTGAACTCGAAATGGAGGGGAAATCGGTTCAGGCCTGTGCATACGTACAACAGTTTGTTTCAATGTGTTCTATTAATTTGAAAACGGTAGTTTACAAAAGATATACTGTAAAGTGATTGCATGCATATCAATATTACGTGTAATATGATTTATTCATTTATTACAGACAAATTCATTTGTCTACAATATTATTACAGTAAATATCCTGATAAGTCCGATAATTTTGGCCCATTTACGATAATTCCACGCCCCTGGTACGATAGGTGCCTCGCTTCACGTTGCCAACGCTGGTTCAGTGCAGCCAGATCGCGCGTAAAAGTTACCCCCCTCTAGTCTCTTACGCGCCCATCACACAATCACAATAGCGCGTGTCCGTGAGCGAGCGACGCTCGGACATCTTCGGCAAGAGCTTCGGCAGCTACACCAACACATGGACGCTGAGCACGTTCATGTGCGGCCAAGCCGAAACGAAGGCTTCGAGGGAAAAAGCAATCTGAGCACGACTCGCGTGTGACGTCACCTGACGGCACGCGCGAGGCTTTTAGATTTCAATGCTTATTTAGCGCTTGATTCTCTGCGTTATTAATGTATACAAAAAAATGTATCGCGCATTCTGATCGCTTATTTTTTTAGCTTAAACGTTAATTTAAATATAATAATAAATCTAAATTCCAACTTATTTATCTTCTAAAAAATTGTTTACGCTTTACTCACACCCGTCCTTACGCGAAATAAATTATAATTCATAAGAGTAAGCGGAAATATATTTATATTCGTGTTATTATATTAATTCTCATACTTTTATCAAGCGATAAAGCATTATCCAAAAACAAGCCAATCATCCATCCGGCCGTCAATCGTAAGTACCAGAAAGGGCATATATTCTACAAGCGATGAGATGGTCCCGTTGGTAGCGTTCCTGGCTTGGGTCCGCAAGGGCCCCTAGTGCAAATTTTTGTCCAAATTTTTCATAATTTCTCATATTTTAGTCATATTTGAGATTTTCGGAGGAAAAATGATTTAAAACAGATTCAAGTACTGGTCTATTTCCCAAAAAAACACATTTTTTTTACTGAAAATTCATGATTTCTCATTTTTTTTCCCCGGAAATTTATCTTTTTCCTATGATTTGAGGCTGCGGAGATATTCGGGGAAAAGTTAAAGATGAAAAGAAATGAGATTTTCGTAAAAAAACTTATTATTTTTATAATAGACTTTATTGCTTCGGGCAACGCACTTCGTCAGTTTGCACTGGGAAACATTCACCTACCCCCGGGGGTTAGGCTCGGTCTTAACCTAGACCGGAACAATAACGCTGGGCGGCGCTCGAGGGTTCCGACATCACCTCGGCTGCCGCCCAGTCAAAAAGTCGCGCGAGAATTCCAATGTATCGCTCTGCGATAGCCGCTCCCTCAAGACAGAGGGTTAGCGGCTACCGCAGTCCACAATCGTGTTGCCTGAGTAAACGGAGGGACCCAAGTATGACCGCCTTCTGCATCCGACCCGCCAGCAACCGGACACCGGGTTTGCAAACCGGTATGCCAGCAAGGCCCGATACAAAAGACTCTTTCATCCCCCCCAGCGCGCCGATGATGAGGACAACGAGAGTTACCCTGAATCCTCGGTGCAAACGACGTAGCTCGGCCAGGAGAGGCTGATACTTGAGCCGTTTCTCCTCTTCCTTTCGCGACACGTTCACTTCGGCCGGAGCCGAGAACTCAATGACGTATATCGTCTTGTCGTCGAAATCGAAGAGGACAACATCAGGCTGAGTCGCTTGAAGCGGCCCGATGATCGCGAATAAGAAGTTCCAATAAATCTTGCACCTGTCGCCCACGACAACGCACTCAATATCTCTTGGTAAATAAGGCGGCACGGGCTCCCGGTCTATCCCATAAGAGTGCCGTAGATGGTAGTACAACACTCTTAGGGCCGCGTTATGGCGATAGATATAGCCGGAGACTGCATATACTGGGCAGGCCGACAGTAGATGCACTAGTGTCTCCGGCGGTTGTTTGCATGCACGACACAAAGTGGTCGGCAGAGGCTGACCCAAAACGCGACTGCGATAGACCAGGGTGTTGATGATTGCGTCTTGGCAGGCGCAGATAAACCCTTCGGTCTCGGACATCAGTCCAGCTGACCGCAAGAAGGAAAAGGTCAGCTGGGTGGACAGCCCCTGTTCCTCGATGTGGTGAAAAAACACACCGTGCATGGGTCTGTCCACGTGCTGCCGAGTCAGGACAGTCTGCTCGGCAGCCTTGATTGCCCGCCGACGTCGCGACTTGGGCAACCGAGCGACGGAGTCTATTGGCAAGGCGCCACGCCGGCGCCGGCGGCACTCCAAGCCGAGGGTCTCTGCCGCACGATCTGCCGCCTTATAGAGAAAAGCACCCGCCCCATGAAGCTCATGTTGGTGCACAATCTCCAGGAGCGGGTCCGAGCTCGTTATTACATCGCTTGTTATTCCGAGGACCATGCGGTCATGAAGACACTCCAATCCCGAGAGCCCGCGCCCGGCGCTCTGACGCAGCATATAAAGGCGCGGGGTGGAAGATCGAGGGTGCAGACTCCGCTGGATGTTCATTGTCTTGCGTGTGCCGATGTCCAGCTGTTTAAGCTCGTCTCTACGCCATTTGACGACGCCAAAGGAGTAGAGCAGGACCGAGACAGCGAGCATATTGGTGGCAGTGATCTTATTTTTCCCAGACAGATCCGTCTGAGACGCCGCCTATACTCGCTGCGGAGGGCCTCCTTGACACCCTCAGCGTCCTGTACAGAGCGCTGATCGATGCCAAGGTACCGATAAGACCCTCCGGCGTCCAGGTGTTTGAAGACGCTCCCGTCCACCAGCCGAACATCAGCCGCGACACCCTCTGCTCTCCTTCTCCTGAGATGAAGATCAGCGCACTTGTCCAATCCGAAGTCCATGCCCGCCGCCCGCGTGTACGTCAGTAGAATAGCTGTAGCGGTTCTAACGCAAGGGGAGGTGGTGTGTCAAGAGTGGTGAAGCCAAGGTGGCGCCACCGTCGAGGGAAGGTCGCCGGGCGCGTGTGACGTCACAGAGAGGCCTATGTGGAGGGGGGGTGGGTCATGTGGTCCGTGCAGCGACTGGCAGGGGGGGGGGGGGCGTCGATAAGTGTTTTGTGTGTATGTGCATGCGTGCGTGCGTGCGTGTAGGGAAGCCAAGGTGGCGCTACGGTCGTGGGGAGGTCGGCGTGTGTGCGTGCGTGCGTGCGTGCATGCGTGCGTGCATGCGTGTAGGGAAGCCAAGGTGGCGCTACGGTCGTGGGGAGGTCGGCGTGCGTGCGTGCATGCGTGTGTGACAACCATATATGGGTCGGAAAATTTACGGTAATATGACAACGCTAGGCGCCACATGAAGGGCGTCTCAAAGCTCGCCGACACTCGAGACAGGTCCTGACAGGTTTCTCGGGAAAAATCTTTAGGGATCAAAGGGACCGCAGATGAACTACTTAAGCGCAGCTGCACTCTTGCGCTCTCCACGGTTCTTCGAACGTGTTTAAACCTGTTTTTCACGATTGGAAAGGGGGAGCGGGGGGGGGGCTTACGAGGGAGCTTATAATTTCATGGACCAAGCTCAGATTGCACTATTCTACTGCACCATCAACATCTAAAAAGAACTTTGAAAGTGCGCGGAAAATGGATCTCTCGAGTATTAACAAAGTCAGCCGGATGGCGGAATTCCGACATGAGGGCCGTACAAACCAAATTTGGAAAACGCTATATCGTGAACGCTACAAATGAGTTCGCCGTCTTCTTGCCAGCGCGGCTGGTAAAGGCCTTCGATCAAGATATGAAAATGTTCGAGAGTGTGCTGCAACTGGCGCGCAATGGTCAACTCTACATGAAGTACATTGGTGGAAAATACAACAGCGTCGAGTTCCATCGAGTCTGAGTATGGTGGAAAAGAACGCTCGTGAAGGCCCGGTGGAAACAACGATTTCAACAGCAGCCAGCATCATCACCATCGTAGAGTGCAAGGACTGTTTGCATCACAGTCATCATCATCGTAGAGTTTTCGACGCTCGAGTCTGAGTATGGTGGAAAAGAGTGGAAAAGAACGCTCGTGAAGGCCCGGCGGAAACAACGAGTTCAGCGACAGCTGTCATCGTCACCATCGTAGAGTGCAACGACTGTTTGCATCACAGTCATCATCGTAGAGTTTTCAACGCTTGGTGCTATGTAAAAATGTACGAAAAAACTATTTCATCGAATATAATGTAAAAAAAAAAAAATGTCGTCAAACTGTATTCGCCGTAGATATAGGAAATAAATGGAGAACGATATTTGTTCAAAATGTTTTTATTCATTTTAAAAAAATCCCCCGTTCACGCTTCATACACAGAGAGCCAGCTTTTCAACGACTTTACATTCGCTTTGGCGCAATTGTATTTTGTATTGAAGGAATGATGGGGACATTTAACGTTTGCGATTTTCGGCAACTTCTGCAGCGATGGACATCCAGAGTCTCCAGATCGATGACTTTTGTTGCTGAATCCGCAAATCTCGATAGCCATGAGCACTTCTCGAATCCCTTGGCATAGATCGTAGGAGCTCCTTCCAAGATTCCTCGAATTGTCGTTCTAGCTGCCTCGTATGGTATGCCGCTGTGTTCCCATCGTATTCCATGATAATTGCGTTCCAGCCACTTGTTTGTCATTTTGTACTTGGCCGGTAAAGCGTCCCAGGCGAATGGTGCATCGAAGAAGAATGTCAGCGGTTCAGCGTTTTTCTCATGGAGTTTGACGATGGACATCTCCTTTGGGACAAATTCGTTGACGGGTCTCTTGAACCCTTGCACGTCGACGATAAGCTCCATGTTCACTGAAGTGGGCGCGGATCTTCGGCATGATTTTATACCAATTTTTTAACCCCACCACTGATTGGATTGTACTCGACAATACGATCATGGAGAATCATGCAGTACGCTGAAGTTTGCGGTGGAATATTGTTTTTCAATTTAAACTCAAGGCGCACATCAACAGGACCGGACTTGAGCGAATCGTTTTGTTTTGAGCAGTCAATGACAACGAGGGGGGCTTTTTCTAAAAATTCCACCCTGCTCAGCCATGGTTCAGCCTCTTTGTTGTAATTGGTCGGCTGAAAGTTTGCATACATCTCGTAGAGAAGAGCATATTGATTTTGATCAATGTTCAAATTCAAATTGCCATATGGATAACATTGCGAGTTGAGGTATAGCTTGACGTTGCTCAGGTTGCAATGATCAAAGTGGCTCGCATTGTGTTGTTTCTTATTTTTCCGTTCCGTTTGCAACGCGAGTATGACATATCGTGGCTTCTCCAGCTGATTCGAAGTTTTCACAGACCACACGTGCTTGGAGGTGGCAGGCAGCAATGGATATTCATACAGTTCCCATGTTCGGAAACTCATGGAGATTGGTGCGTTTTTGGCGAGAAACTTTAACAGTTGAATTTTTCGCTGATCCGAGACTGTCACATACGGCACGAGCCATTCTATTTTATGCAATACGAGTTTGTAGTCTTCGGGCGCTGTTTGTACAATGGCATTGTCGTCGATCTTTGATCTCGTGAGAATCAACTCGTGCTTGGCATTTACGACAATTTTCCGATAATCTTCGGCAAATCCGAGGAGCATGCTGAGCGGAATTCACACATCAAAGTTTCCCGATACATCTACAATCTGCTTGGTCTCTTCGACATCGAGCCATCCAGTGTTCTCGAGCATAGAACTTTTGGCCGGCGAGAGAGATGAATATCCCTTAATTACACTCGTAATGCCGACATTTTTATTACGATCGATTTCTATGGCATTCATCTCATATCGCACTTCCTCAAACAAATGACAAATGGCATTGTTGACGAGACTTGTAGCAGTGGTTGGCGCCCCATCACGCTTGCATAATTTTCCACATATGTGTAGCGAACTCTTGCTTGGCAGGATGGAGAGGTCTTGATGTTGGATGGCAATACGGATTTCATCGCTGTTATTGAAGGCTGAAGATGCATATGGCTGATGAGCGTGAATCGCACAATGGATGATGGATTCATCAAAGACCACGGGTGCCTGAATGTTTACAATTTCTTCTTCCATTTCACACAACAGATGCACAAAGCACAGACTAAATAATTTTTTACACGCTTTCGCCACGCACTTTGAGACCCAAATTCTTCAAGAGTAGCACGTTTTGAGGTGTTAGCACTTTGGGCGCTGGTCGACGACTGATTGTTTTTATCCATGGCCGTTTATTGTTATTGGAAGATCTGTTGAAAACAATGCCCATCACGACTTTATATGCAGGCGTATGGTGATTACTTTACCGCGGAAATTTACCAAATCACCGTCTTGATCCACTATGCGAAGCTGTATCGTGTCAATTGTTCGGCTCGTGATTGGCAGATAAATTACGTGGGAGGGAACTTCAATGATTTTATAGCCCGGTGGCACAGATGGAAAAAATTCGTGAATTGTGTGTACTTTTTTTCGTTAATATAGGCACCAGTGGTAATGTTGCACTCAACACGTAGGACGTTCACTTTGAGAATGGCTACTGGACGATCGGATTCGTGTCTTTTATTGGCTTCCAATTTGCGCGCGGTAAAGCCTAGTAGATGACCAATAGAATCTTTTGGCTCAAAATTTACATCATGATCGGACTCGATCTCACTGCGTAGCGTGTTATTGTTGGGTTTAATGCTGATGCTGATGTTTTTACGCAAGAGCGCTGCTTGTACAAACGTCTCAATATCCTCTATTTCATAACTGCCCGTAGGTATCGTCAACACCTCATCTCCCACGTAAAGTTTATCGTGGTCAACGTCGATATTGGGAATAGAGTTGAAGGTTAACAATTCCACGAGACCGAGGGTATAATTTTTGTGTAGCGAGAGTTCGATGGGGGGAAAGTATTGCGCCTCGAGTATGGACAATGAGCCAGATATGGTCAATGTTAAACTTTCGTCCATGATGCTGGTAAATTGACAACTGAATTCCCCCCTGTCATTTCCCCCCTATATATAGTGTATATTTGTCTTTGTGCTGCAGCTGCCGACAAAGAAACTTGAGGCACAAATGTCCACATTCAATCGTATCATATTCCTGATATCTAGTATAATTATAATTAACGCTACCGAGACGGAAATATCTCATGAGCTCGGATGGTGGTGGTAGATTGCCGAAACTATCAAAGTACATGACTTTCGATCCGGTCTTTTTGTAAGCGACCCAGTGCGTTCCAGGACCGACATTTTCATCCAAATTTACAATTGCTGTTTCACATTTGAGAGGTCCACTCGCTGGCAATGTATCGCGCATGTAAACTCCACGAAAATGTGGAATCTTTAGAATTTTTGCGTAGTTGAGTAGATCGCGGTCGGTGAGGGGTCGGTGTGGTAGCGTTACTTCTAGTTTTTTGGCGCAATATGAAGGCCCAATCCCTGCTTATACGGTTTCAGATGTAGACCCCGACCTAATGCAATCGCTTCAATTGTTCGATTATGACGCTTACTTTCATCCAATTCACGCTTAGCTGCTTGAGCAGCATTTACAGCTTTAACTATACTAGCCGCACCACCCGACAAAGCACCCGCAGCGCTAAGACCCGCAAAAATGGGCACGAGGAAGGGCAATAAACCACCAATTTTATGGGGTACAGGTAGAACCCGAGGTGTGCGCACTTTACCACCTTGCAACTTTACCGCTGCACGAGCACCCTTTAGAGCTGATTTGATAATCTCATGCGGATTATTACTTTGAATCATTGTCTTCTTTGCAGCGCCAATTATCTTTTTCAAACAAACGCCACCCTTGCGGGCCTTCATTCCCATGCCAAATTTTCTCTTTGTCTTCATAATATTTGCCACACCCCAAGCACTGGCTCTTTCACCGATATTAGCGTCTCTCGCGGTAACACGTTGCCTAGCCTGTTCAGCCAACACTTTATCCGCCAAATGTCTCGCCTCAAGATTATCCGGATTTTTCGAATACGCAATATCGTGTTGTTTGCAAGCTGTATCCAATGGATTAATGCCCGGATCACCACGAGCAAGGCGCTTGGCCAACTTTGTGCCTGGTCCACAATACTGATATCCAGGCAAATGTAGTTCAACGGGGAGTTTGTTAATTAGGCGGTTGATCAAACCTTTACCACTCTTCCCATGCACAATCATGTCTAAAGACAATACGCGACTGACGGATAATCCCTATAAGAAGCCTATTTATATGATTTCGCCGTTAGTCATGTGTGAGATGACGTCCAAGAAGCAAACTATCGGAGGCGGACTTCCCGTGATAAATTTCGACGGGTTTGTCGAAGACCGTGGAGGGAAAAAGAAACGCCATGGGAATTTATTGCCGGATAGCATACGTGCACTGTTTTGCCGTCCATCGAATTGTGGGAAAACCAACGCTTTGCTCACTCTCATCATCCATCCGAATGGTTTGAGATTTGAGAATATTTACTTGTATTCCAAATCGCTCAAGCAGCCAAAGTATAAGTTGCTCGAACACCTACTCGAACCTGTGAGTGGAGTTGAATATCATCCATTCGAGGCGCATGAACACGTGATAGCACCAAGTGATGCACGATCCAATTCTATATTCATCTTTGATGACATAGCATGCGAAAAGCAGGATAATGTTCGGGCCTTCTTTTCCATGGGACGACACGAGATTGTTGACAGTTTTTATCTTTGTCAGACGTACACTCGTATCCCCAAACATCTCGTAAGAGATAATGCAAATTTCGTGGTGCTTTTCAAGCAGGATGATATGAATCTCAAACACGTCTACAATGACCATGTTAATACGGATATGACTTATGCGTGCTTTAAAAACATGTGCGTGAAATGCTGGAATTCTGACAAGTATGCATTTATCACAATTGATAAGGATAGCGATATTAACAAAGGTCGATATAGACAAGGTTTTGATTATTTTCTCACCATTGATAAATGACTCATCGCTGGTGGTTGGAGAGACAGTATTGCGCATGCCGTGGTAGTGACAACATGAAGAGCGAACAATTGTTGCGTGAAAAGGATATGTTGCGTGAAATTGCCAAGGCGAGCGATGCAATCAGACGAAAGCATCGAATGATGAAACTTGGGAAAGATAGTGATCAGCAGAGAATGCATGATGTCTCCAAGCCTATAGTGGGGCCATTGGAGAAATTGGTGTCGTATAAAAACGGTGAGGTGGTGAAGGAGGAAATTAAGGATGAAAGAGTGGGTGATAATGTTGAAGAAGGAAGAGAAGATGCATTAAACAATGTGAAAAATCAAAATGCTGCACATGATTCCTTGAAGAGTGAAACACAAGATTCGTTTAAATTGATATATGAGGATGATGATGACTCGCAAAATGTCGATGAGCTGATCAGCGAATATCTCCTGTTATTACAAACAAATAGAAAGGCAAGCTTGGATGTATTATACGGTGTACGAAATCTCGCTAACAACAAATTAATGATTGGCAATTCTCCGATAATTTTCGACTCTCAACATATTCGTGTGGGAGATGCGAGTTATGCGAAAACTGTTGGATTAACGGATGTTGTTTAAAAAAGTGCCTAATGTCGAAACTCTCACACCGGTTGATTTGAAAAACTACGAAAAGATTGTCATTGCGACGAATGCTCACAAAAAATTGTATAAGCCTAGTGAGGCTCTACGACGTAACACCAGCCACAAATTATATATCGCAAATATAGTCGATCATCATGTGGGACAGGGTATGCCAAAGTATAAGCTAGCTAGAAAAAACATCCAATTGGACTATATTTATTGGGATAATCCAAACACGCTAGTGGATCGTCTTCGCTTACTTCTGGCATCCCAAGCAGCCGGAAATTCATCACATGCGAATGAAATTATATCGATTATTGAGGAATTGCGCGAAGCTGAAATCATTTATTAACTCGACATCGGAGAATTTACGCATTCGCATCATGAGTGTCGATGTGTTTGGACGTCATTCAAGTAGGAGTGTACTCCACAGTAAGCAAGGTCCTCCAGGTCGACCCGGGATTGGCTTTAGAATTACCATAGATGGTCATGACTTGGGACAGAAACGATTGTGTAACATTGCAAATCCGGAAGGAGAAGTTGACGCCATCACTCTAAGTGCGTTACAAAAAAAATCTCGAACTATCATTAAGAACATAGGCAAAGAAATGAATGAGAGTAGTCACTTGTTGGTTAATAAACTTGAAGCTACGATACGAGACATTGCGAGGACACTCGAGGCCGATGTCAAAGCTCTACAAGATTTGGTGATTCGTAATTCGAACGTCATTGCTGAATTGGACGCACGACTGAGTGGACTGGAAAATGAACGAAAAAAGGAGCGCTCTCGTGCTGGAGCTACATAAGCCTGCTCGATGAAACTATCTGCGTCGACATGTGAACATCCGTGGCTTGGACGAGACCTGGCAAGCTGATCTTGTCGATATGTCATCATACGCGCGTCACAACTCCAAACACAAATTTCTCCTCACCGTCATCGATAACTTCTCAAAATTCGCCTGGGCCGTGCCAATGCTGAGTAAGAATGACAAAGATGCAGCAGCAGCAATGAAGTCGATCCTCGTTAAGGGACGCATACCGCAGAACTTACACGTTGATCGGGGAAAAGAATTTTACAATTGTGACTTTAAGGCAATCATGAAAAAGTACAATATTCACATGTATTCAACATATAGCAACTTGAAGGCATCCATTTGCGAGCGTTTCAATCGTACATTGAAGAACAAGATGTGGATGCAATTTAGTCTTCGTGGTAATTATAAGTGGATCGATATTCTTGATAATCTAGTAGCCGAGTACAACGATTCTGTACACCGCACCATTAAGATGAAGCCGAGAAATGTCAACGCGGAAAATGAGAAGCAATTGCAGCAAGTTTTCAAATATACTCCAATGAAAAGATCGCCGAAATTCGCCGTTGGTGATAAAGTGAGAATCAGCAAATTTAAGACTGTTTTCGAAAAGGGTTACACCCCAAACTGGACAACGGAAATATTTACAATATATCGTGTGAAAAAAACTCATCCCGTGACGTACCACTTGAAGGACCATAAAGATGAACCGATCGCCGGTGGTTTCTACGAAAAAGAGCTTCTCAGTGTCAAGCACCCCGATATCTATCTCATTGAAGCGGTATTGAAGAAGCGTGGTAATCGAATGTTTGTAAAGTGGTTAGGTTTCGACAATAGCCACAATAGTTGGATAAGTAAATCCGATTTGTAGTCGATAATAAAGAAAATGGAAAAATATGTATGTTTTATGACTCTTGACCTGCTGGTCGTCCCCGCATCCCTCCAAGGTCTCTGACCGACTCCGCAGCAGGCTTGCTTCTCCCCCGTCTCGCCGTCGCCCTTTTTTCATGGAACGTGAGGAGATGGATAGAGTGAATAAACACATGTCATTATAAAAAGTCCGCTTCTTTATTTACGGAAAATAATAAATCCATTCTTGCAAAATTAAATATATACAGCAAACATAATTTTAACATCGAGTGAACAAAATATATACATAATTTTCACGAGTTTTATACATCAATATTCACAAGGTATACACAATTTTACATCAAGGTTGTGGAAAACAAAAAATTACAAAACTTTTCATGACGGTATTCTGTAATGCCCCCATGGTAGGGTATCGGAGGTCCCAGGTATGATAGACCGCTTATCATCATGAGGACTTAGAGCGATTTTTGTCTCACGAATGGTGTAGACCTTGTGCAACTTCGATCGAATACACCTTTGACTACGCATCATTTCAATGTCTTCCTTCAAGCATCGGGCATAATCATCAAACGTGATTGTCCTAGCCACAACACTGCTCTTGACACCTTTAACTTTTTTAGTATCATTCTTACCCTCGACACGTGTCGCATACATTTTCGATCGAAGTCCAATGAACTCGGTCATAATTGCGCCATTACATTCGTCTTTCATGAGACCGGGTACCTTCTTATTGACGAGCGGCATATCATACCTATTGTCCGCTGAATAGTCGCTCGTATCAAATTTGTCAATGTCGCACTTCATGTCTGCATATACATCTTCGCTCTCAATGGCATATATGAGGCTATCTGTATCGGTATACATCGCTTTACATTTATTCCGATACAATGGTACCATATACTCGTGATGAAATCCATACAAGCACGTTTTGGATATGTCGAGTATGCACATACGCACATATATCGGCTTGTTGAACTTCACCTCGAGATTGCGCAATTCTACGGCGACGAGGTTTTCGGAAAAAAACGCTTCGGCTGTGGAAGTTTGGCTTCGCAATCATTGCCTCCGCGCCATACCTGCCCTCCCATTTTGTCAAAAGCTTTACATCTACATGATTGCGTACATTCTCCATCGTTGTGCCAAAGACCGCATTATTCATTAATTTGAACAAATTCTTTTCGAAATCGTTTTTGTCAAACGTTCGAAACTGGGTATTCAACTCAATATACGAACGCAGCCATGGGGATTGTGTAAACTGTAGGCCTCTATGGATTTTCGTGAGGCGAAGCCCATGGCGTGAGCACTGTTGTAAATTCCGGTAGTGTAAGATGTATCGTTTTTTATCGCAGACGGTTGCTAGCAGCTTTTCCTGCTGCATACCCAGTGGTTTTTCGTGTATTGGGCAAAACGGTAGGTCTTTGTGTGCATCATGTAGAGATTGGGGATATTCCAAGTCGACTTCAAGGATGTAGCCTATAGGTGAGTCTAGCGCGATACATGATGGATCGAAATTGGACACGTCGTTGACGCATCGAAAATCTGCATATGGCAAGGGTTGGCACATTGCCCATCCATACAAATTGTTGACGTCAAAATACATCAAGTATGATGATGCTTTCGATGGATCAAACGACTCCATGTACTTGTTATTAGCGTGTGCATATCGGTTCGAGCATTGACTCAGACCACCGCGTATACCCCGCTCAACGAATAAAACCATGTCGATGTCAGTTAGTAATTCAAACTTGACATTCGAGTGTTTTAACATTGCATCCCAGGTGTATCCGGGCAATGTGTAGTAATACGCGGGATCTAGGCCATAGCTCTCAACGCATGTATTTCGAAAGTTTTCGAAAATATCGGCTAATAACAAGACATCTGTCTTCAGATACAAATCGCTATAGTCGCCCAGCGTTCGAATGAAGAACCGCTCCCAAACATTCTCAGCATGTGCGTACTCGCTCTCACATACTGTAGCATCTGTCAGGGAACTGTAAAATGCGTCACGTGGTGGTAGGCAAGTGTCGTCTAGCTTCGTCACGTCATCGATATATTCACAAGGGAAGACCCCTTTTCGCGTCAACAAGTTGAAATCGTCTGTCGAGAGAGTCGGGAATTGTGTGCGTAAAATTTTGAGTTTTTCGTCGGTCAAGAATGATGCTAATTTGTCGAGACTCGTGTTGAGGAATTTGTCAGAGTCGATAAAGCGCAATTGGATCTTGTGTTTTGAATCGTCTTCAATTTTAACATGCTTCGTGAAGGAGATGTATTTCTCCTTTGTGATTGGAAGCACATCGGTTTTTCCTTCGAACGCTGTGGCTACTTCCTCGATTATAAAATGCGCATCGTAACCGGATAAATTGTGGAAAACTACTGGAATGAAAAATGACTGCTTGTAATTTAGGTTGCAGTTGGAATGGGCAGGGCCTCTATAGCGCCCAGTCAGATGGCAATGATCTCGAACGCGTACATCTTCTTGCGCAAATGGTTTCTCACATATGTGACATTGAGTCGCTGCTCGAAAACTAGCCCACTCACTCGGTGTTAAATACACCATTGATACATTATCACAGAAAGTTTCTTTTATCCGTAGTGCTAGATTTTTTAGTTCTTCGACAAACCATGATACGCAATCAGCACTGCGGCGTCAATGATACGATGATAATGAATCGTCATATGAACAACACACGTAATATCCGATACTAAATACTTCATGGTGTTGATACATATCTTTCGCTAGGTTCTCCCCATCGGTCTTTGCCAGGACACACTCTAAATCAGCATACACAATGAAGGAATGTCGCTCTTTCCGGCTAAAGTTGCTGAACTGGAGCCACTTATTGGTGTCGTTTGGTAGTCGAATTGCACAGTCGTTTATCACTCCACAATCGACCTCATGTGATCGTAATTTTTCCTCTGAACCGAAGTAGTCCAAACACCTGCAAAAAAAAAGATTGTTTTGTTTATTTCGTCTAGCATATATAATCACATACATGTATATTATGTTAACTACATACCGATCACAGATATATTTTTTATGCTCCATTTTGGTCAGTTGTGCCCTCACGAGTCTCGACACGTTCTTGATCCATACGAAGTGCCCCACATTGTTGTCCTCAGTATCTTGCATGTACAGCAAATTGATGTGCTTATCCTTCTTATTTTGAGTCACGCGTATTGGAACAATGTCCTTTTTGGTGGTGGTAGTATACACGTTGATCGATACATTGTTATGAGCTTCAAATTTCTTTATTTGATGTATCGTCACCGGAAATTCGATATCCTAGAGATTCAGTACTGTCGAATAATGAGGGTAAGAAATTGGACGGGCGCTATCTGGTTCGGCTGGGTATAGAGCAACTGCCCATGCGAAACATGCGTTATCGTCGGATTTGACGTTAACCACAGCTCTCTTCATCATTATTTCCCGCGGTAATGATATGGAGCACCCGGCACGCATCGGATTATACTTATTCACATTTATCGTGAGGTTAAGTATTTTCTGCAGAGCCCAGCCACTATCACGTTCTTGAAATTCATCGAGTAAGGTTAAAGTGGGCTCCATAACGCGTTGCTGGTACCACTCATCCAAATCGTTTGTGCTAAATAGTTCGCAGTTCCGCGTGTTGATACTTTTATTCGCATGTTTGTCACCACTCGCGAATTCACCATTAAACACTGTGTTGATTTTGATGCTGTTGTGTTTGCAGATAGTATTTTGCACATGTTGAAGCACTAGGTCGCGAGCATCGTTGAGAAATTGCCGTGGTTCGATGTGGTTGCGATTGATTACGGAACCGGTCAATATTCGACTATTGAAGGATGTGTCAATCTCTTGCCAGATTAGCCCATGATGACCGTGTCCTGCACCCGTGTGTATAAAATGATTATGGACAGAATTCCTCAACCCTTCCAGCCGCGCTATTTGAGCTATCAATGACTGTTGAAGTCCAATTGATAGTCGCGGGCGCTTAATCCGGCTTTGCGTTTCCAATTCTTCGATAAACTCAACGCACCGTTGTTCCCACACAGCAAAATCTTCGTATGAACTTAGAAGCGCGGCTTGATCGTGCAAGATTTGTTCTGACTTCTCCGCGTTGCCCTCCATATTTGATGAAACGAGGCTTCCCAAAAGAGATGATGCTCACTAACTGACTGCTCGATCCAAAGTGCGATCACTTTTGAGCGCAGCAAATCATTAAAAATGGTTTTCTCCTTTAGACATTTTTCGTCTTTCCCTACCATCTCGGAAAAAATCACCAACCTACGAGAATTTTCTAATATCGCATTGGATTGCCGGGAAAAATAAAAGAGCATCTCAGTCGAGATGCGTGTAGTGAAAAAAAAAATTCATAAGCTCTCCATCGGTGCTCAAGTGGTCCACGGTTGAAGCCTAAAAAGGGTCTTTATCCATAGATCTCCGAAAGTTTATAGTTTTTCAAAATAAACACCCCGTTATCATATATATGCGGGGGATAGCGAAGCAATAAAAAAATCTAATAGCTTTGAGAGTGGTGTTAACGAAGAAAAAATCCTTAACCATGGGGCTAACTTGTCCAGACCTGCATGATCTCAAGTGTCGGCATCAAGGCTTGACGTTGCACTCTCTGTAAATATTATCATTCAGAGATGAAAAACTAAAGCCCTGTAAAATGGAAATGCATTTTTTCCCCGGATCACTGTCTTCGACGCATGCTGTCGTAAAATTTTATGGGTTTTCAAGTGTGGACCTATGGAATGATGAGGCTCGAGTTGCACATGCGAAGTGATAGGGTATGACGGTCCATAGCGCTCGACGTAAGAAAAAAAAAGAGTCGTAAAATTTGAGACTTTCGGACGAGGTGGTTGAAACGTTGCAGTGTATAACAGTGTCTCGGACATGAGCCTTCGTCGAGATAGTTGAAAAAAAGAACATCTGGATAAATTCATGCACCTTTTCTTAGCTCTCTACGTAACTTCTTAAGAGACAACGTCACACACACACACACGCACGCACGCACACACGCCGACCTTCCCACGACCGTAGCGCCACCTTGGCTTCCCTACACGCACGCATGCACATACACACAAAACACTCATCGACGCCCCCCCCCCCCCAGTCGCTGCACGGACCACATGACCCCCTCCCCTCCACATAGGCCTCTCTGTGACGTCACACGCGCCCGGCGACCTCCCCTCGACGGTGGCGCCACCTTGGCTTCACCACTCTTGACACCATCCTTGACACCACCTCCCCTTGCGTTAGAACCGCTACAGCTATTCTACTTACGTCGCTACGATGTTCAAGAGGAGCTTAAGCCCCCCCTCCCCAGGAGCGTATAGCTTGAGGTCATCCATATAAAATAAATGGGTGATCCCTCGCCCACGCTCCCCGGGGCCCCCCGCTTCGTACCCGCGTGCAGCTCGCAAGGCGATTGATAAGGGTAATAGTGAGATGCAAAACAGGAAGGGGCTGAGAGAATCTCCCTGGATAATCCCCTTCCTATACCCCACCACTCCGGTCGACACGTTGCCTTCACTAGTCTTAACTGTGAAGCGTGTCTTCCAGAGCGGCACGAGCTGCCTAATGCATCTCACTATGTAAGGACTCACCGAAAGGCGTTCGAGTAGGTGTATAATCAGTTTGTGACTGACAGTGTCGAACGCCTTACGGTAGTCTATCCAAGCGACTGAGAGGTTACGCTTGTGTTGGACCGCGTCCTGCGTGATGCAGCGGTCCACCAGCAGGTTCTCCTCACAACCTCCCAGCCCCCTCTTGGATCCCCTTTGTTCGTGTATCTCCCGCCATGCAGGCTCGATCTCGCGCAGAACACGCTCATAAAGAATCTTTATGAAGATCTTACAGAGCGCATTCAGACACGTTATCGGGCGGTAGTTCTCCGGACGAGACAAATCCCCTTTTTTGGGGAGTAGCACCGTCCTTCCCTCTGTCGGCCACGCAGGGATGGGCACCGTCCCATGGATGAACGACGAGAAGATGCGGGCCAGATGGGTATGGGTGCACTTGAATTTCTTCCACCAGAAGATGTTAATCCCATCTGGTCCGGGAGCGGCGTGGTTCCTCATGCAACTCACCGCCTTCTCCACCTCACCCCGCGTGACTGGAAAACAGTCGCCACTCTGACTCGGCTGTTGCCGACAAAACGTGTCGAACCGTCCCAGAGCTGGAGTGCCTTCATCAAAATGACCCGCCTCGCTATACAGTTTTCCCCAAAACCGCTCCACCTGAACAGCTGTTGGCGCTGTGTCGGGGGCAGGCGTAGGTGGTTGGAACCCGCGGCCTGGGTCAGAACGGAAGAGGGCGTTGTCTAACGCCCGACCCAGCCGCCTCTCTAGGGATTGCTTCGCAACCCCCAGGTTCCGCACCTTCTCCACGTAGCGTTCCTTCACAATAAGAAGGATAGCTTTGTTCAATGTGTGGTGACGGCATTTCAGTTCCGAGCTGATTTTTCGGATTTTATTGGTAAACGCCCTCCCCGCCGTAATGAAGTCTAACGCACACTGAATACGGGATGCCTGCCTCCGCGCTTCATTGATCTTATTCTGGAGCTGTGCAACGCGCCGCCGAGTCTTAGCCACGAACGCCGCCTTATCATTGCGTGTCTGAGGCTTCGACTCAACAGCCGCGTGATACACAGCCCAGTTCAAGCTGAGGAGATCAGCGGTCTCAGGGATTGCTGCCGCGAGGGACTCATTTGTCGCTTCTAGGCAACCAGGCTGAAGAGAAAATTTCCCAGTGATTCTCTCCCTCCTTGTTCCCCAGTCCTCTGTCAAATCGACACGCCAACGGGGGGGGGGGGGGGGGTTCCGACTGCCGGGGGGTTCGATGTTGAGGCCGTCCGGTAGAGCTCCGCACGGAACACGCGGAAGAGCGCCTGCCGGACAGCTCTGGTGGTAATAACAAGAGATCGTACCCTTGTCGTCGCAAGCGGGCAGCTTGGTCTCGCAGATGTTGTTGCGAGAGGTGTGCAAGCTCTGGGCGCACTTGGCTCCACAGGGCCTGCAACCTCGCCATGGAGCCCCGCCGTGACGGCACGCTATCCCTCCAGCAGCGGATGAGGTCCTCCGTGAGTTCCTCAGTCCACTCGAGGCGTCGATTTCGAGCCGTGGCCGTTGCCGTGGATCCTATCCGGGTGCCCCTCCCAACTGATCCTTGGTCCACATCCGAGAGGCACCGGTTGTGGGGGGCTTGACTAGGCGGTGTTCGAACCTAGTTTTCGGCGTGCCAGGTGGTTGGCCTGGCACGTCGGTGGCTATTGCGGGGGAGTTGTGCTCCCCCGGGCGATGGGCACGCCAGCTTCCCTACGCCAATAATAATAATAATAATAATAATTATTATTATTATTATTATTTTCCGCAAATTTCCCTTTTTCCTATTACCTAAGTGAACCTGAGGCTGCGGAGATATTCGGAGAAAATTTGAAGATAAAAAAATTAAATTTTCTTAAAAAAAAACTTGTTATTATTTTTTTCCGGAACTTTTTCTTTTTCCTATTGAGTCAACGGCTGCAGAGATATTCGGAGAAAAGTTATAGATAAAAAAATGAGATTTTCGTAAAAAAAACTTATTACATTTTTTAGCCCTCATAATTCTAAGAAAGAATGGATTTCCGAAATTTTTGCAAACATTATTTTCCTTAAGGGGTAACACCACTTTAACGGTCTGCCACGATGCGTTTTGGACAAATAATACTTCGGGTAATTATTAACCATATATTGAAGTATATTGCAAAAAAATGTATGGGAAAATATTACAAAATGGCGAAACTGCAGCAAATTCTTCCGAGGCATGTTGAACTTAAGGTGCTCTGCGGCATGCAGTTGTGCCAATTTTAATCTGGACAAAATAATTTTTTTTAAATTAAATCTAGATGAGTGTAGCTAATGAACCACGTAGGGGATTTTAGAAATATTGATTATTGTGTAATTGCCGAGTATTTGACTAAAAATGTTCAATTTTTTTTTAGTCAGTTATTTATTAACAAATATTGTTTAAATTAACTTATCGAAAATCCCCTACGTGGTTCAGTAGCTACACTCATGTAGACTGAATAGAACAAAATTCTTTTTTTTAGATTAAAATTCGCACAGTTATACTGCGTGCCGCAAAGGTTCGACATGCTTCGGAAGAATTGCTACAGTGTCGCCATTTTGTAATATTTTCGGATAAAAATTTATAGCAATATACTTAAATATATGCTGAACAAATACCGCAAGTATTATTTGTTTATCACATTTTCTTCGCCAAAAAAATATAAAAAAATACGCTTCTTGTAAGGCCGTTACAGTGGTGTTACCCCTTAAAGTCTTCATTTAATTTCCAAGATTTTCCCGTGATCATAATTAAAATGATGAAATATTCGGAAAAATTCAAAAAAATTTGGAGAAATTCGGAGAAACTCGGATGTTTGCGTAAAAATAATTTTCCGCAAAACTCCGAATCCTTCATATTTGTTCCAAGTCATAGAAAAATTGAGAAAAATTTTCCGGAAAAAATCGGCGTTTTTCAGAAAAAAAATTGCAGTAGCGGCGCGGGGTCGTTCCCCGCGCTGAGTGCTTTTTTAAAAATTAGTATTACTATCAATTCTTATTTGATTAGTTATTTTTATTAGTTATTATTATTATTTTAATTAGTTATCTTTTAGTGTCAAAACATTTATCGCGCACTCTAACCGCTTATTTGATTAGTGTGTACGTTAATTTAAATATAATAATAAATCTAAATTACAACTTATTTATCTTCTAAAAAATTGTTTGCGCTTTACTCATACCCGTCCCTATGCCAAATAAATTGTAATTCATAAAAGTAAGCGGAAATATATTTATATTCGTATTATTATATTCATTCTCATATACTTTCATCAAGCGACAAAAGCATTATCATAATGCTTTATAACTTGATGAAAGTATATGAGCGGAAATATATTAAGGATCGATAAGGGATGTGGATTGGAGAAAACGGTGGGAAATGTAAAACGGGGAAATCCCTGTACATGGAAGCTACAATTAGCGAAGCGTTCGCCGTAGCAGATACAATAAAAAAAAATAATAATGATAACTAAAAAAACAACTAATCAAATAAGAATGAATAGTAATAATAATTTTAAAAAAAGTACTGAGCGCGCTCAACGATGCCGCGCCTCTGCGGACCGAAGCCAGGAACGCTACCAATGGGACCATCTCATCGCTTGTGGAAGATGTGCACTTTCTGGTACTTACGATTCGCGGCCGGATTCATTATGATAATGCTTTATCGTTTCATGAAAGTATACGAGAATGAATACAATAATACGAATATAAATCTATTTCGGCTTACTTTTATGAATTACAATTTATTTGGCGTAGGGACGGGTGTGAGTAAAGCGCAAACAATTTTTTAGAAGATAAATAAGTTGTAATTTAGATTTATTATTATATTTAAATTAACGTACACACTAATCAAATAAGCGGTTAGAGTGCGCGATAAATGTTTCGACACTAAAAGATAACTAATTAAAATAATAGTGATAACTAATAAAAATAACTAATCAAATAAGAATTAATAGTAATACTAATTTAAAAAAAAGCACTCAGCGCGGGGAACGATCCCGCGCCACTACTGCAATTTTTTTTCTGAAAAACTCCGATTTTTTCCGGAAAATTTTTCCGAATTTTTCTATGAATTGGAACAAATATTTTTATGCAAACATCCGAGTTTCTCCGAATTTCTCCGAATTTTTCCGAATATTTCATCATTTTAATTATGATCACGGTAAAATCTCGGAAATTAAATGAAGACTTTAAGAGGTAACACCACTGTAACAGCCTTACAGGGATGCGTATTTTTTGATATTTTTTTTTAGCGAAAGAAAATGTGATAAACAAATAATACTTGCGGTATTTATTGAGTATATATTTAAGTATATTGCTATGAATTTTTATTCGAAAATATTACAAAATGGCGACACTGCAGCAATTCTTCCGAAGCATGTCGAACCTCTGCGGCACGCAGTATAACGGTGCCAATTTTAATCTAAAAAAAAAGAATTTCGTTTTATTAAGTCTACATCCCAGGTAGAACAAAACGTCTAATAGACGTATTTTTTTTTGGACATTCTAATATCCAACGGACATCTATGGGCGTATATAAATCGACCATAGAAGGTGCGAATGTGTTGCAGTTATGCGTCTTATGAACGTTCAGTGACCGTTATAGTGTACGTCCAAAGAATGTATCGTGTACGTCTATTGATCGTTATGTTGTCCGTCCAAGGGACGTATAGTGTACGTCCATTGATCGTTCTAGTCTACGTCCAAGAGATGTATAGTGTACGTTCAAGGGACATATAATGTACGTCCATTTGTCATTATAGTGTACGTCCAAGGGACGTATAGTGTACGTCTATTGATCGTTTTAGCGTACGTCCACGGGATGTATAGTATATGTGCGTTGATCGTTATACTGTACGTCCAAGGGATGTATAGTGCATGTCCGTTGATCGTTATAGTGTACGTCCAAAGGATGCACATCGAACGCTGTATGAATATTCACAAAGGGTAAAAAATACAAGGCAACGTTGTTCATTTAAACAATGTTTATTATTATTATAAGAAATACAATTATCATTAGGATGAAGAATATTATCATTAGGAATACAATTACGTATAGTAGTAGTACGTATTTTTCATATAGTAGTCATATTTTTGGTCACATTTTTGGTATTTAGAAACTTTATTTACCGGAAGAGGTAAAAAAATAAAGAAGTGAAGTGAGCTCGTGAAATGAAGTGAAGTTACGTTGGAAGTGGATTTTGGCGCTGCTTTTGCGCGCTGGCAACACGAGCTGGAGCATGCCTGAACCTGATGCCTGAAGACTCTTTGAGTCTTGTCTCAAATTTTTCTTTGGTCATCGACGGGACATTTTGAACGGCAGCTAAATAATTAAGTTTAAGCTAAATGAGTAAGGTTTGTAAGTGATTAAGAAGGACAGAGAGAGAGAGAGAGAGAGAGAGAGAGAGAGGGAGGGAGAGAGGAGAGAAAGAAAGGATAAGGAGAGTTAGAAAAAGATAAACATATATCATACATAACTCTTACGATCGTCATGGACGATAGATCTTTTTTCTCTTTCTGCCCTTCCACGAATACTCGCAAGCGAGTTCATTGCTGAAGATCGCTTTTAAAACGGGACGAATAGAGTCGTCGAAACTTGTACCACCACATTTAGTGAGTAGATGAACCTGTAAAGAAATAATTTTGTGACAATATACTAGATGTAGTTACAGAAGATACCAAGATTGTAAAGTTTTGATGAGCATACTAGAAAGTTCTCGTAGCTTTTAAGGAGGGTGGTGACTCAAATCATTGTGTAGAGAATAAAATATGTAAAACATTGTTCGTATAGTTTTTTTTTAATTTTGCGTATCCTTTTTTTTTATTATTATATGAAATGTCTATAACATTCTTAAAGATTTGGCTGTGTAGAAACGTAGATCATTATTGTTAAAAATCGTTACTTTTAACATGGGCTTTTATGAAGTCGCGAGTTACGATTTTAAACAGTAAATATCTCAATTTTTACAAAGTTAAGTTGCTATAAATATCACGCGAATTTTCATTTGACGCTGAACAATTATACGGCAAATTCGAAGAATTTTTATGGCAAGATATTATCGTGCAGGAACTACCTCAAAACTGGTGGTATCAAACAAAAAAGTAAAAGAAGTAGACAAAAAACAATTCTCCAAAGACACCAGAAGTACACTGTGAAAGCAGCTTTTGCAGGCACTATAAATATTTTCAGAGGCACTGAAAAGAGGCTGCGAAGACCATTTAAAAAAGATGCAGGAAATAGATTGAAAACAGTTTTTCGAAAACGCCACAGGTACACTACAAAAGCCTCCGGGGGTACTCCAGGGTACCAGAAATATTCGAAAAGTACTATCGAACAATCTTTTAAACAAATGTTTGTAAAAATTGTAAACGTAATTAATTAAACGGAAAGTAAGATTACAATTAATGTTAAAGTATTAAAATATGTATATAAAATAAATAAGATAAGAAGTGAAACTCACCAAGATATTCGATCACCGGTTATCTGTTCGAAGAAACAACAGAGTCGAAGATGAGCGACAGCGAAGGTGTTCAAGAGTGAAGAAACTCTATGAATAAAAAAAACATTTTTTGGGATTTTTCTAGGAAAAAACCCAGCACAGCAACACGTGGCCACATAACCTCAACATAGAACAAGACTCGTTTATTAAATCATGAAATATTGTTTATAATTTATAAAATCTTTTGAAAAGAGACAAGCTCTTTTTTTCAAGATTACTCTAGAAAAAAAACCCAGCATAAGCAACACGTGGCCACATAACCTCAACATAGAATAAGACTCGTTTATTAAACCATGAAAAATTGTTTACAGTTGATAAAATCTTTTGAAAACAGACATTAAATGCAAAGTTAAATATATTTGTACGATAAAATAAAATAAAATGGAAAACTTACCCTAATGCACAATTTTACACTTGCACGATACGTAGCGGTACTGCTTTCGGTAACAGTGAGAAAGTTCAATATGGCGGAATTTTTTAACTTACTCTACAGGATACTACTACTATAATTAAATAACTATAAACAATAGAGGAAAATATATTAGACACAAATTGAAAGTTCATTTACCTCTCTTGTTTATCATTTTTAAGTTACAGGCAAAGCAATCGATTTAAGGTTTGTATTTTTCTTTTTTTGTAAATGGGGTGAACTAGAGACTGCAAACTTACAGAGGTTCTTCTAAAGAGTCAAACAGACCTACTATCAGCAAATAAAGCTTCGTCCAATTTTTAAACGAATTCAAACCTATAATTTGAGTGGACTAGTCTCTCTATCACGGCGCGTCAGCTGGGTCGGATGTTCCATCCTTCTTTTATTCGTTCAAAATGAAAATTCGATCTTGTTTCGACAATTTGTCGAATTTTGACCAAAAAAAATGTTGCATAACATTTTTTTTTAATTCTAAAGGACTCAAAATTTTGAAATAAGAAGGGTCTCTCTCTTGATACTTGATCACAATCTTCATCATTTAGGAGTTTGAGCCACTTCAATTATCAGATTCAATTAAAAATAGTGAAAAAAAATCTTGAAGACAAATTTGGAAAAAAATCTAGATGACTCAGCATGGTTGTACGCAACTTTTTTCCCTCTTGACAATTTTTTTTAACCTCAAAGTTATTTAGTTGCGCAGACTTTTTCAAAAATGGTCTTTTTCAGGAAAAAAATCATAACTCCCTAAAAAAAATCGCACGAAACTTTCTAAAAAATGAAATTGAAGCTATTGATCACCGTTTCAAATGCATTCCAAAAAAATTGGGGCACACATTTTTTGGAAGTTCTGCAACTGATTGAAAACAGCCAAAAGAATTGCCTTTTCCAAAAAGGTGCACCGGACTGAAAAGAAATCGCATCATTTTTTTTTAAAGCAACATGAAGCCTGATGCATCTTTTTTTAAACGCCGCTTTGGAAATTCGAATATCTCTTTTTTTCACCAACCAATCAAACTTTTAGTGCGCTTCGGAATTTCGTAGGGTGTATCGATACTTTTGGTCGGCAGTGTATGTCCATACATATAGACATACAATGAATGTCCACTTAATGTAATCCGAATAAGGTGTTAAAGTAGCCGAAAGGTGGACGTCCAATGGATGTATTCCATGCATGTATATTATATGTCCGTACATAGCCATCCAATGAATGCCCAATTCATGTATTCCTAATATGGTGTTGACGTAGCCGAAAGGCGGACGTCCAATGGATGGATTCCATGAACGTATATTATATGTCCGTACATAGACATAGAATATACGTCCAGTTAATGTACACATAATAACGTGTTAAAGTAGCTGAAAGATGGACGTCTATTGGATGTATTATCGTGAATGTATATTATACATATATACAAAGGCTTTTTAAAATGTAATTTAATGGTCCAGTTAATTTGATAAAATAAATGTCAGTACATAGGCATCCAATGAATGTACAAATTGTGACTCGTGGTTGGCTGTTATATGAACTATGATTGGATGTATAATATACATTCATTCAATGTCCCGTATGGTCTTAGACGTTTTCGGGCTCAATGGATAGAAAAAGTACGTTCATTGGACGTTTTGTTCTATCTGGGATGAGTGTAGCTACTGAACCACGTAGGGGATTTTCGATAAGTTAATTTAAACAATATTTATTAACAAATAACTGTCTTTAAAAAATTGAACATTTTTAGTCACATACTCGGCAATTACTCAAAAATCAATATTTCTAAAATCCCCTACGTGGTTCACTAGCTACACTCATCTAGATTTAATTAAAAAAAAATTATTTTGTCCAGATTGAAATTGGCACAAGTTATACTGCGTGCCGCAGAGCACCTTAAGTTCAACATGCCTCGGAAGAATTTGTTGCAGTGTCGCCATTTTGTAATATTTTCCCATAAAATTTTTTTGCAATATACTTCAATATATGGTTAATAATTACCCCAAGTATTATTTGTCTAAAACGCTTCGTGGCAGGCCGTTACAGTGGTGTTACCCCTTAAGGAAAATATTGTTTGCAAAAATTTCGGAAATTTATTATTTCTCAGAATTATGAGGGATCAAAAAATGTAAAAAGTTTTTTTTACGAAAATGTCATTTTTTTTTCATTTAAAAATTTCTCCGAATATCTCCGCAGCCGTTCACTCAGGTAATAGGAAAAAGGGAAATTTCCGGAAAATAATAATAATAATAATAAGTTTTTTTACGAAAATCTCATTTCTTTTCATCTTTAACTTTTCTTCGAATATCTCCGCAGCCTCAGATCATAAGAAAAAAAAAGACATTTCCGGGAAAAAATAAGAAATCATGAATTTTCAGTAAAAAAAATGTGTTTTTGGGAAATTTTTTTCTCCGAAAATCTCAAATATGACTAAAATATGAGAAATCACTAAAAATTTGGAGAAAAATTTGCACTAGGGGCCCCCGCTGACCGAAGCCAGGAACGCTACCAACGGGTCAATCTCATAGCTTGTAGAATATGTGCACTTTCTGGTACTTACGATTCGCGGCCGGATGGATGATTGGCTTGTTTTTGGGGATAATGCTTTATCGCTTGATGAAAGTATGAGAATTAATATAATAATACGAATATAAATATATTTCCGCTTACTTTTAGGAATTATAATTTATTGGGCATAAGGACGGGTGTGCGTAAAGCGTAAATGATTTTTTTGAAGATAAATAAGTTGTAATTTAGATTTACAGTAGAACCTCGATTATCCGAACCAATTCGGACCGAGACTAGTTCAGATAATCGAAACGTGGGTTTTTTGGAAGGTGATCATAAACAACACGATTTTACATAAAAACAGTACATACATATATATTAAAATTTGACATACATATTAACGTTGAAATATATATATATGTGTCTGTGTGTGTGTGTGTGTGTGTGTGTGTGTGTGTGTGTGTGTGTGTGTGTGTGTGTGTGTGTGTGTGTGTGTGTGTGTGTGTGTGTGTGTGTGTGTGTGTGTGTGTGCGTGCGTGCGTGCGTGCGTGCGTGCGTGCGTGTGTATTTTAAATACTTGAAAAAAGTCGAATGCCTTTTTTATATTAAAAAAAATAAAATCTACCATTTTTAATTGACGAACGGCTGTAACTCATTTTTGAGCGGCTCAGTCTCGCAGCCGTTTGAGAAGGAGAAGTTGCGTTGGGTTGCTCATTGTTACTCACGGCGGTGGCAGCGAGCAACAATGTATCTTTCGCGCCAACGTTCGGATAATTGAGCCATGGAGGCTAGAGTGGGAGGAGGCCGATCTGTGCATTTCAAAGTGGCTACAAAAATGTGGTCAGACCGGGATGGCGACACTATCTCTAAAACCTCGAGCACGAAGCTGAGTATCGATGTCGTGTAAGAGAGATGGAAGGGGATCGAATACGCATCCCAGCAAGCAGTGCAGCGAGATCGCGCGCAAAAGTTACCCCCTCGCTGGTCTCTTACGCGCCCATCACACAATCATAGTAGCGCGTGTCCGTAAGCGAGCGACGCTCGGACATCTTCGGAAAGAGCCGAGCGCGCCGAAGTTTCCCGACCGCTCCTTCGGCAGCTACACCAACACATGGACGCCGAGCTCGTTCATGTGCGGCCAAGCCGAAACGAAGGCTTCAAGCAGGGAGGCTAGAGTGGGAGGAGTCCGATCTCTTATGGAGAGACTTGAAAAAAGTGGCTACAAAAATGTGGTCATACCGGGATGGCGCCACTATTGCTAAGACGTCGAGAAGTGAGCTGCGTGTGACAGAGACGGAACAAGTAAATAATGAGAAGTGAACTGTGCATAAGGCAGCATGATACTTGAGAAGTAGGCTGCGTGCGAGAGAGATGCAAAATGATATATAGCCAGATCGCGCGCGAAAGTTACCCCCTCTCTAGCCTCTTACGCGCCCATCACACAATCATAGTAGCGCGTGTTCGTGAGCGAGTGACGCTCGGACATCTTCGGAAAGAGTCGAGCGCGCCGAAGTTTCCCGACCGCGCCTTCGGCAGCTACACCACCACATGAACGCCGAGCTCGTTCATGTGCGGCCAAGCCGAAACGAAGGCTTCGAGGGAAAAAGCAATCTGAGCACGACTCGCGCGTTACGTCACTCGACGGAACGCGCGAGGCTTTTAGACGATTTCAATGCTTATTTAGCTCTTGATTCTCTGCGTTATCAATGTATACAAAAAAATGTATCGGGCACCCTGATCGCTTTTTTTTAGTTTATACGTTAATTTAAATATAACAATAAATCCAAATTACAACTTACTTGTCTTCTAAAAAATTGTTTACACTCTACTCACACCCATCCTTATGCCAAATAAATTATAATTCATAAAAGTAAGCGGAAATATATTGATATTCGTATTATTATATTAATTCTCATACTTTCATCAAGCGATAAAGCATTATCCCCAAAACCAAGCGAATCATTCATATGGCCGCGAATCGTCAGTACCAGAAAGTGCATATTCTACAAGCGATGAGATGGTCCCGTTGGTAGCGTTCCTGGCTTCGGTCCGCAGGGGCGCGGGATCGTTCCCCGCGCTCAGTGCTTTTTTTTAAATTCTGATTACCATTAATTCTCATTTGATTAGTTATTTTTATTAGTTATCATTATTATTTTAATTAGTTATCTTTTAGTGTCGAAAAATTTATCGCGCACTCCGACCGCTTATTTGATTAGTTTGTACGTTAATTTTAATTGAATAATAAATCTAAATTACAACTTATTTATCGTCTTAAGAATTGTTTGCGCTTTACTCACACCCGTCCGTATGCGAAATAAATTGTAATTCATAAAAACGAAGCGAAAATATATTTATATTCGCATTATTATATTCATTCTCATATACTATCATCAAGCGATAAAGCATTATCCCCAAAAACAAGCCACATCCATCCGGCCGCGAATCGTAACTTACGAGAATGAATATAATAATACGACTATAAATATATTTCCGCGCTAGCAATTTTGGCAACTGCAAAGTCAACCGAAATAATCAACGGTTGAATTTGGACAGCTTTACAACTATAAAGTCGACCGTAAAAAAAATCCTAATGGTTGATTCAACGGTTGTTTAACCGCGGCCATTTTGTTTTCGCTGGATGGTTGTCTCACTCCGTCGCACAATCTGCTGCGGATATCCCGCCCCCCCCCCCCCCCCCCCCAGTATTTGATGACTCAATTCTCCGCAAATCATCAATTTAATTATCAAGACAGTATAATTTTATTAATCATTAAATAACTTGCGTCGAGTCAACCATCCAATCAACCGCCGAGTTAACCATCGAGTCAACCATCCACAGAAAACGCAGGATGGTCGACTTTCAAAGATGAACAGTTGAGAAGCTGTCCAATATAACTGTCGGTCCACATAAGCGTAGGATCGTTCCTCGCGCTCAGTGCTTTTTTTAAAACTATTATCACTATTAATTCTTGTTTGATTAGTTATTTTTATTAAGTCATCATTATTATTTTTATTAGTTATCTTTTAGTGCCGAAAAATGTATCGCACACTCCGACCGCTTATTTGATTAGTTTGTACGTTAATTTGAATATAATAATAAATCTACATTACAACTTATGTATCTTTTAAAAAATTGTTTGCGCTTTACTCACACCCGTCTCTATGCCAAATAAATTGTAATTCATAAAAGTAAGCGCCCTGTCATTTTGGTCAACCGGTTGTACAAGACAGTTGAGTCAACGTAAAAGTTCAACGGTTAAATTTGGACAGCTTCTCAACTGTTCATCTTTGAAAGTCGACCATCCTGCGTTTTCTGTGGATGGTTGACTCGATGGTTAACTCGGCGGTTGATTGGATGGTTGACTCGACGCAATATATTTAATGATTAATCAAATTATACTGTCTTGATAATTAAATTGATGATTTGCGGAGAATTGAGTTATCAAACACTGGGGGGGGGGGGGGGAATATCCGCAGCAGATTGTGCGACGGATTGAGACAACCATCCAGCGAAAACAAAATGGCCGCGGTTAAACAACCGTTGAATCAACCATTAGGATTTTTTTTACGGTCGGCTTTATAGTTGTAAAGCTGTCCAAATTCAACCGTTGATTATTTCGGTTGACTTTGAGTTGCCAAAATTGCTAGCGCGGAAATATATTTATAGTCGTATTATTATATTCATTCTCGTAAGTTACGATTCGCGGCCGGATGGATGTGGCGTGTTTTTGGGGATAATGCTTTATCGCTTGATGATAGTATATGAGAATGAATATAATAATGCGAATATAAATATATTTTCGCTTAGTTTTTATGAATTACAATTTATTTCGCATAGGGACGGGTGTGAGTAAAGCGCAAACAATTCTTTAGACGATAAATAAGTTGTAATTTAGATTTATTATTAAATTAAAATTAACGTACAAACTAATCAAATAAGCGGTCGGAGTGCGCGATAAATTTTTTCGACACTAAAAGATAACTAATCAAAATAATAATGATAACTAATAAAAATAACGAATCAAATAAGAATTAATGGTAATCAGAATTTTAAAAAAAGCACTGAGCGCGGGGAACGATCCCGCGCCCCTGCGGACCGAAGCCAGGAACGCTACCAACGGGACCATCTCATTGCTTGTAGAATATGCATTTTCTGGTACTGACGATTCGCGGCCAGATGGATGATTCGCTTGTTCTTGGGGATAATGCTTTATCGCTTGATGAAAGTATGAGAATTAATATAATAATACGAATATCAATATATTTCCGCTTACTTTTATGAATTATAATTTATTTGGCATAAGGATGGGTGTGAGTAGAGTGTAAACAATTTTTTAGAAGACAAATAAGTTGTAATTTGGATTTATTGTTATATTTAAATTAACGTATAAACTAAAAAAAAAGCGATCAGGGTGCCCGATACATTTTTTTGTATACATTGATAACGCAGAGAATCAAGAGCTAAATAAGCATTGAAATCGTCTAAAAGCCTCGCGCGTTCCGTCGAGTGACGTCACGCGCGAGTCGTGCTCAGATTGCTTTTTCCCTCGAAGCCAGGGAGGCTAGAGTGGGAGGAGTCCGATCTCTTATGGAGAGACTTGAAAAAAGTGGCTACAAAAATGTGGTCATACCGGGATGGCGCCACTAATGCTAAGACGTCGAGAAGTGAGCTGCGTGTGATAGAGACGGAACAAGTAAATAATGAGAAATGAACTGTGCATAAGGCAGCATGATACTTGAGAAGTAGGCTGCGTGCGAGAGAGATGCAAAATGATATATAGCCAGATCGCGCGCAAAAGTTACCCCCTCTCTAGCCTCTTACGCGCCCATCACACAATCATAGTAGCGCGTGTTCGTGAGCGAGCGACGCTCGGACATCTTCGGAAAGAGCCGAGCGCGTCGAAGTTTCCCACCGCGCCTTCGGCAGCTACACCAACACATGGACGCCGAGCTCGTTCATGTGCGGCCAAGCCGAAACGAAGGCTTCGAGGGAAAAAGCAATCTGAGCACGACTCGCGCGTGACGTCACTCGACGGAACGCGCGAGGCTTTTAAACGATTTCAATGCTTATTTAGCTCTTGATTCTCTGCGTTATCAATGTATAAAAAAAATGTATCGGGCACCCTGATCGCTTTTTTTTTAGTGTATACGTTAATTTAAATATAACAATAAATCCAAATTACAACTGATTTGTCTTCTAAAAAATTGTTTACACTCTACTCACACCCATCCTTATGCCAAATAAATTATAATTCATAAAAGTAAGCGGAAATATATTTATATTCGTATTATTATATTAATTCTCATACTTTCATCAAGCGATAAAGCATTATCCCCAAAAACAAGCGAATCATTCATCTGGCCGCGAATCGTCAGTACCAGAAAGTGCATATTCTACAAGCGATGGCTTCGGTCCGCAGGGGCGCGGGATCGTTCCCCGCGCTCAGTGCTTTTTTTAAAATTCTGATTACCATTTATTCTTATTTGATTAGTTATTTTTTTTAGTTATCATTATTATTTTAATTAGTTATCTTTTAGTGTCGAAAAATTTATCGCGCACTGCGACCGCTTATTTCATTAGTTTGTACGTTAATTTTAATTTAATAATAAATCTAAATAACAACTTATTTATCGTCTAAAGAATTGTTTGCGCTTTACTTAAACCCATCCCTATGCGAAATAAATTGTGATTCATAAAAACTAAGCGAAAATATATTTATATTCGCATTATTATATTCATTCTCATATACTATCATCAAGCGATAAAGCATTATCCCCAAAAACAAGCCACATCCATCCGGCCGCGAATCGTAACTTACGAGAATGAATATAATAATACGACTATAAATATATTTCCGCGCTAGCAATTTTGGCAACTGCAAAGTCAACCGAAATAATCAACGGTTGAATTTAGACAGCTTTACAACTATAAAGTCGACCGTAAAAAAAATCCTAATGGTTGATTCAACGGTTGTTTAACCGCGGCCAATTTGTTTTCGCTGGATGGTTGTCTCACTCCGTCGCACAATCTGCTGCGGATATCCCCCCCCCCCAGTGTTTGATGACTCAATTCTCCGCAAATCATCAATTTAATTATCAAGACAGTATAATTTGATTAATCATTAAATATATTGCGTCGAGTCAACCATCCAATCAACCGCCGAGTTAACCATCGAGTCAACCATCCACAGAAAACGCAGGATGGTCGACTTTCAAAGATGAACAGTTGAGAAGCTATCGAAATTCAACCGTTGAGCTTTTACGTTGACTCAACTGCACAACCGGTTGACCAAAATGACAGGGCGCTTACTTTTATGAATTACAATTTATTTGGCATAGAGACGGGTGTGAGTAAAGCGCAAACAATTTTTTAATAGATACATAAGTTGTAATGTAGATTTATTATTACATTCAAATTAACGTACAAACTAATCAAATAAGCGGTCGGAGTGTGCGATACTTTTTTCGGCACTAAAAGATAACTAATAAAAATAATAATGATAACTTAATAAAAATAACTAATCAAACAAGAATTAATAGTGATGATAATTAAAAAAAAAAGCACTGAGCGCGAGGAACGATCCTACGCTTCTGCGGACCGAAGCCAGGAACGCTACCAACGGGACCATCCCATCGCTTGTAGAATATACACTGTCTGGTACTGACGATTCGCGGCCAGATGGTTGATTGGCTTGCTTTTGGGGATAATGCTTTATCGTTTGATGAAACTATGAGAATTAATATAATAATACGAATATAAATATATTTCCGCTTACTTTTATTAATTATAATTTATTTGGCATAAGGACGGGTGTGAGTAAAGCGTAAACAATTTTTTAGAAGATAAATAAGTTGTAATTTGGATTCATAATTATATTTAAATTAACGTATAAACTAAAAAAATAAGCAATCAGGGTGCGCGATACATTTTTTTGTATACATTGATAACGCAGAGAATCAAGAGCTAAATAAGCATCGAAATCATCTAAAAGCCTCGCGCGTTCCGTCGGGTGACGTCACGCGCGAGTCGTGCTCACATTGCTTTTTCCTTTGAAGCCTTCGTTTCGGCTTGGCCGCACATGAACGAGCTCGGCGTCCATGTGTTGGTGTATCTGCCGAAGGAGCGGTCGGGAAACTTCGGCGCGCTCGGCTCTTTCCGAAGATGTCCGAGCGTCGCTCGCTCACGCACACGCGCTACTATGATTGTGCGATGGCCGCGTAAGAGACGAGTGAGGGGGTAACTTTTGCGCGCGATCTCGCTGCTCTGCTTGCTGGGATGCGTATTCGATCCTCTTCCATCTCTCTTACACGACATCGATACTCAGCTTCGTGCTCGAGGTTTTAGAGATAGTGGCGTCATCCCGGCCTGACCACATTTTTGTAGCCACTTTGAAATGCACAGATCGGCCTCCTCCCACTCTAGCCTCCATGCTCGAAGCCTTCGTTTCGGCTTGGCCGCACATGAGCGAGCTCGGCGTCCATGTGTTGGTGTAGCTGCCGAAGGCGCGGTCGGGAAACTTGGGCGCGCTCGGCTCTTTCCGAAGATGTCCGAGCGTCGCTCGCTCACGAACACGCGCTACTATGATTGTGTGATGGGCGCGTAAGAGGCTAGCGAGGGGGTAACTTTTGCGCGCGATCTGGCTATATATCATTTTGCATCTCTCTCGCACGCAGCCTACTTCTCAAGTATCATGCTGCTTTATGCACAGTTCACTTCTCATGATTTACTTGTTCCGTCTCTGTCACACGCAGCTCACTTCTCGACGTCTTAGCAATAGTGGCGCCATCCCGGTATGACCACATTTTTGTAGCCACTTTTTTCAAGTCTCTCCATAAGAGATCGGACTCCTCCCACTCTAGCCTCCCTGAATTGAGCGTTCGGATAAACCAGCCCCGTGACACTGGCCTACTATGCCTATACGTTAAACGAAAACGCGTTTTGTCCGGGCTTTTTAGTTCTCGGAAGCGTCACTACCTAGCGTTGGCTGTTACGTGACAGGCTTTGGCCCTAAATACTCCGATCGGCTGAACGATTCGATACTTTCGTTACGTGCTGTTATCGCCATAACGATAACAGCACGTAACGAAAGTATCGAATCGTTACAGCGATAACAGGATCCATCATACACGCGAATAATGGTTTTCGTAAAGTTATCTACACTAGACTTTTATTCATGTAAAATATTCGAAACACCGGTGAAACGTACATATATATGCATGCCTGTCACACGACTACTAGCGCCACAGTGCGGTAAGGACATTTTGCGAACAGCATTTATCTACCAATGTCAGCCCCCTGGGATAAACTAAGTCATCGTTCGGATAATTGAGGGTTCGGATGATCGAGGTTCGAATAATCGAGGTTCTACTGTATAATTATATTTAAATTAACGTATAAACTAAAAAAAATAGCGATCGGAGTGCGCGATACATTTTTTGTATACATTAACAACGCAGAGAATCAAGAGCTAAATAAGCATTGAAATCATCTAAAAGCCTTGCGCGTTCCATCGGGTGACGTCACGCGCAAGTCGTGCTCAGATTGCTTTTTCCCTCGAAGCCTTCGTTTCGGCTTGGCCACACATGAACGTGCTCAGCGTCCATGCGTTGGTGTAGCTGCCGAAGGCGCGGTCGGGAATCTTCGACCCCGCTCGGCTCTTGCCGAAGATGTCCGAACGTCGCTCGCTCACGGACACGCGATCCCATGATTGTGTGACGGGCGCGTAAGAGACTAGAGAGGGGGTAACTTTTACGCGCGATCTGGCCGCACTGCGCTGGTTTCGTTGGTGGGTATTCGTTGCCTGTTGGCAGAGTGCCGACTGATCCGATTTTCATCTAAATAGTAAACACATTTGTACGACGAAAAACGAGGAACAATGAAGCAGGAAGTTTTCAACGATATAATGAAATCCATCAATTCTTTTGATGGACTATCCAGAGATTGCGCATACATGCTTAGAGAAAAATATAAGAGGTTATGATCAACATCTGTTGATATTTGTTTTTACAAACCGATCTAAGTCTCTGCATGTGCAGAAGCTTTGAAAGATTTTTTTTACAGTGTCGGAGTAAATACACTTCACAGCATATTGAGCGAGGCCGTTAAAAAAACCGTTAAGAGTTCGAGAAGAAAACTTTACGGAGTAAAAAATAATTACTTTGAGCGGTAAGTTTTCTCACAAATTCATATAACTAGACATTATGGCGATCTATGGGGAGAAATTTTTTATCTACGGTTATTCGTCAACCATGTTGTCTGCTCATAAGGAACATTTCCCTTTTGAGTTCTTAGGGCTAGAATCATCTGTTCGGATTGAACTTTTCCGATTTAGATACAAGCAAGCTAAGAAATATGGGCAGCCACCAGGCATAGTCTTAAGAATGGCAGCTTCGGTCAGCCTGCCACCTGCGCTCCTTGCTAAAGTAATACTTGAAAGTTATTGCAAAGAATCACCTGCCAAAGGTACGGATTATCCACCAGGTATTTGTAACTAAAAAATTGTTTATCTACTGTACAGATGATTAACTTTAGAGCACAGACATCCTTTTATGCGCCCAGCTTATTTCATTTTCCTCACCTTGCAAGTCAACTTTTTCGTTTATATCGCATTCACCACAGCATATCTGCCATGTATGGTGTTGAAGTTTGCATAGTTGAAGTGCAATGAAAATTCTTTTTTTTTCATTATTGCCGAAAATATTTTCATGCCAATTTACGTTATAGATTTTTAATAAGAATCCTTAAAAAAACGTTTGAGCGATTTTTGTCGCCCAAAAACGCAAAAAATGGTTTGGCCATTCAAAAAATTGATTTTCGTCATGTTTTAATTATGCAAACTTCAACACCATTTGCCATGGGCATAAGGAAACTGTGGAAAACCTATGCTAATACAGCCGGTCCCTTTCGGTCCCGGTTTGCTTCCCAGTATTGAAGCTAGTCGTATTTCGTTGAAAAATAAATAGCAGGCTACACGGTCAGATAACACGCACACCGGGTATGTATGTGTGATATCCATGTACAACGGAGCTACATCAAGCCCATATTTATTTTTCTCCGAGACTATGAGACTGGGACTCAAATCCGCAATTTCATGATGTTCTGGTTTAGGGCCAAGCACACTAAGTGGACCAGCACACTGGTTCACATGTGATATTATTCGTTAATCATTATCATTAATACTACAACGCAATGTTACATTTAGTAACGGATACAACAGTGAGACGGCTGATGAGAGACACCACTTTGATTGATGACAGCGATTTGGCATATGAAATCTACTTGGTAATTATTTTTTTACTCTCCGCCATGAATTTATTACGTATCGTTTGTGATGCAAACATGGATTTATTTAACAATTTCAGTGCATCCTCCATGACGACAAATATGGATACATCGCCGATTCCTTCAGCAAGTGAATATATCCCACCATTATCCTGAAAAAAAAAAACCGATTAAAATAATTCCTAATATCGAGTTTCGTCGCAGTTCCGTGGGATACGAATACGAGGTTAAATTGAAGCATTATTTGATGGAGCGTAACATTGCTTTTTGCGACGAGGACAAGTTACGCGAGCGAGGCTACGACAAAACGCCGGATTTCAAACTCGAAGTGCCCATCGCCGTTGATGGTTTCGTTGTCAATTGGATCGAATCGAAGGCGCGATTCGGCAGTGAGGAAGTTCACGATACGACGACCAAGGAACAGTATTTGAGCTACTGGAACCGCTTTGGTCCGGGACTCGTCATCTATTGGTTTGACTTTGTCGAAACTCTACAACGATCGAATGAAAAGAAATTCATTATTATGAATCGTTTTCCCGAAAATCTGACGTACATGGATGCCAAGATACTGCGCGAACCAGAAATGTAACGTAATTGCTTCGGCAAGGTAACGACACGAGTCATTCCCTTATGTCAGTGTATATTCGACTTTGTACATTATTATATTGTGATTCCTGTGTGTAACTACCTATATACGCGTCAAGAATACTTATTTCCGAGTGAGGAAATCCGAAACTATGTATTCGGCTGTAGCTTCCACTCGCTTTTTTTTGCAAAGAAAACCATAAAACGATTGGTGAAGAGGTAATTAAAATAAAGCATTTATCGGCATTCGTTGAGACTATCAACTTACTCATTTATTGTGTATATCCAATCACCCAACCTCACTAGAATTAAGGCGTCGGGCCACCTTGGCCGATCGAGAATTGGGTATATTTAAAAGAAACAATAATAAACTCGAAAGTATGGGCCGGAATATTTTTATTTTTTTACACGTCAGAAAGGGCTTTAAAAATAACATTAATAAATTTCCGTTCAAAATATTAAAAAATGGTGCCGTTATGCACATTGCCGCGGAGGCCCTCCGCACGATACGCGCGGTCGTTGTCCCAGCTGTTACCCGGTCATGTCACATCTGAAAAAAAATCAGCTCATTCGTGAGTAGTGTCGCTACAATGTAGCGTAGCGGTTTTTTTTTCGATCATTACAAGAATTATGGTGAGCCATAATTTCGGTGAAAAATACAAACTTTTTTTTTCGGCTCTCCATAATTTTTTTAATGGTCGAACAAAATTCGCTACGTTACATTATGGCGATACTACTCACGAATGAGCTGAATTTTTTTTTCAGATGTGACATGACCGGATAACAGCTGGAACAAAGACCGCGCGTATCGTGCGGAGGGCCTCCGCGGCAATGTGCATAACGGCGCTATTTTTTAATATTTTTAACGTAAATTTATTATCATTATTTTTAAAGCCCTTTCCGACGTTGTGTAAAAAAATACAAATATTCTGGCTCATAGTTTCGGGTTGATTATTTTTTGTTTTTAATATACCCATTTTCGATCGGCCAAGGTGGCCAGCCCCGGTTCTAAGGGGGGGGCAAACCGGGGTACCTGCCCCGGGCGGCAATTTAAGGGGGCGCCGAAATCTTGTGTTTGCAAAAAAATTGTTTCACTGAAGCGTCTAGCATCCAGGGCGCTTTAGTGAGTTTCAATGGCCTCGTGATTCTAGCCATCGAAAACAAAAGTGCCTACGAGACGAACTTTGATGAAGTGTTCCTTTAGGCCTCTTTTGAAAAACTGCCCATGTATAGCTCAACAAGTTGTCGATCGATCTGGCTGATCGCGTAAATAAATTACTTTTTTGGAATAAAAATTGTCGAGAAAATTGTCAAAAATATGAAAATTTGATTGCAAAGCCTACTTAATTTTTAATTTTATACTTTTCTATATTTTCATAGGTATATCCTTCGAACAATGTTATACTGAGTAACCTCCCAAAATATCAGCCAGATCGGTCAATAACTTTTTGAGCTATAACATGACCAGTTTTTCAAACGACGCCTAAAGGAATACCTTATAATGCCGACGATTTGTTTTGCTTAAAAAATAAATCAAAATTAACACTTAAAAGTTGTGATAAGATAATGTCAACATTTTTAAATGATGCGATTATTTCATCACCTTTAAAAAATGTATGAAAAATGACTCATTTTCGGGCGTCTAAAGAGATTTCCCCCCTTAATCTCAAATGCTGGAGGGGAGGGGCGCCAATGTCAAGTTTTTGCCCCGGCTCGGAAAAATCGTAGATCCGGGGCTGAAGGTGGCCAGACGCCTTAAGGAAAAATAATGTTGAAAAACAAACACAGACACACGCAAGTCGGAAGACAACAAGAACATAATGCATCTATTCATGTACAACACAGTTACTTTGTACACCATAATAGTCTAGAACCCTAGGGGCAAGAAAATTAAACATAGATATGTAACTAATAAGAACAATAAATACCTTTGAAAAAAATTCGATGTAATGTCTTAAATTTCTAAATGGACGCGTGTCATTCTCAATGTCAAACCATAAATCATATACTTTAAAATGATGAAAGATCTGTAATTGCCGTATCGGGCCAACAAAGCATTCTGCATGGGAGAAAAATAGTATCCTTAAGGTATTCCTTTCACGAATCCGAATATTTAACAATTAAGTGATTTTTGTCTACAACGAAGTAAAAATGCATCCCAGTATACTCGTAAAAGTTTAAGCGAAGTTACCAAACTTTTAACAAAAACGTTGCGACTAAAAATCATCAAATTTAGATGGGACATTATGGAGATAACACGATGACCACATTTATTTCAAATAATTTATATACAAAACAACTCTAGAAGTCTGATTTGAATTGGTCTACGCATGTAAAAAATTCTAAAGATTCCGTAACGACAATACAAACAGGGGCCACACCACGTTTCAAGAAAATATTAATGATAAGACTTGAAAAAACGCGTCTCGCAGATGAAAATCCGCGTAGCCGCGGATTTACAGAGCAAATGTCAAAATCTTAAATTTACGCGGAATTTTTTACGCCAGTTTATCGTTTGTTATAATAATTGATTGTAACTTATTTGTTATTGAGCAACACTGTAATTTACCGATTATTCAGAACGGTCCGGCTTATGCACTCACCAAATACGGCCCTTCGCGAAAGGAATACCTTAAAATAAAATAAACATTACTTTCGATGCAATGACTAACGATCACAGATTCAACAAGTGCAGCTTCTGTCAGTGTGGTAACCAATCACGAATATTTACGTTGCCAGGAAACGTTTTGTGTGCACATTAAGTGTCAACGAAAAATGTAAGCTTCCCCCTAGCAATTTTGGCAACTGCAAAGTCAACCGAAAATATCAACGGTTGAATTTGGACAGCTTTTCAACTATAAAGTCGACCGTAAAAAAAATCCTAATGGTTGATTCAACGGTTGTTTAACCGCGGCCATTTTGTTTTCGCCGGATGGTTGTCTCACTCCGCACAATCTGCTGCGGATATTAATTCGCCCCCCCCCCCCCCCCCCCTGTGTTTGATTACTCAATTCTCCGCAAATCATCAATTTAATTATCAAGACAGTATAATTTGATTAATCATTAAATATATTGCGCCGAGTCAAACATCCAATCAACCGTCGAGTCAACCATCCACAGAAAACGCAGGATGATCGACTTTCAAAGATGAACAGTTGAGAAGCTGTCCAAATTCAACCGTTGAACTTTTAGGTTGACTCAACTGTCTTTTACAACCGGTTGACCAAAATGACAGGGCCAGATCGCGTTAGTGACTCTGTTGAAAATGAAAAGTACAGAAGACAGCTATGATTGCGATTCGATGAAGATGTCGGAAAAAGACAGGCGCACAATTAAAGAAATTCTCAAAATCAGATATCTAGATGCGTCTATTCGAGAGTTGGAAGTTCAATTAAAGGTAAGACGACACGTATGGAGCCTCGTGCAGAGAAACTACAGAAACAGCCTACGTTAAAATGTTCATTGCTATTTTTATACGGAGCGGCTCTCTTGTTACTCAATATTGAAACGGAAGATGTTGTACAGGTAGCGAAAAAAGAAACTACGGACTCACAATCAAGAGCTTGCGATATATTCAAGAAACAGTTATCACATGTTGAACCATCGGGAAATATTTTGATTAAAAATACTCGAAGGTTCCTTGATATGTTCGACGAGCCTGCAGCAGAAAACATTGGCAATAAAGATCATGCAGTGGAGGACGTCATAGTGATGCAGTCTTTGCAATTACAAAATGAGGATCCTGTTAACTCAACATCAATCGGAGACGAGGAAAAAAGACTGGAAGTTCTGATAAACGACTCAACGGAAGGGTTCACGGTAAATCCTTATCGAATTAGCGAATCTTCGGGAGTAACATTGCAAGAAATACAAGATACACCAAATGCGCCCTCTCAGGATTGCCAATCATAAATGTCTGTACGTTTTATTCATCGAAAAAAATGCAATCTTCTTGAAATATAGTCAAATTACGTATACTGTACACTTAAATATTGGATACACGGTATTTTTTTATACAATTTCGTACCAAAAAAAATTATTCCCTACTCGGAACAATCAACGCTCTCGGTGAAATGTTTCTTAGTAAATGGCACACTATTTTTACACTACCGCTATGAATAATGAAAAATCACATTAAGTATCGGTCTTGATAGTTTTGCAACGATCTTCGCGGAAGGATTCCATTTATCGATCCGAAGAAAGATGTGAACTTAGACGGAGTTAGGACCTCTTCAGCATAGGATTGTTTTCCTTTTTCGGCAATCTACCGAGTCTTAAAAAAGAATAAACATAGTGTCCGCTCGCGCATTTTCAAAGCCATAAATTAATTCTATATCTGTATAATCACTCGTCCGACGCCGAATTATTAATTGTCCATTAAAAAGTGGCAAGAACCAACTACTCTTTCTTCTTCTTGTCGGAAACTGTGTATTTGTCGTAGGTTTTTGTCGGGTCGTACGGTTCCCACCTACTCGCTGGAAATATATGTTTGTTTCGCTCGTACCATGATCTAAAATAAAAAAGAACATTGCCATACCTCCTTCGCGAATAGAAAAAGGAGTAAAAAAATTTGCACAACAAAACAATGAGTTTTCTACCTCAACAAAACTTTGCCTGCATGAGACTCTTCAGTTTCGACTGAGGCATCGTGGACCATTCGAATATCGTCATGAACATCGAACGTAAATAACGGACCGCTTTTACCTCTGGCCTGTAAATCATTGTAGCGCTATTATGTACGCTGTGAAAAAAAAATGTAAAAGAAGTATTGTGTAACCGTGATATTCACAAATAAAATTACCTTCGTGACAATGAAATCGTAAAAAGTATAATGATGTGGCAGTATCAAATCCTCCTTAACATACATCAATTGATCGGCCATCACGGTCTTCAGTTCGCTGAACTCTCTCCTCAATACTTCAAGGCATCTCTGCAGCAGTTGATATATAGAATTACCTGCCAACAGTGCAAACTAAGACCAATTAATATGACAGTTTATTTTTTTTAACAACGCCTCTGACATTGATCAAATAAGTCAATCATCGCGGACTGATACTCGTTATAAGGCCTTGCAAATTTTCAACGATTCATTAATAGCAATAAATATGGTACACATAGCAATTGAATAATTAGCTGCTCAATCTTTTTTTATATGCTGGGGATAATTTCAGACACGTTTTATCTAACAATGTACATGGCAAGGCCAATTTGCTCATGTTTTGTTCACAATAATTTTTTTAAAATAAAATTTACGCAATAGTCAATAATCACGAAACACACTTAAAATATGAAGCTTTAATCACACGTTCATGTTAAGATTAATAAAAAATTCTTGCAATACCTTGAAAAATAATCGGTTAATTTTACATCACCCTTTAATTCAGCTACCAGACTTTAAACATTACTTTCAGTAGGTACTTAATTAAATAAGTCTATTAGATTACTACTTTTTTTCAACAGATTAGCCTGACCTTTCCTTAGTTGGAATTTTTTTTATAATAATGTAATTCTACATGTTTAGGAGTGACGTATGAGAGGATCGTTCCTGTCGCATTCTGCTTCTCAGTCACGTTTTTATCCACCTCATGACAGAAAAACTCTCACGGCCAGCCGAGCACACTAGGAGTACAACTTCTTGCTAAGAAAAGTTTATATAAGTTAGAGCAGTATTCCTTTTCAATATGCTTAAATTTCCACCATTTATATCATCTTTTTAAAGTGAGAGTAGGTTTTTCATGACCATAGCTTCATTTCCCAAGGCTGTATTCCAAGGATGTATCAATTATTAAGATTTTCTGATAATTGTTCATGAAAGCCTTATATTCATATTCAATAAAAAAAATGCATCAACTGCATGAGTTGACAGTAGATTCTCAGATCAGCGTTTTAGATTTACAATGATATTATCTATGACTTGGTAGTAAATAAGGATCTTCAGTATTCTTCTACTTGTATATCAGCCGGCAAATGGTATTGATTTTGCTCACAGTATACATATTGCTTCAAACCAATATTTAATTTATATAGAATTTATTAATTACATATGGATTGAAAGGTATTTAATTAGATCATCAAATAACTTCTCACAGTATAATATGTATTGCTTTTGATAAGTTAACTTAAGGAGGTACACTAGCTTCAGCAAAATGGTGATAGATCAATAAAATTTGGTGAATATATTCTTTAGTATTATTCATGTAGATACAAATTTCTTCAGATTTTTTGGTTGTGCCGTTTTCTTACAAATAATTCACAAGCGTTTATTCTTATACCCGGAATATATACCTATATCTATAAAAACGCTATGCTTATACACGTGAACTTCAATGTTCAATTACTCGATAACGGCACAATGAAAAAATCTGAAAAAAATTGTATTGACATATATAATACTAAAGAATATATTCACCAAATTTTATTGATCTATCACCATTTTGAAATTTTACCATGGTTTAGCATGGCAACATTGTATGAAGCTGGTGTACCTCCTTAATTATGAAATTTAAATATCTATTTAATTTACACAACGATATAGCTACTATTTATACGAATTACGAAATTACGACAAAGGAAGTAGCTCAAGTTTAATTAAATTATTTCTTCGTGCTTACTTGTAGAATTAATCAATTATGTGAATTTAATAATTTTGGATCTATTTTTTCTGGTCACCCCTCCTGGCTATGCCAGTGGTTGCGACTCTCTTTTTATTTATTGAATCGTGCTTGAAAAATATAGAATCTTGCCAAAACAAGGTGCGAACTGTGCATTGAATTGTTACGAATAGACTGTTACCTTTCTTCATAATAACGCCTCTTCTGTGACCGGAGCCATCCCAGTAACTGAAAGTAATTTCTATTTCTTCCTCCTTCAAGGCATTCTGTTTCATCGCCCATTCCTGTCTCAACTCCTCCCTCAACCTGTTTTCCTCCTCTTCCCTCTCTCTGTCAGGTAAAAAACTCGTATCGACATCAGGGTTTTTTTTAATTTTCTTGTTGCACGGAGCTGAACTGTCGCTGTCTCTGGACTTGTTGGATTTTTCCGATTTAGCGTCGGAATCGTCATCGGAATGGGTGTCCGGATTATTGTTATCATCAGAAATGTCAGCCACTTCCTCGTCCTCTTCCAAATTAAAGGAGAGCGCCTGTATTTGTTTTTTCTGTTTGTTTTTTTCTGCCTGTTTAGCAGCTAATGCTCGTTCCTTCTCTTGTTCCTTCTCACGTTCCTTCTGGGCCAATTTCCGCTCTCGTTCTTTCACTATGTTCTCCTGCTTGGCTTTCATCTCATTGAGAGTAACCAGACCAATTGTAGAGGTCTTGAGCTGTTGTTCCACGGCATTGTAATGGGTGGCAAATTTGTTCTCTATATTGTGAATCTTCAAATCATCCTCGATTTTCTTTTTTCTCAGCTCAATCTCCTGTTGAGCTATCTCCCGCTTTTTCATAAGTTGCATCGCTCTCCCAGCTTCGCTTGCGGCTCCTTTGTAATGTGCCATTTTTCCAGAAAGAGCTAAGAGCCAAAGAGTTTAGATTTGTTACGATTATGGGAATTATTGTTTTCTTTTATTCGAATTCTCTACGTGTTTTCATTCATTTCGCGTCGTCATAACAATAACAGGAGGCCAAAAGTGCGTAAACTAGTTTAAAAAATGGGCAAGTCAGAATCAGTGGGAATCTGATCACCTCCGATAGCTATTCGTTAATTTCATTTGAATGCAACATTTTCACGTTACTTGTGAAAAAGCAAAGAACTGAACTCCCGTAACATTACCACGAGATTCGTGTACGCGACGATCAGGAAGAGTTCTCGTGAACGGAGAATCAAAACATTTGGTGCACTTACCTTATTCTGCAGTTTTGAACGCAAATTCAATTAATAAGAAGCGCCAAGTAAATCCTGATATAAAGGCGGGTTTGGTCCATACATCTATTAACAATTTTTTCAATTAATATTCTTAACACGTGAAGATAAATGAACGTTGGATGACACAAACAGCGAAACCATGGAGGCTAGAGTGGGAGGAGGCCGATCTGTGCATTTCAAAGTGGCTACAAAAATGTGGTAAAAAAGGGATGGCGCCACTATCTCTAAGACCTCGAGAAGTAAGCTGAGTATCGATGTCGTGTAAGAGGCATGGAAGAGGATCGAATACGCATCCCAGCAAGCAGTGCAGTGAGATCGCGCGCAAAAGTTACCCCTTCTCTAGTCTCTTACGCGCCCATCACACAATCATAGTAGCACGTGTCCGTGAGCGAGCGACGGTCGGACATCTTCGGAAAGAGCCGAGCGCGCCGAAGTTTCCCGACCGCGCCTTCGGCAGCTACACCAATGCATGGAAGCTGAGCACGTTCATGTCCGGGCCAAGCCGAAACGAAGGCTTTGAGGGAAAAAGCAATCTGAGCACGACTCGCGCGTGACGTCACCCGACGGAACGCGCGAGGCTTTTAGATGATTTCAATGCTTATTTAGCTTTTGATTGTCTGCGTTATCAATGTATACAAAAAAATGTATCGCGCACCCTGATCGCTTATTTGATTAGGTTGTACGTTAATTTAAATGTAATAATAAATCTAAATTACAACTTATTTATCTGCTAAATAATTGTTTGCGCTTTACTCACACCCATCCCTATGCCAAATAAAATGTAATTCATAAAAGTAAGTGGAAATATATTCATAGTCGTATTATTATATTCATTCTCGTAAGTTACGATTCGCGGCCGGATGGATGATTGGCTTGTTTTTGGGGATGATGCTTTATCGCTTGATGAAAGTATGAGAATTAATATAATAATACGAATATAAATATATTTCCGCTTTTATGAATTATAATTTATTTTGCATAAGGACGGGTGTGAGTAAAGCGTAAACAATTTTTTAGAAGATAAATAAGTTGTAATTTGGATTTATTATTATATTTGAATCAACGTATAAACTAAAAAATAAGCGATCAGGGTGCGCGATACATTTTTTTGTATACGTTGATAACGCAGAGAATCAAGAGCTAAATAAGCATTGAAATCATCTAAAATCCTCGCGCGTTCCGTCCGGTGACGTCGGCGCGAGTCGTGCTCAGATTGCTTTTTCCCTCGAAGCCTTCGTTTCGGCTTGGTCGCACATGAACGTGCTCAGCGTCCATGCTGATGCATTGGTGTAGCTGCCGAAGGCGCGGTCGGGAAATTTCGGCGCGCTCGGCTCTTTCCGAAGATGTCCGAGCGTCGCCCGCTTACGGACACGCGCTACTATGATTGTGTGGTGGGCGCGTAAGAGGCTAGAGTGGGGGTAACTTTTGCACGCGATCTGGCTATATATCACTTTGCATCTCTCTCGCACGCAGCCTACTTCTCAAGTATCATGATGCCTTATGCAGAGCTCACTTCTCATTATTTACTTGTTCCGTCTCTGTCACACGCAGCTCACTTCTCGAGGTCTTAGCAATAGTGGCGCCATCCCAGTTTGACCACATTTTTGTAGCCACTTTTTTCAAGTCTCTCCATAAGAGATCGGACACCTCCCACTCTAGCCTCCCTGAGCGAAACGATGATAACCGCCGCTACGATCGATTTTCCTTTTCCGGCGGTTCGCGGTAGTTACGACCAGGGATGGTAGATGGCTCTCCAGCTTTGCTCGCGTGGTGGTCCTGCTAGTTCCACCATCTCACCGCTACGCGGCTACATCGTTCCAGCGTTTCTCACAAGCGGTCGCAGGGAAATGCGTTCCAATATATCCCAGATAGACACGTACCGCTCGTGTACTGCTCTGGTGGAGTACGCCGTAACGTCACCCTGACCTCCACGTACGTGCGTACGGTAACGTTACCGTACCAGTACGGCGTACGGTACGGCGTACGGTGAATGTACCTGTACGGTGAGCTCACGCCGTATCGTACGCGAGCAGTACGGCGTACCGCTCGTGTACGGTATAGGAGTAGTACGGCGTGTGGAACGGCGTACGGTGAATGTACCAGTACCTTGACGCTACCATGCGCTTAACGTACGCTAATTAGTATGAGTGGTGTACGGCCGTGTTGATACTCGAGGAATCGGCTTCGATTCGGCCCGTGAGATTTCCAAGGTTGGGGTGGAAAGAAAAAAGGAGTTTTTTTCACTCGTTTACGTTTCGATCCTTGGTTCGGATCCTCTTCAGAAACTTTATTTGTTCTACAAATTTCGCGATACAAATTATATCAATAGAAATTACAGATTTTTTTATAATTGTATTTATTGTTATCAATAAGTTTTAGATGTGTTATAATGATTTGTGTAAATTTTGTGTTAGTTTTTTCCCATAATTTTTCTAATCATGTTGATATTGTATGAGTGATTATTTATAACAAGTTAATTTTTTTCCCCTTGAGTAATAGGGGTGGTGTGTGAGAGTGTGATATTGTAAGAGAGATAAGAATTATGTTAGATAACGAACCTGAATATTGTCGATATTTCTAGTTTTCTTTTGGTTTGTGCTTGGAGGATGGTTGATGTTGACAGTATATTTGATGATGAAATACTGTCTCGTGAGGTTGATTCGGAGGGTTGACTTCGAACCGTTTTTTACATCTCAATTGATAGGTATAATCGTTTTTTGGTGATTGTATTATCTGTGAAAAATTGGTATGGTAAAAGAAACTTTATTTAGATCTATTGTCATGATTAATGAGATTAATGAGATGTTGTGTGAAAGTGGTAATTACCTATTGAAATAAACTAAATATATCCTCACAAGCACAAAGAAGAAAATTAAAAAATAAATCTCTCTGCTCTACATGTCGAGTAGTGACGTCCAAGCGAGATCGAGAAAGACTAAGTGGCAAATGTATTGTTTCTGGAGAGAGGGAGAATGATCCTTTGTCAGTGCTGTGTCAAGAACTTGAGGGTGCCCGTGTCATGTTATGAGGTTAAAATGTTATGTCAAGAGTTTTTAAATTTAGTCACGAGTTTTTAAATTGACGTGTGTAGTTATGGTGATAAAATATTATTATTATTATATTATTGAATTGTATATTGAGCTAAGATTTTTTATGTCAGTTCTAAAATTGATGGCATTGGGATGCGCTTTGATTTGTATCATTTCTAGGATCAATCTTTTTTGAGCCATTTTTCATTGTTTAAAATTTTAACATCGTCAAATTTGAAATCGTGTTTTTGTTCTATTGCGTGCTGTGCTAGAGCTGTGTGTATTGTGTTGGTATGTTTTAGGCTATTTTTGTGTTCATTGATTCTGTTTTTAAGGTATGGTTTTGTTTGGCCTATGTATGTGGAGTTACAATCATTACAATCAATTTTGTATACTATGTGAAATTTTTTGCTGTTATCAATCTTGTCTTTGGTGGAGCCTGTGATCGATAAGATGTTGTGTTTGTTGTTTGTGACTAATGTTATATTATATTGTTTAAAAAGACGAATTAGTTGGTGATGGATGTTTTTTGTGTATGGTAGATTTATTAGTCTAGAGGAGTCAAAGTTTTTATTTTTGTTATTTTGATTGTTGATTGTAGCAAGTCTTTGTTTTCTTGTTTTTTCTGTGAAAGAAATCGAATAGCAATTTCTTGTCATTGTGTTCTTAATAAGTTGAAGATTTTTATGGTGAAAGGACGGATGAGATAGTTTTATTGCTCTGTCAACTAACATGTAAATTATAGCTTTTTTTGGGAAAGTGGGTGGTGTGAGAAAAAGTTTATAAATCTGCCAGACCAAGTAGGTTTTCTGTACCAATTTGTGATGATTGAACTTTGATTGCGGATTAAGAGTATATCAAGAAAAGGAATTTTATTATTTTCTTCTATTTCTGATGTAAATTGTAATTTTGAATTATATGAGTTAAAGCAATAATAATGTCATCAACATATCTTTTGTATAGAGGCAGTGAGAATTTTAATTTTTCTAAGCAATTTTTTTCTAAATCAATCATAACGATGTTGGATAGTATCGGAGCAAGAGGTGAACCCATTGGTAATCCAGAAATTTGTTGATAAATTTTGTTTTACCATGTAAAATAAGTTGAAATCATGATGTATTCTATGGCTTTTGTTATTTCGTTTAGGGGAAAAGTTTCGGAAAATAGATTTGATCTTTGTTGAAGGCGTTGAATAACTAGTTGTAATGGAATGTTGGTGTAGAGAGATACGACATGAAAGGAGACAAGTTTGTAGTTGAGTGAGATTGATATGTTTGAGACTGATTGTTTTAAGTAAAAGCTGTCGTTGACATGTGAGTTTGTTGTGTGTATTAGTTTAGATAGTTTTGATTGGATAAATTCTGCTAATTTATGTGTTGGGCTATTGAGTGATGATACTATTGGACGAAGTGGAAAGCTTTTTTTGTGAATTTTTGGAAGGCAATAGAGACGAGCTAAGCTGCAATTTTCTACTTTTAAGTATTTAAATTTTGTTTCATTGATGATTTTTTGACTTTTCCATCTGGAGAGAATATTGTTTATGCCTTTTTGTAGGATATTGATAGGGTTCTTATTTATTAGTTTGTAAGTTGAGGAGTCTGCGAGTAAATTGTATGTTTTGGTAATGTAATCTGATTTGTTTAAAATGACTGTTGAATTTCCTTTATCTGCTCGTGTAATTAAAAGTTGTGGATTGTTTAAAAAAAAAAAGAAGTGTGATTTATAATTTTAATGGTGTTGGAGAATGATGTTGGTATATTCAATTTGTCTATGATTTTAGTGAATTCTTTTCTGATTTCATTTTGTCTAGGTTTGTCGAGTAGAAATTCTAGTTTGGATTCAAGTTCTGAGATGGAGTTGTGGATATAGTTTTTTATATTTGAAGGTTTGAGATAAGGAAAACAAAATTTTTCACCAAGAGATAAGAATGTGGAAATGTGTGAAGGAATATTAGTGTTGGAAAGATTTATGAGCCATTCTTTTGTGTTGTTTTTTGTAATGGTTGAATTAATATTATTCAGAGGATCGGTAAAGGAGTTATTATTTGCGTCATGTTGCTTGTTAGTGAAAATTGAGTTTGAGGAACTGTAGTTATGTGTTGGTTGATTATTGTTTTGATGATTCTGGTAGTGTGTATTGTTTTGGTTGAGATGTATTTGTGAGTCTATTGTTCTTAAAAATTCATCATGATTGAAAATATGTTGATGTATATTCATGGATCATTGAAATCTAAGATTTTGGAGTTTTTTTTTGTGTTTTTCATAAGTGAGTAATGATAATCTGTTTAATCTTGTTTTTTCAAATGAGAAAATTTTTTCTTTTATAGTGTTGTGAGTTTTGTTGGTTATTTCGGTGTTTTTTCCTATTTTTTGGTTTAGTATTTTGATTCAAAAATTGAGATCGTCAATTTCAATATTTAATAATGATTTGTGAATTTTGTGTATTGCTTTGTTTAGTTTAAATTTGCCTTTGTTTCCTGAAATTTGTATGTTGAAGTTTTTGGAATACATGTGTTTCGGTATCAAACCTTCTTGTCTACATTTTAATAAAAATCGAAGTTGTTGTTTTAGGCGAGTCTTCGTTGTAGCGTCGCGTTTCCAGTTTTTGAAAGCTGCTAAGATGATGTATCCGAAAAGTTGTGATATCTCGCCGAAGAAGGTCATTTTGTCGAGTTTATTAACGTACGCTCCCGGTACCGGTATAGTAAAGCTATTGTATCCGTGCAAAACGAGCTCCTTACGTTCATAGTACGGTTACAATAACCTCTCGTTAGGCTCAAAATACTGACACTGTACCATTATAGTACCATACATGAACGGACCGCTTTTTTTTCTTTGCATGTATATGTGCGTGTATATATATATATTTTAAATAAAACGGGAAACTATTTTGGATTATTGATTTATTTCCGTTTCCTTGGCAAACATAGTTCACAATCTACAAAGATTGCTTAGAATTCACAAATTCTTTTTACAATTTTACGAAAGATTTTTACAATTGACGAAATTTGCTTACAATTTACAAACATTTTATAGAATTTACATCTTTTTTTACAATTTACGAAAATTTCTTACAATTGACAAAAATTTCTTACAGATTGCTTACAATTTCGTTTTGACAATTTATACACTGTTGGTTTTTAAATTTATACAATTTTCAACAATTTTATATTCTCGCAATTTTAACAATTTTTCGTTTCTATAACTTTTGCCATTGAACATTGAATTCCAGAAATTTCGCTTTGCGAAATTCCAAAGCGAAAATTCGTTTTGTATTAGAAAACAAAGCGAATTGCGACAATTCTTTATTTTAATAACTTTGACAAATGTGCATTACATTTTCTGAAATTTTCAAAACAAGGCGAATTTACAATTTTTGCTTTTTTGGTTTCTACTGTTTTTTTAATTTTGTGGTTTTTGACATTTGTACAGTTTTTAACAACTTTTGATCGTCGTAAGTTTAATAAATTTTATTTTCATTACTTTAACAATTGAGAATTGGATTGTTAGAAACTTTTGCTTTGTTTTCCAAAGCGATAATGCGTTTTGATTTGAGAAACAAAGTGAATTGGGACAATTTCTTATTTTTATCACTTTTACAATTGCACATTAGATTGTCAGAAATTTTTGCTTTCTTTTCCACAGCGAAACTTCGTTATATTTTGGAAATAATTGGACCCTGGATTTTCGGAAATTTTCGCTTTGTTTCAACCGCCGCCACCCGCCACACATTGGCGGTGGCACAATACAATTGTGTCACCCGTTTCGGTATTCTCGTTCTCGTCTCCATTATACGAAGATTGTCGGCCTCGAGTTTGAACATGACGGAATTGGTGCGAGCAACGTGATAATTGTCGGGATCTAGTCTTAGCAGCGGTGGCACTCCGTTCTCCACGTTCACGGGGCCCAGCACGTCCACATCGTCATCCGAATTAAAATCGGTAAAATCCAAGTCGCACGACTCTAATTTGTTCACGAACTCCTCCTCTCGGGGCACCTCGTTCTCCGATTTCTCGTTCCTCATTCTCCATTTCTCAATTACCTCGGCCCAAAAGTAGATTGCGGGATCGACTACAAAAAATACATATTATCTACACAAAAATATATATCAGTATATATACAAGGTCATCGCGCATTGGCGACAAAAAATGGACCTGAAAAATATGACCTCAATTGTCTATATCTCCTAATACTTATAATAATTATAATGATATTAACAGTGAATACTTTTAATCAAAGTTGAAAGTATAATATTAATTTAGCGAAAAATAAAAAAATTGAATATTTGAGGATAAGAAACAAAATACTTTTCTTTTTTTACAAACGAATCGTTAAAAACAATATTTATAAAAATTTGACGATATTTCAGGTTTGTGCAACGGCTACTAAATTAAAGAATATCTGCATAAAATTTCAAGGTGATTGGTTTATTACTTTTTGAGTTACATTCCACGTCGCAAAAAAAAACACGTTTCGAGCAAAACGCGTTCGAAATTTTCGTCCTTGAAAAGTACGAGACGACGGCGCAGCGGAAGATCGAGAGTGTACCGGGACGCGGAATTGGAAACATTATTGAAGGAAAATTCCAGCCAAACGATTTTGTATTGTCGAAGCTCCTTCATTGCGAAGTTACCTCGTAGTTTTGGATATATATTTTTTGAATGATGGATGGAGGTTGAGGTTTTTTAAGAAATGAAAAACACTCGCGTTTGAGCCATTGTATTTTCTACGTTTATTGGCTCTTGTGGGAAAAGCCTTGCGGCATAAACACCCACGACGATTCGACGATAGTGAATTTGCGTATATAAGAAGGCATAAAGCACGTTTGGCTTGTACCATTGGGATCTCGCGCGTTATTTCGTATTGAACTTCGATTGTTTTTGATTTTGCGTTTGATGTCCTTTACCGAGGATTCGTCAGCTGTTGCTGTCCTTTTTGGTAACAGGTATATGATCACGGATCGGAGAATCGAGGACCGTACGGCCGTTCACCCGTGCTCGGAGAATCAAGGACCGTACGGCCGTTCACCCGACCGCTATGATCATCGAATGTATTTTAAGGGTTGGAGAATCGAGGACCTGGTGGCCGTTAATCCAACCGCTTGTAATAGGCTAGTTGCCTGTGTTTTCCTCGGGAGAGTCGTATGTATTTTGCTCAGTGGAGTCGTATGTGAGAGGACCCAGGGCCCTTTCGCCTTGCGCGTCACCAACGATCGTCACTCGACGGACGACCGCGCTGCACTGTCCCAAAAAGTATATTGCACGCTCGCCCACTCGTTCACAAGAGATTTTTCATCCCTGTTGACGCAAGTTGGTCGAGCGCGGCTAGCAACGGAGATCGCAATGGCCAAATGCAAACTACTCTCATGCACTGAACAGATTTATTGTTATGTTTTTTTCAAATACTTCGAATAAACATAAAGATTTCGACGTACGGTCGAATACTTCTAATAAAACAGAAACTACCGTTCGCTCACAATAAATGCCGTTTTCGATTTTGAAAAACGGCGGAGACTTATTTCTTCATGAAATAAATGATTTTCTTTATTTACCTTGAAAAAAGGGAGACTCAAAGCGGAAAGAATTGCGTAAAAAAAACACTTACCCTGTTAAAAAGTTTGTCTTTATCCAAAATGGCACTTGGTGCAACGCTTTCCGTCGAATCTCGCAGATTCCTTGCATGTTTTGAAGTTTTCCTTTTCACACGTCCGGTAACGCACGATCCAACACTCTCTCACTTTAATTATAGCTCTCGTTGAGCGACGAAAATTGATATTTTTCGCACAATTATACTTTTTATTTGCCATCTCGTCCGGCGTAACAATTTGTCACTAATGCGACTTCGGTGCAAACTAAAGCGAAGTGGTGTCCACGCCGGCGGATTTGGCACGCTGTCTACAGACCGGCGGAAGATGGTGGAATAAGCTATCCTCCCGTGCCTATTTAATAACTGTTACAGATGGCATATTCATATGTTTTTTCAACGAATTATATGAAAAAATATTATTCTTATAAAAACACTTCCTCTCGCTTACGCGTATTTATAAATATGTAATACGCCATACCGGGCATGTACGATTCGCTCGAATCGTACGGCGTACTAGTACCGTACCGGTACGGTAACAGTACGCCGTAGTGCTCGTGCACGATTCGCTCGAATCGCACGGCGTATTGGTATGGTAACATAACGCCGTACTGCTCGTGTACGATTCGCTCGAATCGCACGGTGTACCGGTACCGTACCATTACGCCGTGGAATAGTACGCCATGACAGTACGGTAATGGTACGGTAACTTCACGTCGTGGAGTGCTCTAGGGAAATCGTACGCTTGTCTATTTGGGATACTGATAAGTCTGTCACTGTACCCGAGACGAAACGCAAAATTCTTTTCCTGCCTCCTCCTATCTTACCGACCTTACAGAACCTGGACAAGCAGCGAACAACTACAGGAGTAGAGAGCCACCGATCGAATCTCCACACTCGTACCAACCTAAACAAATTCACGTACTAGATTAAAAAATTCTCGTACGTCATCAATCCACCAAGGGAATATATGGCTGCAGCGTTATATATATATATATATATATATATATATATATATATATATATATATATATATATATATATTGTAACGGTTTTCCTGGTCCGCACACTTCTTGGCCCGTGCTCCTTCCAACCCTACCGGGTGTCCGCTGATCCGCCGGGTGGACGTGGGCGCCAGGTATAGGAATACCGCCGGCCAGAGGCCGACTTAAATTGTATCCACTCCGCTCGGGTCCTTGATGGTAGAACACCCGGGGCGGACGGGCACGGCCGAGACGGACCGACTAGCTCGGCTCGTCGACGAAGATGGTAGAGGGGCAGGGTCGCAACTCGAGTGCTAAGGGGGTCTCCTTATGGAACCACGGAGCAGGGTCTCGCGAAATAACGTACAAGACGGGTCGTGTTGTGATGGACAAAATTTTATTCATGTGGGGCCACTTGGCTCTTACATTCCGTTTGCCGCAGACGAGGGGTTGCCTCGCACAACCCGCGGTCGGTACGGCGGCCGACACGTCGGACCGCTGCCTAAGCATGTCCTGCTTAATCGGCCAACGCCGTGGATAAGTATCGCTGGTAATCCGAGATGTTCGGATAATAAAGGAGGTAGCCTAACCCGAGAGAAAATACCAGAGGGAACCCGAATTATGACGGTAATCGGATAGGTAACCTAAATAACGGGGATAAATACCGCAGGTACTTCGAGATGTTCGGATAATCAAGGAGGTAGCCTATCCCGAGAGAAAATACCACAGGAAACCCGAATTATGACGGTAATCGGGCAGGTAACCTAAATAACGGGGATAAATACCGCAGGTACTTCGAGATGTTCGGATAATCAAGGAGGTAGCCTATCCCGAGAGAAAATACCAGAGGAAACCCGAATTACGACGGTAATCGGGTAGGTAACCTAAATAACGGGGATAAATACCGCAGGTGCTTCGAGATGTTCGGATAATCAAGGAGGTAGCCTATCCCGAGAGAAAATACCAGAGGAAACCCGAATTATGACGATAATCGGGTAGGTAACCTAAAGATCCCGTAAATACCTCAGCTGACTTTCGTCACTGGGTAGGTAGCCCAACTATCCCGTAAATACCTCAGCTGACTTTCGTCACTGGGTAGGCAGCCTAAATATCCCGTAACTACCTCAGCTGACTTTCGTCACTGGGTAGGTAGCCTAAATATCCCATAAATACCTCAGCTGACTTTCGTCACTGGGTAGGTAGCCTAAATATCCCGTAAATACATCAGCTGACTTTCGTCACTGGGTAGGTAGCCTAAATATCCCATAAATACCTCAGCTGACTTTCGGCACTGGGTAGGTAGCCTAAATATCCCGTAAATACCTCAGCTGACTTTCGTCACTGGGTAGGTAGCCTAAGTATCCCGTAAATACCTCAGCTGACTTTCGTTAAATACCGTCGATAAGTCAGGGAATGTCGATTAGCCAATAAGCAACCTAATTAGCACACACGAATACCGCAGGTACTTGATAGATGTCAGCTGGCGATTAGGTAACCTCAATACATGAGATAAATATCGCCGATAAATTGAGCGATGTCGATCAGCAAATAGGCAACCTAATTGACACACACGAATACCGCAGGTACTTGATAGATGTCGGCTGGCGAGTAGGTAACCTCGGTCCATGAGATAAATATCGCCGATAACTTGAGCGAGGCCGATCAGCAAATAGGCAACCTAATTAACACACACGAATACCGCCGGTACTTGATAGATGTCGGCTGGCGAGTAGGTAACCTCAATACATTAGATAAAAACCATCGATAACTCGAGCGAAGTCGATCACGGGGATGGTACGCCTAAACCGTCGACTCACCCGGTATATCGCCGCGCACTCGCCTCGAGTTATCGGATCGATGGTCGAAATTTATTCCGAGGATTAATATTAGGCATGGTACGTGTTTCGAGTCGCGGGTTTCTTTTTTTTTTTCCTTTCGACGGAATCTCGCTACACTCGGCGAACAATGGATGACAACAAGGCGCGAGAACATAAACACTCGCGAGAGACCACGGTCACGCGCCGATCCCGAGCGCACAAGAAGGAACGTAGAAATCTCGCGACAAAGAAATAATCATCATGATAATATTACGCCCGGTAACCTGATATTAATTTTTCCCAAAGATTCTCGCGTAAAAATCTTCCCAAGGTACGCGCAATTCCCCTTACGTTATTTATAAAATCATGATGCGATAACGGACTCGACGGGAACACGGGACGATCAAATTCTCAGGTACGAGCTCCGACAAAAGCCAAATTAATACGGTACAAACATTGGCCCCCGTGGGCCATAGCCAAAAGTGCCTCGTGGCGCACTTAAAACGGTCCCAAAATATCGGAGCTCTTACCTGGGCTGAGAGACTGAAACGAGGTCGGGCTCACCGCCGGAAATGCCGCTGCCCACGTGTCGTCCTCCCTCGGTTCTGCGTTTCGTTCAGGTCCTTGACTTGTTTCTTCGCAAAGATATCGACTACTCGGGGAAGCTCCAAGATCGAGACTAATTGCCCGAGCGGCTTCCGCGGTGCTCCCGACACTCTCGCTCGCCTCTCCCCACTCCTCTCTACCTTAACCACGTGAGGCTTTTCCCTTCTCACGGATCTCGCTGGTTTCGGCGGAATTCGCGACCACGGCCACGCTGCCGCGCGGCGCCCCGTGCGCCCGCACCTCACCCCGCAACGATAGGGAACAGCGTCCCGGGTCTCTTCCCCTAGGAGCCCTAGATTATTTTGCGGGATCCCCGAACCCGGGGGGAGGCCTCCCTCGCGTTCACCTCGCGTCCCGGGAGAAGAGCCAAGTGGCCCCACATGAATAAAACTTTGTCCATCACAACACGACCCGTCTTGTACGTTATTTCGCGAGACCCTGCTCCGTGGTTCCATAAGGAGACCCCCTTGGCACTCGAGTTCCGACCCTGCCCCTCTACCATCTTCGCCGACGAGCCGAGCTAGTCGGTCCGTCTCGGCCGTGCCCGTCCGCCCCGGGTGTTCTACCATCAAGGACCCGAGCGGAGTGGATACAATTTAAGTCGGCCTCTGGCCGGCGGTATTCCTCTACCTGGCGCCCACGTCCACCCGGCGGATCAGTGGACACCCGTTAGGGTTGGAAGAAGCACGGGCCGAGAAGTGTGCCGACCAGGAAAACCGTTACAAAATGGCGTCCAACGTGGGGCCAGAGTGCCAAGGTTTAGATAGGGATACTGGCCAGATTCGCTGTGCTAGTTTTTCGTTATCGCAGAGACCGCGGCACGCAAGAAACCCTGACGCGTTTGATTATTTCTAGGATGGTTGTTGTGGTAGAGCGGGATTGCGACGCGAGAGGATTAGAGCTTACGGACGGACGTCGTAGTCGTCCGGATTTATAATCTCCCAATTTCTTATGATTCGTAATCCCCTTTGTCCGTCGACGCGGGCCGAGAGCACGTGTTTTTGTTCCGCATACCTTATGAACACGTCCCAATATAATCCGCGTTAAGCTGTTGTTTTCTTTTTTTTCTTGTGTCTAACCGACCGAGTCGCTACGATATACATTCGGTTCCTATCTGTACCGGAGTTTTTCTTTGGTCGCATGATTTGTGATGTCCCTACCAGATCGTTTTTGTTCGTAACCCCCGATACGGGTAGCGGCCCGTAACGCGACGTTAATCCCTTCCAATCGATTGTTCTCGAGGTAAATACCGAAACTAGCCGAGAACAAAGACTCGAGTAACCACGGATTAACTAATCGAGTGCGTATGGCCGCGTTTTTGCCTTGTGAAGGAAAAACCCCGGCCCGTTTGTTTACCTCAGCCGAGCATTGAAGTGAACGTTAATCCTTCGGCCTGTCGCGACCCATTGTCAGCAACAGTTAGGCGAAACCACCGCGGAATAATCCGCCTGGACAGGGCAAGGGCAGCGAATTGGGGTTTCAGTTAATGTCCTTGTTTTCCTTTGATTTATTTTTGTTCTGCGCTTCGTGACTCCCTTCCCCTCTGATAGCGTGGTTAGGACGAATGAAAACGTCCTTCCCGATAGCCGAGTCGAGGGAGAACACCGCCCACCCATACGACCGTCATAAGGGGTTATAAGACCGATCCCCAGGGCGGGAGTTCAGTTATCGCGCATCACCCGTTCAGTACACTCGTACCTCCCCGTGTCTGGGTGGAGAACCGTGCCGCCGGGTGAATCCACGTAGCCATTCAAGCTTTACTGCCTATCCTCAAGTCAGTCAACCCCCAGTACCTTTCGCTCAATCGAGCGTCGAATTACGCGCCACGCTTCGGTTGCGTCCTCGCAGCTCAGACCTGCAACTCCCCGCGTGTGAAATACCTCGTGACCGGTTAGTCCCATGGGGAATGAGGAAGATAAGGGCGGGATCCGGGAGGAAATGGAGTTGGGTAACGAGCCATCCTCGGGACCCGCGCCGTCCGGAAACGCGGATGCAGCGCGCCTCAGGGGGACGATACCACCGACGATCTCGGGTTCCCTACGGGACGTGAGAGTGTGGGATTCCGGAGTGGACCCCACGGATCCTCGTGTGTGGGAGTCTCCGTCAACGGGGGCCCCGAAACGGACCCACGGTCCCGGCCAATGGGCAGTTACCGCGACAGCGGGAAGCCCGGTTGGGCAGCAAAGGACCGAGTCGGCGCGCCGGGAGACAGGTGAGTACCCCCTATAGGCTGGAATAATGGGTTGGGACATTCGTCCTTGCAACCCGAGAGCGAACCCCCTCGTACCGCGTACCCTCGGCCCCGGACCAATATGGTTTGTTGGGCCGGTGCGCCCGTGGAACTGACCACTACCGCCCAAAGCCCGGGATGGGGTTCACCTGCTCGGGCAGGCCCGTCGCAGATGAGGACGGAGTCAGCTCCCTTTCGCCCCACCGTTTCCGAGTGCTATTACCTACCGCCGGCACCCAGCATGTTCGCCTCGCAACCCTCGTATGCCTCGGGCGCCGCCCCGACTAGTCACAACTATCCGGGGCGCCCTAACACCTCGGCCTCATCAGTCCTCTACATAATGCGCAAATGGAATATTTCCTTTGCGGGAAGACGAGGCGAAGATATCGACACCTTCCTAATGCGAATATCCGAGGGTCGGGCCTTGATCCCGGTGACCGATACGGACCTGATCCGTTATATCCGTTTCTTCCTAACGGGGGTGGCGTTGCAATGGTTCCGTAATGATCGGGACCGCTGGACTTCCTGGCAACATATCGAGTCGGCGTGTCGCCTACGTTTCGGCGACCCCGACTATCAGTACACCCTCCGCGAGGAGATCATGCGGCGTACGCAAGGGATCGAAAAACCCGTGGCCGACTACCTAACCTGCCTCCGGGGGCTGTTTAATCGCCTCACTCCTCCTTGGAGTGAGGCCGATCAGATCCAGTACGCGCATCGTAACTTGCTACCCAAACTCCAGATTTCGATCCATCGGGATGACCTGTTCGATTTCGACTCATTCGAAAACATTGCCGTCCGGCTAGAGAAGAGCTACCTCTCGGCGAGGTCCTACCGGGTACCCCCAACCCCTGACCGGTCCTTGTGCCCGGAACTAGCGTATCGCGGGGCTCGGGCCCCTTCTAGCCCGGCCCCCCGGAACGTGTACGCTGCATTTGAGGCCGGAACGGAGGGTTCGGATTTACCTGGAGAAGCTCTCAGCTCGGAGCGGGAGATCCCGGATTCCACCACCAACGTGGATGGGCTGAAATCCGTACAGGCCAAGCCCAGGCCTCCCCGCCGAGCCCGACTGGGTCAAATGCCGCCGGCCGAGAAAACGTCCATCTTGCCTCCTGACCCGTTAAGGGACCCGCTAAATTCCCTAAACCCCTTCCGGGACCCCGAGCTGTCCCGAAAGCCAGAGGCCAAGCGAAGTTTCGCACGGAACAACCCGGGGGAGGCGCGCCAGCCTACCACCTGCTGGAACTGTAATAAGCAGGACCACCGCTTCAGCGGCTGCGCGGAGCCTCGGCGCTTATTCTGTTTCCGCTGCGGACGGACGGGGTTAAAGGTGACCGAATGCTCTTGCTCGGGAAACCATTAGGGGCGGGACCCCCGAGTCCCGCTAGCTTACCTAATACCTACGATTTACCTTTCTCGGATTCGTACTCCCGTTCCCGCCCGGTGGATCCCGCAGACGGGCTATTGTGGTGCGAAAACCTCCAAACCGAGGAGAGTGCTACGGCCTTCTTCATAACCTTTACGGTCCGAAGTTGGCCGACACGCGCGTTGGTTGACTCCGGGTCAAGCCGCACTTTCCTCGGTCCAGCGGCCATCCGCTGGGTAGACGAACTGAAGATCCCGCGGGAATCGTGCCGCCCTCGTGGAGTCGAAATGGCGGGAGGTTAGAGGGCTGTCGCCCACGAAGCGGTCCACCTCCGCATCGGCCTAGAGGGTCACGCGTTTCAGTTAACCGCTTACCTATTGCCCATCTTGGTATTACCCTGCATAGTGGGGTTGGATTTCCTGCGAGCGGCGCATTGGGTCGTCGATTTTGCGGCGGCCCGATGGTTTAGTAAACTAGACCCGGATGCGGTCCATACGTTCGAGGTGCAGTCCGGAATAAGGCCAGTTAATTAGCTATGCTGCGGCTTACGCGATTTAACCACGGATCAGTCCCTAACGATCCGGAAGTTGGTGGACAAGGAAATACCTCCGGCCCCCGAACAGCCGGGCTGTAAGAATTTAGCGGTCCATAGTATCGACGTTGGCGGGCATCCCGCAATCAAGCAGTGCTATTACGCCGTATCTCCAGCAATCGAGAAAGTCATTCACGAGGCCGTGGAACAAATGCTAGCGGACCGAATTATCGAGCCCTCCAAAAGCGATTGGTCTAACCCGGTTGTCATGGTGAAGAAGCCGAACGGCAAGCTCCGTTTCTGCCTTGATTTCCGGAAAGTCAACAGTATTACTAAAAAGGATGACTACCCCATACCTCTGATGAATATCATCTTGGACCGTCTACAGCAGGCTAACTACCTTTCCACCTTGGACCTCAGTCAGGCTTATTGTCAAGTACCTTTGAACGAAAGCAGCCGGGAAATTACCGGTTTTACCGTACCTGGTATGGGATTATTTCAATTCTGCCGCATGCCTTTTGGCCTCACTAATGCCCCGGCGACCTTCCAACGCCTACTCTATCGACTATTAGGACCAGAGATGCAGCCCCACGTATACGTGTACCTCGACGATATTATAATCGTGACAGCTACCTTCGCCGACCACGTTACCTGGCTACGCAAGGTCCTACGGAAAATCCGAGGGGCCAGGCTGACCATTAACCCGGAGAAGAGTGAGTTTTGCTGTGCCGAGGTGCGTTACTTGGGGTTCGTAGTGAACCGCCATGGGCTGCAGGTCGACCCGGAAAAGGTCGCACCGGTATTGCATTACCCCGCCCCGCGAAACATCAAACAATTGCGCCGGTTCCTTGGGATGGCATCGTGGTACGGGCGATTTGACCCCGACTTTGCCACGCAGGCTAGCGCGCTCACGAGGCTGTTAAAGAAGAACACCCCTTGGGCGTGGGACCAGCCCCAAAGAGCGGCCTTCGAGGCTATCCGCCTGAGCCTTTCCTCGCCACCTACCCTTATCTGTCCGAATTTCGAGCTTCCCTTCGTGTTACAAACCGACGCTAGCAGCGTCGGCCTCGGGGCCGTCTTAACGCAGACGGTGGACGAAGTGGAACACGTCATTGCCTATGCGAGTCGCTCCCTAAGCCCGGCCAAAAAGAATTACACTACAACCGAGCAAGAGTGTCTGGCCGTGATTTGGGCCATCCGAAAATTTTGCTGCTACCTAGAAGGCTACCGCTTCACGGTCATAATGGATCATTCCAGCCTGCGCTGGCTCCACAATTTAAAGAACCCGACCGGTCGTCTCGGGCGTTGGGCCCTGGAGATGCAGGAGTACGATTACGATGTCCTGCATCGTAAGGGGGCCTTACATCACGTGCCAGACGCTCTCTCGAGAATACCGGAGGAGCTCTGTACCTTGTTGACCGAGGGTGCCCAGGTCACGGACCCCTGGTACAAACAAAGGTATCGGGAGGTGTCGCGTAACCCCGACCAGCACCCTGACTGGCGGGTCGAGGGGGCCCAATTATACTACCACCGGGCCTCGGGCTTCCTTGAATCGGAAGTACCGAACTTGGATCCCTGGAAGGTGGTAGTGCCTCGCGAATTAAGGCCTCGCGCGCTAAGGGAGTCCCACGATGCCCGACAAGCCGGGCATTTGGGGGTCGATAAAACCTTCCGTCGACTTGGAGTACGTTACTATTGGCCGAATATGTTTTGGTACGTAGCCCACTACGTCCGGTAATGCGGGGTTTGCCAACGATGTAAGGTGGAGCAGGCAAGCCCCGTCGGCTTAATGGGAAAACGCGTGCTACAACAACCCTGGGACACGGTGGCCGCTGATATCATGGGCCCGCTACCTACCAGCAAAGCCGGGTTCGCGTTCGTTTTGATTTTCCAGGATTTGTTCTCCAAATGGGTAGAGTGCGTACCCCTGCGTAAGGCCACGGGTCGGAAAATAGCGGAAATGTTGGAAGATCTTGTGGTGTGTCGTTGGGGGGCGCCCCGAATACTGCTGACGGACAATGGCACCGAATTTGAAAATCAAGACCTTCACTCCCTAACCGAGCGAGTCGGCATCCGACACCACACCACTCCTCCCTATCACCCCCAGGCCAACCCCGTAGAGCGGGTAAACCGGGTGATTAAAACCATGATTACGGCTTACCTGGAGGGCGACCACCGCGAGTGGGACGTTCACCTCCCCGCACTACGTTTCGCGTATGACACTGCGTACCATAGCTCCTTATAAACGAGCCTTATAAATCGGCTTACCTCAATTTTGGGCGGGAACCCGCGCCTTCCGCCGTCGTGACGGGTACAGCGGTACCCGAGGTGATCCCTAACACCCCGCAAGTCTGGTAAGTGCGCATGGAGAGGTTGGAGGGAATGCGGTACTTGGTGAAGCATTCGCTGGAAGTCGCCTACCAGCCATAGGCTAAGTACTACAACCGGAGGCGGCGCGAGCGGGACTTCCAGGTCGGGGACCTAGTCCTGAAACGGCTGCGGATCTTGTCCTCGGGAGCGCAGCACATCGCGGCCACGTTGGCTCCGAGGTATCATGGTCCCTTCGTAATCCACCGAAAACTGTCGGCCGTGGTGGTCGAACTGATGGATCCAAATAGCCCCTGGACGGGTAAGATCCATGTCCAGGACTTGAAGCCGTATGTAGCATAACCCAGTCAAGGGACCGTCCGCCGTCGTGACGCGGACGCGTATGCTGGTCCGCGTACATCATCACAGGAAATTACCTGCTCACCTACCTTAATACTTACCTTCTCGTTTCGCTTGCTGCGACTTCGCCTACCTAAGGATTCGCCTACCGCCCTACCTAAATACTTACCTTCTCGATTCGCTTGCTGCTACTTCGCCTACTTAGGGATTCGCCTACCGCCCTACCTAAATACTTACCTTCTCGTTTCGCTTGCTGCTACCTCGCCCATCTAGGGGTTCGCCTGCTTACATACCCCGTTACTTACGCTGCATGCCGCCACCGTAATCTGTTTCTCACCTTCTATACGTTTGTTTGTGCTTGTCTGACCCTTCATGTTTCCCTCCACAGATCATTGTTTTGTTTTTTTTTGTGACTGGGCTATACGTACCCTTTTCCTGTACACGCTTGGGCTTTCGGGACCACGGGGCACACCTTGGCACGATGCCAAGACGACCGACGAGCGGCAACCGAGGAGAACGGCTATTAAGCCCCGAATAACCCGAACCAATGGACACCGCCAATACCTCGGAGGACGTAAGCGAGGCTACCACTCGTGGCGCGGGGAGTCTACCCTCGCCATACGGGTCGACGGACGGGCTCGAAGCCCCCGACGCCGAGGAAGACACCCTGATGCGGGAGTTAAGGGAGGCTCTTGACGAGGAGGACGTCCCTGGCCGAACAGAGCGCACATCGGAGGAGGGTCGCGCCCCTGGAGGGGAACATCCCGACAAGGAGAATCCGCCCAGGGAACCAACCCCGCCTCTTTTCCATGAGCTGTTGGAGGCAACTCTGGACGGGGCAGAGTTCGAAGACCCGGCGTTCCTGGGGAAAGACCCGCTGTGAGACCCCATCCACCCATACGTCCAGGGGCCTTGAACTACCTGCAACCAGGGTTTTTCCCCGCGCTGTCCAGTCAGGTCAAGAGACTGACCCACCAGGAGAACAAGACGTGCCCCATACACGACATCTTGGGCCGGCCGATCGGCCGGGTACCACGGATACGGGCACGCAGGCGACACCCACCACGCGCGACGTTCCGGTAGCGGCACTACCTCCTCGGCCTGACTCAACCAGTAGAAGCCAAATCTCTCAGGGGCGCAAAGTTGCCACCCAAACTACCGAAGGGGTCGCCAGTTCCACGTTGGTCGAGGACCCCGACTTCCGCGTAACGGCCCGTAAGCAGCCGCGCCACCGGCCGCCAACACCCACCTCGGAGTCACCGGGGCCAGAATCAAACATCTGGAGCCTAGACTATCGGGGCCCGCTAGACCCCAGCCCGCGATACGGGGCCTGCTTCAACTGCGGGGTAAAGGGGCACACCTGTCAGACGTGCCCTCATCCACCCAGTCCCTGCTGCTGGAAATGCGGAACCCCTGGGGTGACCACCCGGCCCAACCCATGGGCCGGAATACCAGCCCTGGAGGGGACCCGAGGCCGAGCGAGGACCCTTGACCTCGTCCGAAAAGACCAAGGGGGTCGGAAGCCAAACGGCTCCCCGACATCCACCAGCACCCCGGCGACGAAGACAGCGGAGGGATTATGGGCCGAAGAATGGTGCCTCCGGGACGAAAGAACCGTGGAAGGGGAACACCGCGCCGTTCTCGCTTACACCAACCACAACCTTTTTATTTGTTTGCTCTCTTTCTTTTCCTTGCCTTCTCGTCGCTTTCTCCCTAGGATGACGCGACCCAGCGCTGTCCCCGAACCACCTCTCGCCTGGGTGGTCGGAGACGCCGCCGGTTGTTTTTTTTGTTTGTCCCTTTTGTTTTCTTGTGTTTCTTCATTGAAACTCATGCAGTTGGCATAAGCGCCGTTTTAGTTTCGTTTGTTTTTCTGTTTTATTTTCGTTACATTTGGCCCGTTTGACGTTCCTACTAGTCGTCATAGAGTCTACCGGGGATAAATGTCGTAGCTTCGTTTTGTTTTTTTTGGTTCTTCTCCTCCTTTCTTTCGTTCTCGCTTTGAGTATAAGTTTGCCTCAAGGCTATGTCGCGTCATGGAGCCATACCGGAGCAATGTACGAGTACCTGTGTAACCTAAAATATTAAAGGGAAATGTTAAAATACAAATCCATGTAGTTACCGTTGTTGTCGCCTCCCGTTCCGCATGAAAACCCGCCGTCGCTGCACTCTTTTTGTTTTTTTTTGCCTGGTTGGCCCCGCTTTCCTGCCGGGATGCCACGCTGTCGCTAACATTAAGAGACCGCTTAAAGAAATCAGAGAGGGGATTGGGAACACGGAATGACCAAGAGAAGGGGACTCGCCGGAGACGGGTCCCCGAGGGCTAACCCCAGGCCCCGAGGTTGGGTACCCCCCGGAACTGTTGCAGCTGGAGTGGGGTCCTGGATCGCCTGCTGGTCGTCACCCTAAGAAGATGCAGTCGACGCCCTTTGGCCGGGGCCCGGACTTCCGGATAACAGCCATTCTGCCCGCGGGGAGTCGACCGGTGACGCGGCGGAGCGTTCCATCCCGGCCAACGTTTGGAGAGGGGCTTTGTGACGTGACATTTGGAAGGTCCCGTCACCAGCGCCTAGGGGTATCGACCAGTGGGTCGGATTTACGACCCTGGGGCGTCACAGGTCGACTCGGGGAGGCTCCCGAATTCGAGGACTCATTGCGCGAAAAATTACCTATGTATTCCCGCCCGTTACCTACCGCGGAGTGCCGCGAGATTTCTCCCACCACGCTGCCTTCGGTCAACTCTCCACTGCACCAGGCGTTCCTTGTGACGCAAGTGGAGGATCGACCCCGATTCCCGAGCGCGCAGTACGGCCGTGCCTGATTTAATTTAAACCTTTCTTCACTTTCTTAACTAACTAAAGGTACTTAAGTGCGGGGGACGGGAACAAGGGAAATGGCAAGCACCGACCCAGCCGGGCGTTTCGGCTGCCTCTGAGTACCCAACGAGTGGCGGACGGAAGACGGTAGCGTGGGCGGCGGCGCGCTGCGCGACTTAGTCCAAGGGGACCTCCTCGTACCTCAACCCCATGGCAAGCGAGCATTCAAGACCGGTGCTCGCGGATTCGGATGCTGGGAAGGACGCTGGAATAAGGCCAAGATACTGAGTCGCCCGTCCTTCCCGACTTCGCAATCTGGCGTTGCACCATCTCTACGGCCATCCCGGGCCTCCTGGACCGAGCAATAACGGCGCCTCGTCGAAGGGGGTCAGGGCGGAGTGTCGGCGACTGGGGTGCATCTCGCCTGGTAACATAATCAGTCTGTGGGCCCACCGCGTTCGCCCCGCGTCCCGGGGGAAGCGGTGGGCCCACAGACAGCGCAGCGTGGTGGAAGAAATCTCGCGGCACTCCGCGGTAGGTAACGGGCGGTAATACATAGGTAATTCTTCGCGCAATGAGTCCTCGAATTCGGGAGCCTCCCCGAGTCGACCTGTGACGCCCCAGGGTCGTAAATCCGACCCACTGGTCGATACCCCTAGGCGCTGGTGACGGGATCTTCCAAATGTCACGTCACAGTATACAGGGTGGACCATTTAACGTGACCACCCCCAATATCTCCGTTACCTTCAGAAGGACGAAAAAAATGTCAGGAGATAATTTAATTGATTTCAAAGGGCTGTGATAAACTGGCGAAAAATTTCATTTTTGTCAAGGTCATAGTTTTTGCTTTCTCAAGGTCATGAATGGTTTTCCAAATGGGAACATGTTTTTTTTTAAATTAAGACATTGTAGCTGATATTCAGACGAATCAAACAACCTATGATATCATGCCCTTGAATTTTTCTGTGATCGTGCATGCGATCGTCTGTTACTGTTTATCGATAACGAAAACTGTCGCTACCGAGTTATAACCAGTTACAAAAACGCGCTACTACGCGCGCATCGGCTTTGCAACGGTACAACTAGCGCTGCTAGTGACAGAGTAGAACACAAAAAAGTGGTAATTTTACGTAGAAAAAATACCAAAAGGTGCCAGCCCCCTGGCCGGAAGGCAAAATTTGCGTACTTTTCGATACAAGAATGGACTTTGCCTCGCACCTCATGCGGCCGGTCATATTATCATATCCGTATGTGCATTTTCGTACGTCTACCATCCCTGGTTACGACAGCGTGTGGCTATTGATTGGTACTGAGGCAGCCTATCCATACGACTAAAGGTAATGAGAATCGCATAACTATTTTCATCGCACCGCTTCATCCCGGCCTCTTTCCTCTAGCCGCCGTGGTACAGTAAACTCTCCCTAGCCCAACGTTCTGTACATGGAGGCTAGAGTGAGAGGAGTCCGAACTCTTATGGAGAGACTTGAAAAAAGTGGCTACTAAATGCGGTCAAAATAAATAATGAGAAGTGAGCTGTGTATGAGGCAGAATGAAACTTGAGAAGTGGGCTGCGTGCGGGAGAGATGTAAAATGATATATCCCAGAGAGATCTCCGTAAATGCGCAATGATAGTAGAATATTTTTAATATAGCAATGCCCAATGAACAATATGCATTAGTTGCATAATTAAGGGTGAAAAAGGTCGAAAATAATAAAAATGCAATACGTAGTGATAGAAAAATATTTTTATTATAACAGTGTTTAAATTGTACAACAAATGGTAGACAATATTTCAAATAGCACTGATGCTTTTTTTCTTGAATCAATTTTTAATTTCTTAGGTAAACACGACGGTAAATTAATCCCTGCTGTCAAAGAACAATGCTTTGCAATCTGTTTGTATAAAAACTCGCAAACAGCGAACGCTAACGCGATACTTCTGACGATAGCGATATTTAAATCAACAACTCATGACTTTTTTTTTACCGTCAAACGCATGACTGGGGTGTATGTGCACCCCGTGCTTTTCTTTGTCATTAAACCGGTCCTGCGGAGATAAATGGACTTTATCATACCTCAATTTCTTAGGTATGATAACCTCATATTTTGAAGGTCCTGTTTTCACAAGAAAGTAAATAGTGAGCGAGCCATTTGATTTAATTAACATTCCATTAGTAAACAATCCATTTAAAGACTGACAAACGGCAAAAACCTCATTTTTTGGATATAAATTGGGGTGCGACCGGACCCCAGTCATGAGTTTTAGGGTTAAATAAAAATGAAAAGATATTCATACACAAGAAAAAACAATAACTTATTTCCGTAAGGAATTTAAATAATTGTCCTGTATTGTTTGCTTGTACAACGAACGGTGGAAAACGTCTTCAATGATCGATTTTCAATCTTGAATACATTTTTTACTCAGGTCATAAGATGGTAAATTATTCCTAGTAAAAGAACAATGCTTTGCGATCTGTTTGTATTAAAACTCGCAATCAGCGAATCGGTAACAGGATTATTCTGACGATAACACATTTGAATGAAAATAAAAATTGCAATTGCTTATTGATGCAAGAAATTTAAAAAATTGTCCAGTAGTTACAAAGAACAGATATTACATAGAACAGCTGGTCTTAAGGGGGGATTGTCTTTTTTTTCGCAAAATTTACCGCTTTTTGGGAATTTTTTTGTGAAGAAAGTATACAACGGAAAACTTGTGAAACTTGGCATATAGTTTTATTGATCTGTTTACTACATACAAAAAAAAATTTAAACAATTTCATAAAAAAATCCCCCCTTAAACGCGTTTTTCTCGAAACAGCTTTTCCACAACTGGTGTGCACGATTTCTCAAAAACTATTCAACCGATTGCCTTCAAATTTGGACACAATGCTCAGCTGACATCCTTTTATCGTTTGATGAAGCAAAAAAGCAATGCGTTTAATAGTTTTTTATTTATAACAAAAAATCGATCAATTTTTTTCGAAAAATCGATACTTCAAGTTTAAAACGTCACCGAATCGTCAATTTTTTTTTCCCTTCATCGAACGATAGCTATATGTGTCTAAAGTAAAATGCTTTTTGGGTTTTTGTGGGAGGCGGAGGGAGGCGGTGGGAGCTTTTTGGGTTTTTGTGGGAGGCGGATTTTTTGATGAAATTGTTTAAACATTTTTTTGTATGTAGTAAACAGATCAATAAAACTATATGCCAAGTTTCACAAGTTTTCCGTTGTATACTTTCTTCACAAAAAAATTCCCAAAAAGCGGTAAATTTTGCGAAAAAAGACAATCCCCCCTTAAGCCCCACGCACACGATGCTTGTTTTGCTGCTGGATTGCTTGCTAGACTTTGCCGCTGGGTTCAAAGTTGTCTGTGGCGCTGGGTGCAATGATGGCTCCCTTGTTGGGTTGGCTTCACACGGTGCTTGTCGTTAGGCGTGCATGCGAAGTGACGCCGCCATTAAAGAGTGACTTACTCCAGGAGCAAATAATAGTACTAACACTGAAATTCTCCAGTATTATGTAAACCCGCTCAGTTATTGATTTGCTCATCTTCGATCACGCGATAAAACATAGTCCTTTATGGCCCGAGATACTATTTCTAACCTCTACAGTACCATCGACGCTCGAGCACAACAAACTATTGCGGCTGAAATAATTCGACGTAGGAGAGCAATTATCGTGGCAGCTGTAGTTATACTGCTTTTAAACGTAGACGAGTACTTGAACAACGAAATGTAGATTGCGAAGTCGCGAGTGGCTGTTACGGCGTGATACGGGACAGAATGTTCTGGATATGGTATTTGGTGAGCTCGAGTATGTATCCATAACATTTCACTTCATTTGTTAGTGAATTTTTGGATTTTTAATTTTATACTTGACTTTTTAATGTATATTTATACCAAATTTTTGTTTAGCCCTAAAGATCCTGCCAGTTTCACCAATTATACTCGAATGTGGGAAAATGAGTGAAATGAGTTGCTGCCACTTCTGACTCCGCTCATAAAAAAGCAGGATACCGTTATGCGTCAAGCTATATCACCGAGGGACAGACTTACTGTGACTCTCCGATATTTAGCAACGGGCAATACCTTTCAAGATTTAAGCTACTCGCATAGCTCCGAAGAGAATTTTAAAAACGGTCGATGAAGCTTTACGAGCAATAGTAGAAGTACTTTACTCAAAAGTATGGAATTTCCTATCAACGCCGGAGGAATGGCAGGTTATCGCTCACAAATTCGACACTTTATGGTATTTCCCTCATTGCATTGGTGCGCTGGATGGGAAACACATCAATTTTCGTCCCCCACGAAGTGATGGATCGATTTACCACAATTATAAGGGAAAATACAGCATTGTGCTTCTGGGTCTCGTCGATGCTGAATATAGATTTTTGTTCGTTGACGTCGGAAGAAATGGACGTATGCACGATTCTACTGTTTTGCGTGAGAGCCCATTATGGACTAAAATCAACGACGGAACGTTAAACTTACCTGCTGCATGTGAAACTCCAGGGTTTTGTCACAAATCACCGTACGTGATTGTCAGTGACGACGCATTTGCCTCAAAACCCAATTTGTTGAAGCCTCATCCGGGTAGAAATTTGACCCTTGACAAAAGAATATTTAACTACAGATTAAGCCATGCTCGCAGAACTGTTGAAAACGCTCTTGGCATACTGGCAAACAGATGGCGAGTTTTACTTTCTACGATATCTCTTTCCGTTCAAGAAGTAGAGACAATAACTTACGCGTGCGTGCGTTTACATAATTATTTGATCAATAAATCTAACAATAATTCCAGTCAATGGTACGTGCCACATAATTACAGGATCTCTAGCCGCGACGATACTAATTGTAATGCAGTACAGTTATCCGAAAGGCAGAATGCTTCCCAATATCTAAGAAATAACCGTAGCAGTAATGAAGCATTAGAGATACGAGATAAATTTTATAAATACTTTAATACTGCAGGCATACTGCCATTCCAGTATACCGCTATTGAACGAGGTAATTATTAATTGTTAGTAGTTTTACGAGCAAGTTCATTTTATTTATTTATTTATTCATTTATTTACTAGCATTCCGCCCACGGCTTGTATTTGTATTTGACTGTATTTGTGCAAATTTCCATTTGCAGCGTTTTTTGAGTAATTTCATCACAATAAATTTTTTTATTTTTCATACCATTTTAAACTCATCGACCGATTTTTGAATTTAAGGAGGGATCCTGCTTTAGGAGGCCTAAAGAAAGCGTTTTTTGGGGATTTTTTTACGACAGAAAAAAATAAGCAAGTCTAGCGAACTTTTCAGATTATTTTATTGCATACTTGAACATTAGAAAACATATTTTTTGAGAGAAAAATATTAAAACGCAGCCGACTTTTATGCACATTTGTGCAATTACAGTTTCCAACCGGTGGGAAAGATGAAGCTCGTAATTTTCGTCTGAAATGAGAAAACCAAAGAAAATTTTAATTGCCATACATTTTCCTTCTATGTGAACTAACAAAGTTGTTGAAAAAGTCTTTTTAAATCATTTTTATAGCACGTCGAAGTTTAAAAAAAAACAGTTTTTTCTTTCCAACCGAAAAAAAGTTATAGTTTCATGATTTTTTCTGCTTTTTGTTAATTCACATAGAAGGAAAATATATGATAATTATTTTCTGTTTTTTTTCTTTGTTTGAATGTTTTTTTCTTTGTTTGAATGTTTTTCTTTCAAAAAAATTGTTTTCTAATATTCAAATATGCAATAAAGAAATCTGAAAAGTTCGGTAGACTTGCTTATTTTTTCTGTCCTAAAAAAAATCCCCAAAAAAAACCTTTTTTTAGGCCTACTAAAGCAGAATCCCCCCTTAACCGTTCGACTCATGTTCTCTAAATTCCATGCCAAACTTCCTATTATGATACTCTATTTATAAAAATAATAGCCATTAATTTTAAAATTTGCGGAAGTTAGAGCATTCAAAGAGGTCTTTCTTTAATTTCAAAATGCTGTAAAATTCGTACTTTTTTTTTAGTGAATTCGACAAATTTCTCAGAGAATGAAGAGCTTGTATAGGTGACCATCTGTGCAAAACAGGAGTCCTGTAGCTCAAACCGTTCTCGAGCTATAAACGTTTGAATTTTACAGTGCTAGAAAACACACACACGCACGCACGCACACACACATATACACACACGGACATTTTTTCTGGATATGATTTGTCGATGTTATGGAACATTTTGAGCACATTGACATTAAAAACTGGACAAACATTTTTTTTGCCATCACAAAGGAAAATCCATCGTAAATCAGCAGAAAAATACAAGCTACCATCATTATTGTTACACGAGAAAAATAAAATAAACCGTATGTTATGAATATTATTTTATTTGTAATAAATATCTAAATACAAAGTTTGTATGTGTATTTCTTTTCTTCCGTGTTATGCATACTTTTTATTCACTTGTTACTTTTTCGATCGTTGGTAGTCCGTAGTTTTTGCATTAATAATTAATTCGGTAACTTGATTCATTACTTCTAGCTTTAATTCTTCATCTTGAAAGTCTCGCGAAAAGTTTCCCATGAACGTTAAAAATCCGTCTACTGAGTTCGGAGTTTGTCGGAGGCGTATTTACGGCGATAGGTGCATTTATTAAATTTGTTAAATTCTTTATGGGGGTAGAAAATTCGTCGCTGTCGTCCAATCGAGGATTCTTTTTTTTTAATCCTTACTGATGTGCATACTCCAGACGTTGAAGAGCCGGATTGCGTTAAAGAACGAGGACGTGTAAATGAATCTTCTTCCTGGTTGTTGGCCGTCACTGATGACAAGGATGATGAGCGACTTTGTGGAGATGGTGATGGTGACAAACGTCTAGGTCTGTGCAGTGAAGTGCTATTTGTGTCCAACCCTTGTTTTGCCGAAGAAGATCCACAAAGATTTTCCTGCGCTTGAATCATCTCTGTCAAGCTCTGAGATAAAAACATCCTCCGCGTACTCAATGTTCTCGTAACAATTTGCGTCTTGGGAGTTCTCTTCAATTATGTGTGTCGCTGTACCCTACAAACAAAAAGGCATGAGGTTTGCATTCGCAAAGTTTTTTTTAAAAGGTTTTATCATTTTTAGTATACCTGACTCAGCGACACATCGGACAGCGAAACCTCACTATCGAAGGAAGTCCTGTTCCTACGCGGGATCACGTAGGATTCGAGGAACAAGAGCTTATCGTAATACCACAGGCTCGGTGTATAAAGCTGAACATGTTTACGTACATTTTTATTATATTGATTATATTTTTGAATTTATCTTAGCTTAGATTTGTTTAGCTATAGTAAAAAATATTCACGTCAGCGGTGCTAGTCCCGCTTTTTAAAGAGGATTTCACTTTGGAATGCTCGATGTTGAATTGATTTCTCAAATTGTGAAATTTGTTTGAGCACTCTTTTGCCGTCACCGTTGGCCTTAACCTCAAAACTGCGGTGCTCACTCTATTAAGAGCCGCAGTTCGAAGATGCTTATTATGGTAATTCGGAGTATTTGTTGCATGTAAACACGGTTCTTCTTGTATGCGTCAATTAAAACATTTATTTGCACCGAAGACCACTTTTCAGTCATTTTTTAAATTCAATGTATCGCTCTACCACGCACATATCGCACACGCTCTATCGCGCTTTGGCAAGATTTCTTGGGGGAGTTTTGTAGTTAATCCGACAACCACCTACAGCGCTGCCTGTTACGATGTGCACGGACTACGGTCTTATATACAGGTCTGGAAACTCCGTCGGATGAGGAGGGTCGCTTACTGACGAAAATTTTTTAATACACTGGCCGCTAGGGGCGCTGCTATCTTAAAAGAGTTGGCTGCGAAGTGCGGTACGGGGGCAGACGGAGGTATTAACAAAAGACAGAGCTAATCGCCGCAATACTCTACATTTGCCTGTCTCCGTAACACCTCATTTCAATTATTGGTTCTGCAGTATATATATATATATATATATATATATATATATATATATATACACACATATATATATATATATATATATATATATATATATATAGGTGGTATATCTACCAATATAGCTAATTATAATGAATAAAATTAAGCGGTGAACCAACCCAACAAGCCACCAAATCTAATTCAACCCCAAGCGTGGCTATAACTTAAATGTTAGAAAACTGTCTTATTCATGCAATGCATAAGACAGTCCGCTGATTCAATACCCATTTTCGCTGTTGATTCGTTAAATTTTGTGGGCACAGCGGTATCACTCAGTCGTGGCCGCTTGTATTGAACCTTCAAAGCACAAAAAAAATGAAAAAAAATGTATCCATTATTATATACATTGTTTTTAATATCCTTACTCGTGCGATTATTTGACCATTCTCATCCTTTTTTTCCATTCATGAGAAATGTCTTCAGCCTTGAAATGTTTGTCACAAATTACATCCAACGAACTTAATTTTGAAATACCCGGGATCGCGTTTTCCCACTGTTTCCACCGCTCTGTATCTTTTAGCACGCGAAATAACGAGTGCTTCGATAGGCCAATTCTGCTTCCAGTTTTGCACCCCGGCACAACACAGATTCTCGGCATTTTTTCACTTTCGATAAGTCAATAGCACAGGAAATCCACTAATGAGTCGCTTTTGTTTAGAAAAATTATTTTTGGTGGTTATGTTCAACTGGGGGCAAGATTGCAGCGCCGCGTAGTGTCAATTCTCAACGAATATTTTTGTCAGTACGCGGCCTACCCCCACCATGCGAATTCTGGCAGAGATTCCAGACCTGTATGTAAGACCCATGGAGACTATAGGTAAAGGAGCCCACACGCAGTAGGTTTGTTCGCGCTAGCTGCACGCTACACTGGGCAGTGTAAACGGAACTAGGGCAGTGTCTAGGGAGTGCAGTTTATTTCCTCGCGGGTAAGCAACTCTAGCACGAACGCGATAGTGTACAGGAAACATGGCGGCGACCTAGTGGACCACACCTTAACCTCAAACAACACATGAGATTACGGAGTCTCATCTAACCATTAAAGAGATATACCGTGTAACCTCAAGTTTGTTGATCTTGTAAACTGATTACAATGGACGGTGTTATTGAAATTATTGACTTGTACTTGTAATTGCGCTCAGAATGGATGTATTGATACCAGTTTTACATAGAATGGAGTGTTAGTGATACGATTCTAGAAATCCAAAACCTTCACAAATGCACACGTTGTTGTCAGCATCAACGACCAAGCCGCCTTCTGAATCTCGGAACAGCACTGCTGACTTAATTTTTTGCTCCTGTTCCATGTTAGCTTCTGTTTGCGTTGATAGTAGATTGGAACGTTTTGTGATACTGCGAATTTATAATAAACACTTGTCATTATATCTTATCAATATTTTTATCACCTTGATAAATAGAAATTAATAATTATAATACTTTGTTATTTTGAACCTTTATTATTGATTGTTTTTCATAATAACAGAGAATTTGTTGGTGATTGCCTTATACATTTTAGGTCATGTCAATTTTTTTATCACCTTGATCGATAGAGATTGATAATTATAATAGTTTGTTATTTTGAACCTTTATTATTGATTGTTTTTCGTAATAAATGAGAATTTGATTGTGATTGCCTTAAATATTTTCGCTTATGTCGTACTCACCTCATTATACACTCACTGACAGTTTCGCTGGTTATGGGGTTATTCTAGTAATATCACTGTTAAACTTTTCGTGTACTTTTACACCTCGTCAAGATCGAGTGTAGAAAGTCTAGGGTTAGTGGCACGAAAGTGTAGCTACACTCGTAACGCGAACAGCGGCGCGTGATGTCATTTCTGTTAAAACGAACGCGAAAGTGTACACTCCTTAAAAAAGTGTAGAAAGTGTAGCTAGCGCGAACAAACCTAGTGTTGGAGAAATGGTCTGAAAAAGCGATGACAGCAACGACTTACACCACCTACCGCGTGGCGGCGCCTCTACTGCGGCGATACCGGAAACGCCGGGAAACGCGGTGATTCGAAATAGTTTGTCGTACATTTTTTCTATGAAATTGATCAGTTATAATGATATGCTTTTGTTCATAGTTATGAAATGTCAATATATCAGTCATTTGTCGACTTGGAGCCGATCGATACTGCAAATGTTTTATTTTTATTCGGTGACATGAACGAGTAAATAACTATAACGCAACCTAACCCCTAATGCAACCCAACCAAATCCTAATCGCTTATTCGATTTCAAAGAGAAATATGTTTTAAGTCACGACAAACAAAAATAAAACAATATAGAATTTACATTAAACCTTAAACCAACCAACAATCCAGACTGAATCTAAACTCCATCCGGGGGGAACTGCTTAAATATTAAAAAACTACTTATTCTAGTGATGCAAGTAATAGTTCAATGGTTAGCACGCTGGAGTAACGTGCACCAGAACCCGGGATCGCACCCTCGTCGAGAAAGTTTTTTTTCGCAATAAATATTGCTCATAAACTAAGTGTCGAAATAAATAAATCAGTTTTATTTTTGCTCCTAAATGTAATTTTTTAAAAAACTGAACGGAAATTATGGACTGCTAGTTATGGACGAAAACTCCCGCAAAACAAAAACACTGACGATGAATGAATAATAAACGTTGGTTTCGGGACCACCGATATTTTTTTTTGTTTCTTACACGCCCATCAAATGTTCACAATGCTCAAAAAACAGATACGAAGGTGGCAGAGATGTTGTGGGATTAAAAAATGTGTACATCTTCCCGATTAGATTGTACATTTACGATGGTTGGTTGTATAATTAATCATTTGTAGTTCGTTGATTTGTTTTTCGCAAAAATGAACACGACTTGTATTTCATAAAATTATATATTTTTCAAAATATTTCGCGTTGGTGTGGAACAGCCCACACATTAATGTAGCGCAGGACAGGCTGGAGGCTCGTTGGCGGTTCGTTGAACTTTTTATAGCCATATGACTTTTGCTGGATACAAGAAATGCTCAACCGCGTATATCAACTGCATTTTGATAATGAATTCTTTTTTGTTTTCAATGAATTAATCTACAATATCTGCGTGTGTACATGAAGGGTATCAAAATTCATAAATTAAACATTGCAAAAAGTGTTTCGTCGATTTCGCGAGCGAGGCTCGAACTTCTTGCGCCGAGCCTCATTATTCTCGTTCGTGTTGCCTGTTTTTTTCATACATTAATATTTTCATTCTAGCAGCACGAATCAAATTAATTGCACGCTTTGAGATCGCGAACGCTGATTATTGAAGAAAAAAAATATATCGCAAGGATCGTCAAGGTGAGTTGGAGTCTTCGAATAAATGTGTTTGGCTTAATTGCGATAAAGCCAGTAACGAACATTTGATGTTGATCGTTTCTTCATCTTCAATTGACAAAAAAAAACAAATGTGGCGAGTTACGAAAAATCCTCGCTGTGTCTCTCGAGTGAAGAAGAATACAAGGAAGATCGAACAATATTTGCTTGCTGATAAAAATGGTTTAAAAACCAGACTAACAATAAATATCTACGCAATATTTACTGGCCGATTAAAAAAAATTGTATAATTATCATTTACTCCAAGGATACATTTTTTCTCTTAAATAAATATTTTCGAAAGTGCCACAATGCTTATCTTGAAAATTGATTAGTTTAAACTCCGGCTGAATGGAACTCGAGTTTATAATTTGTACATCTGTCCCTCGTGTACACACGAGACGTATCGGGGATGGTTAGCCCGTCCGAAGTACGCACAAGCTACGCCCACTCAACATGAATTAATCAAACATTCAATATCTCGGCTGTGTAGCAGTGTACACGCACTTTTTCCCTTTCAAGCCTAAATTTATTCGAGACGGTGGTTCGATATTGAGCCTCGAGCGCTCTCAATTTCTCTGGACTCTGAATAGGATCCATGGCATCTTTCTTGACCGCAGTACTTGGGGTTTCTGTCGCGATACCTGTTTCAAGAGAAAAAGTATTACTTTTTCATGCCTCTTGTTGGCGAGAGCATGATTGTACAATTTGGTGTCCCTCACCTGTCGTATAATGGTTGTTACACTGGGCATTAATATTATTCCGACTCCTTCTTGCCTGATGTATGTCCTTGAGACCTTGCTGTTTGAAGTCCTGAAAGTATTGGTGTGACTTGACCAAAAATGGTTGGACGTCGGCTTCCGGATATTGAAGCTTGACACCGTGTTAATGCCTGCGAATAACACGAGAAATAAATATTAATCGAATATCTAATACTCCAGACTAGGGCCGCTCAACGGGCGCGCCTGATTGACTGCCTTGAAAAATTAATAACAATTCAGAGGTTGATCTGGGACCCATACATGCTTATATCAATCGTCTCGGAAATTCACCCCCAACCCCGCATTTCACGGATAACATTCTATCGTGGGACACCCGTATAACATAAAATATTACTATTCTTACCCCGTTATTTACTGCGATGGGCAATGCATCTGCAACCAACGAATAGTTCCTGCGGGAAATAATAACGATTTCTCCATCAGGCATTTGAGTACGATCATCCTTGACCACATCGGAGTCAAAGAAGTGAAGCTCGCACACTAAATCACTTGGAGCAAGCTGGTGTTGGATGGCCTCGCTCCATCGCTGCAGCATATTCTGTAATTTAATACAATATTTAATTTCAAACCACAAAAAAATGTCAGTGACACGCACTGATATTATAAGTACAGTGAATTTCCGCTAACTCTCGCACTGTCAGGATCCTGATCTGCGCGGTGCGACAGTAACCGAAGAACCCTTCTCCGCCACTAAAGATCAAAAGCATGAGCGAGACTTTCCCCTCAAGCGGGAGGGTCAGCGACAGTTATTCATTAAACAGTTAGTGGGAGTTTGCTGTATTGATCGCATAATCGACAACAAAGCACTTGGCGGCACTGCAATGCGATTTTTAGCTCGACAGGGGAACAGCGTTGACTGGATACTGAGCAGCGCTGCTAAGTGCTTTACTGTCAAAAACAAGAAAAAAATGTAGAGCAAAAGACTTACTCCGGGAACTTGAAAAACCGATAGCTGCCGTAATCCAGCACGCGTCCGTTCCGCCCTGAAGGCACGTCGCCCAGTTCGTCATCCCGGATACGCGCACGGTTTACCCATCTCCACCCCATTATTCTAAATATTATATGTCTTGCGGGGTAATATTTTGTTATTGTAATATGTAGGTTGAATAAATTGAACTGGCGTCTAATTTCCACGCTGCAAGCTAGTATAATGGTTGAAATTGAAAATATGTATTGTTTATTAATTTTGTTCATATTTCAACTCGAAATATGCACATTAATCCCTCACTGCAATAGAAATTACGCCGGCTTCGAACGTGGAAAAAAACGTCACATATGGCGCCTAACCTCAATTTATTTAACCGGCAAATTATAATAACAAAATATTACCCCAAATGTCATTAAACATGTAAAAAAATGCCTTCTCCTTACCAGGACGTTATCTTTTACGAGGTAACGAGTCACAATATTTTGCAGGAGCACGTTTTTTCACTTTATACACACTTTATACACACGCGAAAGAAACACACCGCGAATAAAGACGTATACAACGGTAATAAAACTCAGAGCTCACTTCGTTGTATGACCAACGCGAAGCTTCACAGCGGTATCTTCGGAACAAGAGCGCTACCGTGGCTGAATTTCAAACTAGGAAATATCATCGCTTTTACATGTCACTTTTTCACCCATTCCGCCATATGCGTTCGGACTTCTGTACTCTAGCCTCCATAGTAAGACCGTGGCACGGACACATCCGCAGCCGCGCTTGGCTGCACCCAGCTCCACCTCTTCCTATTCTCGAACCAACTACGGTTTAGGTGATTTCGCGTCTCGCTCGCTCTCTTGCAGATTCCGATCTCGCTGGGGAGCCCCGGCTTCAAATCGATCTGTTTTCTCTCCTACTCTCTCGCTCCTTTCCATCTCTTTTTAGCATGCTCTCAGCGATTTCTTCCAAGGAACACGCTACGCGGTACAGAATGTCGTACGACAAAAATCGGCTGAGATATTCACGAGTAAATTCCAATGGTGACCAAACAATAGCACAGTAGTTTCGGCGTCTAACCAAGAGTGCGCGGGTTCGAATCGCCGTTCGCGCAAGTAGATGCAAATCCTTTGATTTTTGTTAAATGGAAATTGAAATTGAAAGTTCAAACTTTCAATTTCGAATGTTGAAATGTGAATTTGGAACCTTATCCGGTCACCCAAATAAAGTATTACTCAATAAATAAAAAAATGGTAGACAATATTTTCCATCGTTAATTCGAAAGATGTAAAGATCTAAAGATTTTTACATCGTCCGTTCGAGTAAACAATGGATAACAATTTTTAATATGTTTAATTATTATTTAAGACTTTATTTGGCGACTGGACAACGTTTAAAACTCAAATTTCAAAATGAAAAATTGAAAGTTTATATCCAAATGCCCGAATGTGGGTTCGAACCCTCGCGCGCGCTCGCTTGGACGCCGAAACTACTGTGGCATTGTTTACTTACCGTTGGACTTTACTCGTAAATATCTCGGCCAATTTTTGTCGCACAACATTGAAAAAAGCGTTTTACTTAAAAAAAACATTCTTAAAAATAGGAATATATTTTTTTATCGTTTTCAATGTATATCCCGTCTTAAGGCATTCTTTCCACGAACCTGAATATTTAACAATTAATTGATTTTCGTGTTTAAATAAGTAAAAATACATCCCAGTATGCTGGTAAAATGTCAAGCCAAGTTACCGAACTTTTAACGAAAAATTGCAACGCTTAAAATCATCTTATTTGGACGGCGCTTTATGGAGATTACACGCTGGCCACATTTCCATCTAATAATTTATACACAAAAAAACTCTAGATGCGTGATATAAACTGCTCACGCGTGTAAAAAATCTAACGATTCTTTTACGAGGGTGAACTTCCGAAAAGCTGTTACACCCGATTTGGCTGAAATGTTGCACATATGTTCTATTTAATAATATAAAGACATCCCCTAAAGGGATTTTTGGCGTATTCCAATAGTTTACGAGGTATCGAAATTGTTTGGTTTTTAATTATTTTGGAGGAGGGGGGGGGGGGGTTGTTTGGGTTTGTTTGTGTTTGTGTGCTTGGGTTTGGTTGGCTTTGTTTAGGTTACAAGATTTACTTGCAGGGGTAAGCGCGGCACGCTAGCCACCAGTGAAGTCGGAGGAGTGGGGATATCGATCAGCCGTGACGAACGATATAGATATACTCGTGCGGGCTAAAAAATAAACTTTAAAATTCTATTTCTCGTGAACTATTGGAACGCGCCAAAAATCCCTTCAGGAGATGTCTTTATATATTGAATGGAACACCTGCAAAAAATTTCGGCCGATTCGGGTGTGATAGCTTTTCGGAAGTTTATCCCGTAACGACAATAAAAACAGGGGGTGGGGGCGAATGCTTAAAGAAAATATTTAACATAAAATTTCGTAGTCGCGACCTTTCAGGAAAAATGCAAAAACGCCTGAAGCTACCAAATTTGCGCAAACTTTTTTATTCCTGTTTATTGTTGGGTATAATAATTGATTGTAACTTATTTTTACTAAGCGCTACTATAATTTATCACTGATTCAGAAGGGCCCCCCTTATGTCCCCCCAAAATACGGCCGTCCGCGACAGAAATATTTCAACGTGAGTTTGAATGATACGCTATCTCCTACCAAACCGCCCAATGTTCGGTCGGTCAGTCGGCCATTAATACAAGCGGGACAGCATTATAGCCCGATAAGCATACGCGCTAGAGAGACAACCGTGAGAGGCGTGTCTTGAATCTCTATCATTATGTGTGGCACACCGATACATCGCCGCGCTGTCTACCGGCGGAAATACTAACTACATTTTTTCTGCCAAATATTAACACGGGCCCTGGTGTTCCATGTAATATCTGTTCTTAGGTAGTTATTTTTCGATTTGAGAAAAACACCGTAATAACAATATAAAGTCGAAGCCATATTGCTTGCTTCAATGTTTTACAGATAAAATATTTGTATCCTCTTGTCAACATCAAGGCTGGTTTGTCTCGAAAAATCGAATAAAAAAATTCTCAAATTGTTTGAATATTGTGTGTATATTATCGTATTTGCTGGTACAGTAGAACCTCGTTTATCCGGCCTTCGATTAAGGTGGTGTATTTCCGGATAATACGCAAAATCTCGGATAAAATGGAAGAATCTGCTATGCCTATTCATGAAATAGTCTTATATTGCTACACATTACCTCGGATAAGCGAGGTTCTACTGTATTTGCCATGGAGGCTAGGATGCGTATTCGATCCTCCTCCATCTCTCTTACACGACGTCGATACTTCGCTTACTTCTCGAGATCTTAGAGATAGTGGCGCCATCTCTGTTTGACTACACTTTTGGAGCCCCTTTGAAATGCACATATCGGACGCCTCCCACTCTAGCCTCCATGGCTCGGTAGTAGGCCATTTTCCCTCAATTCTCTCTGGTGGTAACACAACGAGCGGAGAAGCGTTACCTCACATTCATTTATCTATGGAAAGACGCGAGGAATGCAATAAAAACCGCAATTTCAGTATTAAACCTTCCACTTCGTAATTCCAAAAGTTATAAAGAACATGAACGAAAAAAGAAAAGCGAACACCGCACCACTTTCAATTATATTTCGTCTCGTTCTCGATATTACTATGTAGTCCCCCTCCGGCCCGCTAGATGTCACAACCTTTAGCGAAACTAAAAGGGTGGTGGGGGACTGCCGGCGCTCGGCCCAGCCGCGCCCAACCATCCTCATATAGCTTCGTTGTGCGCGAGTCGTAACACCTTTGGCGAGACAGTGCGCGATAAAAGAAACAAAGAAAAAGAGAAGATGCCGAAAAGAAAGGCTGATATCGAAGACTTACGTGCAAAAGTACGAAAAATGCAAGAAGATTTAGCAGGGATAGTACCGTTGCTCGAGAGCGATTCGTCGGAGAGTGATTCCGGAGAATCAACGTCCTCGTCAGTGCGAGCCTTCCGAGCATTAACAAAGGGCGAGGAAAATAAAGGTAAATGAGGCATAGAGACTGTGAGTTCAGTCTATTGCAAAGGACCTTGGTTTTTTCTTTGTTCCTCGACTATTCCCTGCCCCTTCCTCGCCCCCGTTGTTGTGTTTCCTTTGTTACAGAATTTACGACGACGCGCGGACGCCATTTTGCTGGCGAGCCATGTATACATATTGTGATGTCGGGATGGACACTTTTATTATAATTTTTGAGGAAAGGAGTGGCTGACTCGCTCCAGAACTCGGTTGTAGGACGGAATAACTCGGTTAACACGGATTGAGCTACTTGAGACGAATTTATTCAGGTAATTGATGGACAGAGATTCCGCGTTGTACAGTATTCGGAGACTTACTGACTACCTTAGTTTAGAACGAAGGTAATTTATAGTGATGGAGTGTGCGAAAGTCGAGATGGTGGGAGGAAGGGCTGACGTGACGTTAGAAAAGTTGGCCATCGGTTTCATAAGACTTGAGAAAGCATATTGCCGAATGAAAAGTTAGGGCGTTCCTAATACGACTGGCCGGACGTGAAAGTGTCGCTCATGAAGATCACGGAGGGCCTTCGTCATAAGTTTCCCAAGAGTGTCGAAAGTCATGCGTGGTATTCAAAATGTAGGTACACGGACGCTATAAATTTGGTGAAAGGCCACTTGCACATATGTATCAGTAGTATGGATCACAAGAAGAAAATAGGGAGAAGAACGACCAAGAGAAAAAATAGAGGATCTCATTACACCTCCCCCCTTATTTAAGAAAATTCATAAAAGAAGATGAATTTTCTTTTAAGCCTTGAGGCTGGTGGATCGCCGACGACCTGTTGGTTTCACAATTACCTTATCGTAATTAACATTGTAGTCTACATGTTCGTTGTTTTGACGAAAACAATTATTGTACACGTTGATACATGGAGAGCAAGTAGCTTTAATTGCTTTGGTAAGAGTTGATGTCCTGCCTGTAGCTATCACGGTTTGGTTTTGAATTAAAGTACTCATTTTCTTATTGTCAGTATGAAGGTTATCAATCTCATCGTTATAATATTTGGCATCGGAATTCCCTAAAGTTCCAAACAAAATTTTCCTAATGTCGCCGATAAAATTAAAAACACCTCTTTTGAGACGGGGTCTATAATCAATTATGTTCATTAATCTAGATCTCCTTGAGTCTATCCTATTTAACCTTTGTCGAAGGATTTCGATTGATGCTGATTCGGCGCAAGTCCCTCTTTTGTCGGTTCCGTTGCAAATTCTTGACAAAGATATCGAAGCCATATCCAGCTCATCTCGGTGTAGATTTATTTCGGTGATGTCGACGTAGTTGACTACTGTCCAGGTTTGATGGTAGATTACGGCACTTCCCAGGTTTTCCATATATACGGTGCCTTTGAGTGGTTCCACCCTTAATTCTTCGGATGTAACACACGTTACAAGAAGAGGAAGAAGTAACAGCAATCATAATGGCTGCACAGAATTTTTGATTAGTTTCTATGGTAAGGTTTTAATTTGTTAACGTGGATTAATTTCCTTCTATTTTTAAGCAAGATCTCGTAGTTGACGTCTGATGTTTGTTCTAAAATAATGGCTGGTCCTTCCCACTTCGGGGCAAGGGGTGTCTTGTCTCGCTCTTGAGCAACGAGGACCTCGTCGCCTTTTGCGAAGACGGGTATAGTGCGATGTATGTGAGCATCCTGGACTGCCTTGTATCTTTTTTTAGCTGCGATCAAATTATCGCGTCCTCGTTTGACGATGCGTTCGTGATCCGCACGTATTCCTTCGAAGTATTCGTCAATCGTCGTATTAGTCCTTTGAGCTGGCAAATTATTTGGAATATTGGGTTTTCTTCCGAACTGCATTTCGAATGGAGTTAGTCCTGTCCCTTCGTGTTTGGCTGTGTTATAAGCCATAGAGACGAACTTTAATTTCTTGTCCCAATCTTCTTGATGGTCGTATATCAATGCTTTAATTTGTTCTTTTATCGGCCCGTGTGCTCGCTCGAGACTCCCATTACTCTGAGGATGAAACGTTGTCGTTGTCATGTGGGAGATCTTAAAGAGCTTTTCTAAATGCTTGAACGTTTGGCTGATGAAGTTTCGTCCGCCATCGGTTAAGATGATTTTCGGAGCTCCGTGAATGTAAATAAAGTTTTCAAACAGTGCTGTCACTGTTGATTGGGCATCCTGTGATTTTAATGGGATCAGTGTAATGTATTTTGTGAGCTGGTCTTGTACAGAAAGAATGTACTTATGACCCTCGTATGTTTCAGGTAGTGGACCCACAAGGTCCAATGCAATTTTTTTCGTTGGGTTTCTCCGGTGTGTCAGTAATTATTGCTTCTGCTCGTGGATGTGTTCGCACGAGCTTAGCCCTCTGGCACGTGTCGCATCTACGGATGTAATCTTCGATGTCACTTTGCAGATTGGGCCAGGTAGCAACAGCCTTCACCCGATCGAGGGTCTTTGCAACTCCGAAATGACCTGTGGCGCTTGTCCCGTGGTATTGCTTTATGATGTCTATCCGTTCCTCTTCTGTACCTGGCTCGTACAGTTCCATGTCGTAAAGATAAAGAAAGGGTCGTTCTGTTTTCCTTCACCAAATAAACGAGATCATCTGCTTAATTCTCATTTTTGTAACTGGATTTTCATTCAGGTATTTGCAACCTAAATAAATCTTGGTAGGTTCATTGGTAACCGACAGTTTTTCGGCTAACACGTTATACCACTCGATTTCATCTCTTGCGAAATCGAGGTGCAGTTCATCTTCACTGTTTTCAAGTGGGTCGGTTATTTTGATCCGCGGTGTGTTCCTGGGCGGTGCTTCCTCCAAAATTTCAGGAACCTGTGGACTTTCTTTCGATAGTTCGAACTCTATGTAAAGGGGAAAATTTTCATTTTCCATTTCTTCTCGATCATTTTCTTTTTCCACTGTGTTTTCGGTGTCTGCCGCGTTGTCGCTTTCTTCTTCGATGACGATATCTGATACTTCTTGCTTTTCGGCCCCCTCATTCGGAGCGCCGTTGTGCTTTCCTTGACGGGTAGTTACGGGGTATATCCGTGATAGGGCGTCAGCGTTTGTATTCAGCGTTCCTTTTTTATAAACGGCCTCGTATTCGTATTCCTCTAGTTTTAACCGGAGCCTCATTAGGCGACTATTTGTTGGAGGATTCGAGGTTTTAAGGATCCAGATTAGCGGCTTGTGATCTGTAACAATTTGAAATTTCTTTCCAAACAGATATTGGCGGAAGTGCATGACAGCCCAGACTATTGCCAACATCTCTTTTTCCGTCGTCGAATATCGTTGTTCGGCTTTATTAAGAGTGCGTGATGCGTAAGCGATGGGACGATCTTTACCGATGGGTCCCTGCGATAGCACTGCACCTATGGCATGGTTGCTCGCGTCGGTTGTGAGCACGAAAGATCCCTCGAAATCCGGATATTAGAGGACCGGAGATGTCGTCAGCGCTGTTCGTAATAGGCTGAATGATTGTTCTTGTTTGTCTGTCCAAGACCATGGTGTATCCTTCTTCAGGAGTTCTGTAAGTGGTTTCGCTAATTTGCTGAAATCTTTTATGAATTTTCGGTAATATCCAGCGAGTCCTAAGAACTGTTTAACCTGCTTCTGGTCACTTGGCCTTGGAAAATTCTGCACTGCTTCTGTTTTCTTTGGATTGGGTTTTACTCCTTCTTCCGAGATTACATGTCCCAAAAATTCCAATTCTGGCCGTAGAAATTCGCACTTGTCGGGCTGCAACTTCAAGTCTGACTCGCGAAGACGGGTCAGCACGTCAATTAATTTCTTATTGTGTTCGTCGAGGGTTTGTCCGTAAATAATAATGTCGTCCAAGTAAACGAAGCATGTATTTCCGATCAATCCCCTCAACGCGTTATTCATCATGCGTTGGAATGTCGCGGGTGCGTTCTTCAATCCAAACGGCATTCTGTTGTAATGATAGTGACCTGATGGTGTGGAAAACGCTGTCTTCTGCTTGTCTCGTTCGTCCATTGGGATTTGATGAAATCCCGACGCTAGATCGAATGCGGTAAAATATTTTGCTCGACCTAATTGATCCAAAATTTCGTCGATGCATGGGAGAGGATAGGCGTCGTGTGTCGTTTTTTCGTTCAATTTCCGAAAATCAATGACGATCCTCCACTTCTGTTTTCCTGATGCATCCGATTTCTTAGGTACCACCCAAATAGGCGAGTTGTATGGTGAGTCACTCGGCTCTATTAATTCTTTCTCCAGCATTTCGTTTACCTGCCTGTCGATTTCTTCCTTGTGAACCGGCGGGTACCTGTATTGTTTGGTGTTCACGGGTGTATCATCACTCGTGATGATCCGATGCTTGACCATTTTTGTGTTGCCCATGGAGAACAGTGTCTTAATGTTTCGATTGATCTGCGATCATTTTGTCAACATGCTGATTTTAAGTAAATTTATTGCTGAACCGGTATCGAGAAGAAAACAGCCTATTCTGCTAGCTGTTTGTGTGGGAAGTTTGACCACTCGTTTAGCGGATCCGATGGCATTGACTCGGGGGATGTTTTCTTGTGTCGTAGTGATTGCTTCTCCTTTCGGTATATAATTCACTGTTGTTCGCGTTGGTCGGTGATTGTGAGACTGCCTGTTGTGAAAACCCGATTGTTGTGGTACGTTCCTGTTGGGGTTTTGTGAGTCGTATGCTTTCTTACGGCAGTCACGTTCGGAGTGACCCATGCGATTGCAATATCGGCATATTATCGAAGAGAACGGTGCCGCTGAGGGAGTCCCGAAAGATTTATGATGGGGCGGCTTGCGGATTTCTGAGCTACCTGTATTTTTTTCAGTAATGTTTATGTTGCGCGTCATCATCTCTCTTGTGTAGTCGTAGGCTTCTGCCGCTTGTGCCCGAGCTATTGCCATTCGAATGTTCTCCGGTTTTTGAGCCCGTACTTCAGTGGAAATCTCTTTTTTTAACCCTAACAGATATTGGTCGAGCCCTTGTTGGCGTTCGTATTCCACAATGAATCGTCTTTGTGTTTCATCTGGAGTTGAATTAGCTAATACGGAAAGGAGTTGATGTTGTACTTCTAAAAATATATTCGTAAATTTCGAAACACTTTCGGTTTTTTGTTGAAACATTCGCGATCTTTTGTCTCTCCAAACGCTGACCGGTTGCAAGTTTCCGAAGAGGATCCGTAAGCATTCATAGAGCTGTTCGTACGTGTTTGTCTCGTACTCTTGAATTTCTCTTGCCGCGTCTCCGATAATTTTTTTTGTGATTATTAATCGACGAAGGTAATCTGATCGGCTCACTTGTGGTCTTACATCTTCAATTGACGTAATGAAAGTTTCGACCCCCAGAGATTTACCATCGAATTCACGGATTAGTTCCAGCGCTTCCTTCGGTGTTAGCTCTTCAAAAGAATCTTCCGGTAACGCGTGCGTAATGCGCGAAGCGTTATCTTTCATTTCGGTTTGTGAATCTGAGTCTTTTATTCGGCTGAACGCCGTTTTGATGGCTGCGTTTACGTTAGACAACGACATTTCGGTTTGATCTACTGAGTCCGTTTCGGAATCGGTAGTTATAATTTGCGGCTCGCGATAATGAGTAAATGAGTCTTTACTCACCGATTCCTTTCGTAGATCCAGTTTCAAACGTCGTCCCTCGTAGACTCGGAGTGTCGTCAATCGGTCCTATGTTCCCAGCGTTGATTAGTCAGCGAACCCCACACTTAGCACCAATTGTGATGTCGGGATGGACACTTTTATTATAATTTTTGAGGAAAGGAGTGGCTGACTCGCTCCAGAACTCGGTTGTAGGACGGAATAACTCGGTTAACACGGATTGAGCTACTTGAGACGAATTTATTCAGGTAATTGATGGACAGAGATTGAGCGTTGTACAGTATTCGGAGACTTACTGACTACCTTAGTTTAGAACGAAGGTAATTTATAGTGATGGAGTGTGGGAAAGTCGAGATGGTGGGAGGAAGGGCTGACGTGACGTTAGAAAAGTTGGCCATCGGTTTCATAAGACTTGAGAAAGCATATTGCCGAATGAAAAGTTAGGGCGTTCCTAATACGACTGGCCGGACGTGAAAGTGTCGCTCATGAAGATCACGGAGGGCCTTCGTCATAAGTTTCCCAAGAGTGTCGAAAGTCATGCGTGGTATTCAAAATGTAGGTAGACGGACGCTATAAATTTGGTGAAAGGCCACTTGCACATATGTATCAGTAGTATGGATCACAAGAAGAAAATAGGGAGAAGAACGACCAAGAGAAAAAATAGAGGATCTCATTACAATATACATATCTGTATTGTGTACAATGTAAGCTCTTGTTATTATCATAACAAGAGTATATTCTATCGAAATTTACATAATGGCTAACAGTCCTTTTCCTCAGAGAATTCTGAGAATAATCCATCAGGCCCAAGAAAGGTGCCGGTCGACCTGGAGATTCTTGACATTCTTGGGATAGAGGTCGACAAGGACAAGGGCGAGACAACATCGATCGATGAGAACCTCGTAAACATTTGGCAGAAGCTGTTCAACAAAGGCTTGTCAAAGGAGGAAAAGGAGGAGCTATTGAAGGAATATAAGAGGCAATGACCCTTATCCTGAATATTATTTATCAATAATATCTGAGGGCCCTCCTTGGAAGCGTATTATTATTATTATCATAATGATACGCGCATATATACACATATATATATGTAAAATAAAAAAAAAAGAATATATATATATATATATATATATATATAGAAAGCTTAACAGCGAGCTGGTTGCAGGATCCCGGCGTTGGAAGCCAAAAAGGTGAACCCAGAGATATTGGCCTCCCTCGCACCAAAGAGTGCAAAAAGGAGTCGTATATAGCAGAGATCCAGAACCTCGCAGGAGCCTTGCTGATGGCTATCGGCACCGTTCTCACGTGGTTAATGCGTGCAGAGGAGTGCGACAAGCTGGCGCTTGTGAAGATGATCTGTGACGTGGCAAGAATAAATATTGCTATGCACCATTCCATCTCCATGACCAGGAAGGCGAATATTTTCATCCCTGATCTAACGCAACAAGTGGCGGGGCTATCAAGAGGGTGGAGATGGATGAGACGCTTTACGGTAACGATCTCGGAGAGCGCATCAAGGAGTCAAAGGCTCTGACCCGGTTGAGCCAGGACATCAAGCAGAAGCCGGCGGCGAACCCGGTAAAGAAGCCTTATTTTTATTCAAAGGCCCATCGCAGAGGAAGCCCCTCTCCGCTCACACGGGCAGTTACCAAAGCAGGGCACAATCAAGGTCATCTCCGCCCTACAAGAACAAGCAACAGCACTTCAACAAGTGAAGCCACAGGAGCAGCGAGCCATCGCGCAGAGAGAGATAGGTGTAAGTAGAAAGACTATAGCAGGCAGACTTAGGCTGTTTGAATCCGAATGGAGAAAAATTACAAGCAGCACGTTTGTGCTCAGTGTAATCAAGGGATACAAGATCCAATTTCAAGAGAGGCCCAAAGGGGTCGCCCGATAGTCACTATTCCCGTCGGGGAGGTGAGCCGCTACCAGTTAGCTATAGATAAGTTCATCGGAAAAGAGGCGATTGAAGTCTGTGACCACGATAAGAACCAATTTTTGTCATCTTATTTCTTGGTTCCTAAGAAGGACGGAACTGATCGTGTTATCTTGAATCTAAAGGAGTTAAATATGTTTATTAGACCAGAGTACTTCAAATTAGAGGATTTGAGAACGGTCACGGGTTTGATTTTCCCGATTGTTTCATGGCATCAATCGACTTAGAGGATGCTTATTATTTGATCCCAATACACGAGAACAGCAGGAAATATTGGCGCTTCTCTTTCGAGGGTCCTATTTTTCAGTTTACCTGTTTACCTTTCGGCTTATGTACAGCTCCGTTTATTTTCACGAAGGTTCTCAAGGCCCCGGTAAAGGTTCTAAGAACTAAGGGAGTGTCCTTAGTTATTTATCTGGATGATTTTGTTATCATCGACAGGAGCAGACTGAGATGTTCTCAGAGGGTATCGCTTTCCTGCAATTTTTTAGTATCGCTTGGGTTTAAGATAAACATAGAGAAATGTTCCCTGACCCCTTCAACGCTATGCAGGTTCCTGGGGTTTAACATTAACTCTCGAGACTTCACAGTGGAGTTGCCTAGAGATAAGAGAGATCATTTGCTCAATCTCGTACATTCCTTCCGGAAAAAATCGTCGTGTACAATACTAGAATTATCTCAGTTGGTCGGGAAATTGATAAGTGCCTGCACGGCTATTGACTATGGTTGGCTGTACACGAAAGCGTGTGAGTCATTTAAGATAGCCAGCTTAATAATAAATCGTTACAATTATGCAGCAAGGATAACCATTCCGGCTAAATTACGGCCAGATTTTGAATGGTGGGAAAGAAATATTGGTAGGGCGGTAGGCCAAATAAAATCAACCAATTTCGACGTTGTCATTTTTACGGACACATCTAACTCAGGATGGGAAGCCACCGATAATCAGGAAAGAATTTTTGGTTTCTGGGACGAGCACGAAAGGGGTTGGCATATTAATCTCAAGGAGTTACTGGTGGTTAAGTTTGCAGTGGAAAGGCTGGCAGACGAGTTAAGAGATTGCCAGATCCTCCTGCGAGTAGATAACACGACGGCCATATCGTACGTCAACAAGATGGGGGGCGTGCGTTTTCCCAAATATAATAAATCAGCCCAAGAAATATGGCAATAGGCAGAAAGGATGCGTATCTTTCTATTCGCCTCATACATTGTGTCGAAAGACAATGTGGAGGCAGATGCTGAGTCCCGCGCGAAAAATATCGATACGGAATGGGAGCTGTGTGACAGGGCCTTCGGCCTAATTCAGGAAAAAAATTGGATCTCCTGACGTTGATCTCTTTGCCAGTAACAATAACGCTAAGTGCAAGAAATATATTTCTCGGTTTCCAGACCCCATAGCATTCTCAATAGATGCGTTTACGTCAAGTTTGTCAGGAACTGATTTTTACGCCTTTCCTCCGTTTGCAATGATTTTAAAGTCACTATCGAAAGTACAGAAAAAGGCAGTCTCCGGCATCATTATCGTACCGAATTGTCCAAGTCAGCCATGATACCCGCTCTTTGTTACGTTAGCTGAGGAGAAACTGATATTAAGACCAAGAACTGGTTTGTTACTGTCGCCTTGTAGGTCGCTAAGCCATCCAAGGGCGAGAAGCCTAAGCCTGATTGCAGCCAGGTGTCCGGGAGGCCTTCTTAGAGCAGGGAGTGCCAGTCGAGGCATTAACCATCACGAGGGCGTTGTTATCTCAGGCAACAACGAAACAATATTCCTCCGCCCTGAATCCGTGGTTCAGATATTGTGTGGACAATGGCTTAGATTGTTTCAGCCCTACAAGAGCGGCCGTATTAGGTTATTTGACTGCCAAATATGAAGAGGGTGCTAGTAGCGGTACGTTAAATTCAGCAAGGTCGGCAATATCGCTCATTTCGCGAAATAAGGTCGGAGAGGATGACCCGTTACGGAGATTTCTGAGAGGAGTGGCAAAACTCCGTCCACCTAGGCCCAAATATGCGTTTACGTGGGACGTATCAATTGTTCTCAAGTACCTGGAGCAATTAGGCTCATCTATTATATCTATAATAGATGGGATATTATATCTATAATACAGGATCTATTATATCGTCGGAATCTCAGAAGTTTGCACTATCAATACTTAGTAAACCGACTTTAGAGAACAAGTAATCGTGAAGACTGTGTGAGAAAAGCCAAATTTTGCAATGAAGGTAGTATTTAGATGTTGTAAATTGTTATTCTCTAAATAACTACATAGTAATATCGAGAACGAGACGAAATATAATGATCCGATCAAACCAACTTACCTGTACGTGAAGTTCAATCGTAATTATATGTAGTCTCGTTCGAAGACATTACGTTCCCACCCTATCGATTCATTGCATTCATCCCTATCCCTATAAATACAATTATACAAATCTCTGAAAGATATGAGAATGGTTGGGCGCGGCTGGGCCGAGCGCCGGCAGTCCCCCACCACCCTTTTAGTTTCTCTAAAGTTTATGACAGCTCGCGGGCCGGAGGGGAACTACATAGTAATATCTTCGAACGAGACTACATATAATTACGATCGAACTTCACGTACAGGTAAGTTCGTTTGACCGGATAATTAAAAAGGTTGCATTAGAAAATATCGAGACCGGAATATCAGTTTCCGATATCGCCAGAAGTGTGGGTGTAGCTGAATCAAGGTTCGACACGGGAAAAAAAAGAAAGCTCTGAACGAATTGAAAAAAACGTGTGACGATGTTTGCGATACAAGAGAAAAAAAAATGGATACATTATGGTATAAGAGAAGCATTTTTTGGACTGTTATCTCTTCAAAAAATAGTTTACTTTCCTGTAAAAAAATATACAATTTTAAAATAAAACATATTTTTGTTTTATTTTGATTTCGTTCAAAAAAATTTCATCCTCAAACAATAATGAACTATGCTAATTTGAAATAACCTAGTGGAAATAACATGTGACATTTAAACATTTATCCTAACGTTACTATATTCTGGCACACTTTGTCGGTCAGTAGCTCGCAGTGGGTCATGCTCTCTAGCAGGCCACTCTAGCAACAGCTCTCTAGTACCACGGAAATTCAGTCCCGAGAGCCAGTACAGCAAGATCGCGCGCAAAAGTTACCCCCTCTCTAGTCTCTTGCGCGCCCATCACACAGTCATAGTAGCGCGTGTCCGTGAGCGAGCGACGCTCGGACGGCTTCGGAAAGAGCCGAGCGCCATCGAAGTTTCCCGACCACCGCTTCGGCAGCTACACCAATACATGGACGCTGATCACGTTCATGTGCGGCCAAGCCGAAACGAAGGCTTCGAGGGAAAAAGCAATCTGAGCACGACTCGCGCGTGACGTCACCCGACGGCACGAGCGAGGCTTTTAGATGATTTCAATGCTGATTTAGCTCTTGATTCTCGGCGTTATTCATGTATACAAAAAAATGTATCGCACACTCTGATCGCTTATTTTTTTAATTTTATACGTTAATTTAAATATAATAATAAATCTAAATTACAACTTATTTATCTTCTAAAATATTGTTTACGCTTTACTCACACCCGTCCTTATGCCAAATAAATTATAATCCATAAAAGTAAGCGGAAATATATTTATATTCGTATTATTATATTAACTCTCATAGCTCTCATATGAAAAACTCTCATATGAAAAACACCAAAAGAAACTTCAAAACCTTAGATTTCAACAAACCAAGAACAAACATCTGCACATTTTCGATCATGACGAATTTTTAAGAACAATATCATCACAAACACATCTGAACCAAAACCATATACATCACCTAAATTATCAAAACATAAATCAAACAACACAAAATCACAACATCTTATACTCAACTCTTACTAATAGACAACAGAACACAAATAATAATCTTTCCACTGATCCTCTGAATAATATAAATTCGACAATCACATTAAATAAAACGAAAGAATGGCTTATAAATCTCTCCAACATTGATATTCCGCTATTCATTTCCACATTCTTGTCTCTAGGTGAAAAGTTTTGTTTTCCTTACCTCAAACTCTCAAACATAAAAACTCATATTTACAAATCAATCTTCGAACTTGAGTCCAAATTAAATTTTTTACTCGACAAACCTAGACAAATCGAAATTAGAACCAGATTCACTAAAATCTTAAACAAAATAAATATTCCAACATCATTTTCCAACACTAATCAAATTATAAAACACACGTCCTCATTCTTAAAAAACAACCCTCAACTTTTAGTTACACGAGCTGACAAAGGAAATTCAACAGTCATTCTTAACAAATCAGATTACATTACAAAAACTCATAATTCACTCGCAGATTCCTCAACTGACAAATTAATAATAAATATCCCATCAACACTCGACAAAAAGGAATTAACAATATTCTCTCCAGATGGAAAACCCTAAAAATCATTGATGAAACAAAATACAAATATATAAAAGCTGAAAATTGCAATCTATCTCCTCTCTATTGTATGCCAAAAATTCATAAAAATAGTTATCCACTTCGTCCGATAGTATCATCAATAAATAGTCCAACAGATAAACTAGCTGAATTTATACAATCTAAACTGTCTAAATGAATCAATACGACTAATTCACACGTCAAAGATAGTTTCCACCTAAAACATTCACTTTCTAACATCTCAATTCCACTCAACTAGAAATTGGTCTCGTTTGAAGTTGTTTCTCTCTATACCAACAGCCCATTACAACTTGTTATTCAAAGCCTTCAAAGAAGATCAAATCTATTTTCAAAAACATTTCCTTTAAACAAAATAATTAAAGCCATAGAATTCATCATCTTCTCAACTTTCTTTACATTTCAAAATAAAATTAACCAACAAATCTCAGGGTTACCAATGGGCTCACCTCTGGCTCCAATACTATCTAAAATCGTCATGATTGATCGTGAAACAAATAGTCTGGAAAAATTAAAATTTTCGTTACCACTATATAAAAGATAGCTTGATGATATTATTATTGCTCTACCAACAGACAAAATTGAATCCAACATAAAGATTTTTAACTCATAAAACTCAAAAATACGATTTACATCAGAAAATGAAGTAGATAAAAAATCCCGTTTCTTGATATACTTTTAATCCATAAACAAAATTCAATTATCACAAATTGGTACAGGAAACCAACTTGGTCAGGCAGATTCATAAATTTCTTTTTACACCACCCACTTTCCCAAAAAAACGATAATTTACATGCTAGTTGACAGAGCAATAAAATTATCTCATCCTTCATTTCACAAAGAAAACCTCAAACTTATTAGTAACACGATGACACAAAATTGCTATCTGATCTCTCTCACAGAAAAAATAATAAAACATCGGCTTTCCACAATCAACAATCAGAAAAAGAATAACAATTTTGATTCTTCCAGACTAATAAATGTTCCTTACACAAAAAACATCCATCATCAACCAATGCGTCTTTTCTAACAATACAACATAACATTAGTCACAAACAATAAGCACAACATTTCATCGATTACTGGCTCCACCGAAGACAAAATAAATAACAACCAAAAAACCAACATAGTTTACAAAATCGATTGTAAGGATTGCAATGCCACATACATCGGCCAGACCAAAAGATACCTTGAAACCAGAATAAAAGAACATAAAAATAGCCTAAAACATACTACCACAATATACACAGCCTTAGCACAACATGCAATAGAACAAAAACATGACTTTCAATTCGACAATGTAAAAATTTTAAACAATGAAAATTGGCTCAAAAAAGAATAATCCTAGAAATGATCCAAATTAAGGCACACTCCAACGTCATAAATTTTAGAACTGACATACAAAAACTAAGCTCGATTTATAACTCTATTATATAACTATTAAAATATTTTTCAATTCTTTACTTGACATAACAATTTTAAAATTATTGACACTATAATTTAATTTTAAATACTCTTAATATGACGCACCGATTCGCAAAATAAAGACTCTAATAAGCTTTACGAAATTAAGACACCACTCAATTTCTCTCGAACTCTCCGTGATCACACAACTCAATATGTAACTGAGAAATGTAAATTTCGAGTTTTTGTTTATTTTGGAAGAAAATTTAAAAAATCTTGAACTCAATAGGTAGTCATCACAGTCATTTGATACTTTAGTAAAATTTCTGTTAAATCAATCACGTACATTAAATTTTCACAAATAAAACACAAAACTTTCTTATAATTATTAATCCCTTACAGATGATAAAAATCGCTAAAAAACGATAAATTCTTCCATTTATTGAGTATACTCCAGTAAAACAGTATTTACTTCCATAAATACTGTCTTTTGAAATAACCTTCCAAATCTAAGCAAAAGCTAGAAACATCAACAACATTGAGGTTAGTCGCTTCTCATATTTCATTTCTTTATAACTCCATAGTATAATAAAACACACTCTCAGACATCACTCATTTCAAACACCGATAAATAGTAAGTATTAACGCAATACAAGAACTTATGCATATCAAATCAATATAGTTATAACCAAAACAGAATTAACATAACAGTTGTAAAAAACGACACAACAATTTTACAACACAATCATAACATGAAACATTCGTGTATTTACTTCCTTCAAACTTGATTTGTAAAATTTGTGTATTAAAATTTGTAGAGAAAAATATAATTTCTGAAGAGGACTCGAACCAAAGGGTTTCGACCCTTTGGTTCGTTTGTTTTCTTTTTGTATGGGGCGAATTGTGTATTCGTGAAGCACGCTCATTGAAAGAACATTATTCGGAAAATAGGAAAAGTGCTCATGATGTTTTACGATTAAATTTTTTTGTTCTGTCAATGGTGAGTGTTCACAAATAAACAATTCACCCCATTACGATGAAAATTACCTGTAAATGTAAAAACATACAAAAATGCCACTTTCTGGTACTGATGAAAGTATATGAGAATGAATATAATAATACGAATATAAATATATTTCCCCTTACTTTTATGAATTACAATTTATTTGGCATAGGGACGGGTGTGAGTAAAGCGCAAACAATTTTTTAGAAGATGTTGGAATATTTATTTTGTTTAAGATTTTAGTGAATCTGGTTCTAATTTCGATTTGTCTAGGTTTGTCGAGTAAAAAATCTAATTTGGACTCGAGTTCGGAGATTGATTTGTGGATATGAGTTTTTATGTTTGAGCGTTTGAGGTAAGGAAAAATAAACTTTTCACCTAGAGACAGGAATGTGGAAATGAATAGCGAAATATCAATGTTGGAGAGATTTATAAGCCATTCTTTCGTTTCATTTAATGAGATTGTCGAATTTATATTATTCAGAGGATCAGTGGAAAGATTACTATTTGTGTCCTGTTGTCTATTAGTAAGAGTTGAGTATAAGATGTTGTGATTTTGTGTTGTTTGATTTATGTTTTGATAATTTAGGTGATGTATATTGTTTTGGTTCAGATGTGTTTGTGATGATATTGTTCTTAAAACTTCGTCATGATCGAAAATGTGAAGATGTATGTTCTTAGTTTGTTGAAATCTAAGGTTTTGGAGTTTCTTTTGGTGTTTTCATATGAGAGTTTTTCATATGAGAGCTATGAGAGTTAATATAATAATACGAATATAAATATATTTCCGCTTACTTTTATGGATTATAATTTATTTGGCATAAGGACAGGTGTGAGTAAAGCGTAAACAATATTTTAGAAGATAAATAAGTTGTAATTTAGATTTATTATTATATTTAAATTAACGTATAAAATTAAAAAAATAAGCGATCAGAGTGTGCAATACATTTTTTGTATACATGAATAACGCCGAGAATCAAGAGCTAAATAAGCAATGAAGTCATCTAAAAGCCTCGCTCGTGCCGTCGCGTGACGTCAGGCGCGAGTCGTGCTCAGATTGCTTTTTCCCTCGAAGCCTTCGTCTCGGCTTGGCCGCACATGAACGTGCTCAGCGTCCATGCATTGGTGTTGCTGCCGAAGCCGCGGTCGGGAAACTTCGATGGCGCTCGGCTCTTTCCGAAGACGTCCGAGCGTCGCTCGCTCACGGACACGCGCTACTATGATTGTGTGATGGGCGCCCAAGAGACTAGAGAGGTGGCAACTTTTGCGCGCAATCTGGCTGCACTGCCGAGAGTGTTGAGGTACGGAGAGTTCACCAGAGATTAGTATGGAGATGTACAACCATGGAGGCTAGATTGGGAGGAGGCCGATCAGTGCATTTCAAAGTGGATACAAAAATGTGGTCAAACAGGGATGACGCCACTATCTCTAAGACCTCGAGAAGTAAGCTGAGTATCGATGTCGTGTAAGAGGGGTGGAAGAGGATCGAATACGCATCCCAGCAAGCAGTGCAGCAAGATCGCGCGCAAAAGTTACCCCCTCTCTAGTGAGCGAGCGACGCTCGGACATCTTCGGAAAGAGCCGAGCGCGCCGAAGTTTCCCGACCGCACCTTCGGCAGCTACACCACATCATGGACGCCGGACTCGTTCATGTGTGGCCAAGCCGAAACGAAGGCTTCGAGGGAAAAAGCAATCTGAGCACGACTCGCGCGTGACGTCACCCGACGGAACGCGCGAACCTTTTAGATGATTTCAAGGCATATTTAGCTCTTGATTCTCCGCGTTATCAATGTATACAAAAACATGTATCGCGCACCCTGATCGCTTATTTTTTTAGTTTATACGTTAATTTAAATATAATTATGAATCCAAATTACAACTTATTTATCTTCTAAAAAATTGTTTACGCTTTACTCACACCCGTCCTTATGCCAAATAAATTATAATTCATAAAAGTAAGCGGAAATATATTTATATTCGTATTATTATATTAATTCTCATACTTTCATCAAGCGATAAAGCATTACCCCCAAAAACAAGCCAATCAACCATCCGGCCGCGAATCGTCAGTACCAGAAAGTGCATATTCTACAAGCGATGGGATGGTCCCGTTAGTAGCGCTCCTGGCTTCGTTCCGCAGGGGCGCAAGATCGTTCGCCGCGCTCAGTGCTTTTTTAAAATTATTATTACTATTAATTCTTGTTTGATTAGGTATTTTTATGAGTTATCATTATTATTTTAATTAGTTATCTATATCTATAAAGTATATATATATCTATAAAGCCTCGCGCGTTCCGTCGGGTGACGTCATGCGCGAGTCGTGCTCAGATTGCTTGTTTCCCTCGAAGCCTTCGTTTCGGCTTGGCCGCACATGAGCGAGCTCGGCGTCCATGGATTGGTGTAGCTGCCGAAGGCGCGGTCGGGAAACTTCGGCGCGCTCGGCTCTTTCCGAAGATGTCCGAGCGTCGCTCGCTCTCGGACACGCGCTACTGTAATTGTGTGATGGGCGCGTAAGAGAGTAGAGAGGGGGTAACTTTGGCGCGCGACCTCGCTGCATTGCTTACTGGGATACGTATTCGATCCTCTTCCATCCCTCTTACACGACATCGATACTCAGCTTACTTCTCGAGGTCTTAGAGATAGGGGCGCCATCCCTGTTGGACCACATTTTTGTAGCCACTTTGAAATGCACAGATCGGCCTCCTCCCACTCTAGCCTCCATTCCCTAGACTTTCTACACTCGATCTTGACGAGGTGTAAAAGTACACGAAAAGTGTAACAGTGATATTACTAGAATAACCCCATAACCAGCGAAACTGTCAGTGAGTGTATACAGAGGTGAGTACGACATAACCTAAAATATTTAAGGTAATCACCAACAAATTCTCATTTATTACGAAAAACAATTAATAATAAAGGTTCAAAATAACAAACTATTATAATTATCAATCTCTATCGATCAAGGTGATTAAAAAATTGACATGACCTAAATTGTATAACGCAATCACAAACAAATTCCCATTTATTATGAAAAACAATCAATAATAAAGGTTCAAAATAACAAAGTATTATAGTTATCAATTTCTATTGATCAAGGTGATAAAAAAATTGATAAGATATAATGACAAGTGTTTATTTTGAATTCGCAGTATCACAATACGTTCCAATCTACTATCAACGCAAACAGAAGCTAACACGGAACAGGAACAAAAAATTAAGCCAGCGGTGCTGTTCCGAGATTCAGAAGGCGGCTTAGTCGTTGATGCTGACAACAACGTGTGCATTCGTGAAGGTTTTGGATTTCTACAATCGCATCACTGACACTCCATTCTATGTAAAACTGGTATCAATACATCCATTCTGAGCGCAATTACAAGTACAAGTTGATAATTTCAATAACACCGTCCATTGTAATCAGTTTACGAGATCAACAAACTTCAGGTTACACGGTATATCTCTTTAACGGTTAGATGAAACTTCGTAATCTCATGTGTTGTTTGAGGTTAAGGTGTGGTCCTCTAGGTCGCCGCCATGTTTCCTGTACACTATCGCGTTCGCGCTAGAGTTGCTTACCCGCGAAGAAATAAACTGTACTCCCTAGGGACTGCCTTAGTTCCGTTTACACTGCCGACTGTAGAGTGCAGCTAGCACGAACAAACCGACGGACACGCGCTACCATGATTGTGTGATGGGCGCGTAAGAGGCTAGAGAGGAGGTTACTTTTGCGCGCGATCTGGCTATATATCATTTTGCATCTCTCTCGCACGCAGCCTACTTCTCAAGATCATGCTGCCTTATGCACAGCTCACTTCTGATTATTTACTTGTTCTGTCTCTGACACACGCAGCTCACTTTTCGAGGTCTTAGCAATAGTGGCGCCATCCCTGTTTGACCACATTTTTGTAGCCACATTTTTCAAGTCTCTCCATAAGAGATCGGACTCCTCCCACTCTAACCTCCCTGTGTACAACGCTCCTCTTTTCGGCGTGCCTCGGAAATGGCGCTACATCGCGGCGGCGAGTTCGGGAATTCGATTTTGTGTGCATCGCCTCTGTCGAGGTTGCAGAACTCTTGGACCCGCGCGAATCGTGAGCACCGCTCAATTCGATATCGCAGTCAGCGTGCACACGAATGCGTAGCTCGGTGGGGGAAAAGTCTCTGCCCCTCGTTCACTCGACAGGCGAACGGAGTGAGATTTTCCGTCCCAGCGAGCTCGACATATGTGTACTGCGGATTGGAATACGACTTAAATGAATTTCAAAGAGAAAAACATGTATCGAGAAAATTGTTTTCTCTCGGTTGGCCGTTTATGCCGAGAATACGGGTTGAAAAAATTAACGACGAAACGCGTTGAAAAATAAAACGCCGAAACGACCGTAAAAGGTTCAAAAAGAAATCTTGAGCCTTTGCCGCGGTCGTTACGGCGTTTTTTTTTCAACAGTAAACATTATGAATAAGCGTGTATCATAAATGTTTTCTATCCTCAATGAGCGTCGTGGCTGAGTTGGCAGCGTGACGGATTGACGATGCTTGCGATCCGGGTTCGATCCCTGGTTAATCGACTTTTTTTAATCTATTTTTTTTCTTCATTTTATATTTAAAAAATTTAGAACTTACTCTCGCTTTAGCTATTCTCGCATGTCCAGGCGTTATTGATGATATTTAATTCATATATGTTTAATTTAAAAAAGACATTTTTAAATTAACTGGTACATCAACCACGAGGCTCTTGTGACTGCAAACCTGCCTTACGTATACACACTTATCCAGCCTTAAAAAAATTCTCTGCATACCATTTGCATATTGTTTTCATGACCCCAAAGTAGTATTGAATACTAATGAAAACGATTTTTCTAAATTCCTAGAGTGGTTTTATCCCTTAAAGAAAAGAAATTGATTTTTTGATCGTTGTGAATGTATATCCCCTTTTCAAGACTTTAAGGCGTCTGGCCACCTTGGCCGATAAAAAAAGGGGTATATTTAAAAAATAATAATAAACTCGAAAGGATGGGCTGGAATATTTTTATTTTTTTACACTACGTCAGAAAGAGCTTTAGAAAAACGTTAATAAATTTCCGTTCAAAATATAAAAAAAGGGCGCCGTTATGGCACATTGCCGCGGAGGCCCTCCCACGACGTGCGCGGTCGTTGTCCCAGCTGTTACCCGGTCATGTCACATCTGCAAAAAAAAATCAGCTCATTCGTGAGTAGTGTCGCCACAATATAGCGTAGCGGTTTTTTATCGGCCATTAAAAAAATTATGGTGAGCCGAAAGAAATTTTTTTTATTTTTCACCGAAATTATGGCTTACTATAATTTTTTTAATGGTCGAAAAAAAACCGCTACGTTACATTGTAGCGACACTACTCACGAATGAGCTGATTTTTTGTTCAGATGTGACATGACGGGTATCAGCTGGGTCAACGACCACGCGTATCGTGCGGAGGGCCTCCGCAGCAATGTGCATAACGGCGCCATTTTTTAATATTTTGAACGGAAATTTATTAACGTTATTCTTAAAGCCCTTTCTGACGGTATGTAAACAAATTGAAATATTCCGGCCCATACTTTCGAGTTTTTTAAAAAATATATCCATTTTTCGATCGGCCAAGGTGGTCAGACGCCTTAAAAGAATCTCGTACGTGTTGGCGAAAACTGGCAGAAAATTATGAAGCAACTCGTCCACTTCTTTGATGTTCGATATTTTGGACCATCGCTCGTTTGCCTATCTGAGATCTACACTTTCGAAGTTTGTATCCTCGATATATATGTCTTTTTGCTATAGATGGTATTACCAATATTAGATACTGACGTCTTTCCATTTCGGAGATATGGATGTTCTAGATTGTTTGAATCTGTATTTGTATGACTCATACTGCAGACAATCTGAATACACGTTCTCAAATAAATGAGCTCTCGAATAAATGATCCTTTGGTGTAATAGTTATTCAATTTCGTCATCGGTCGAAGGATAACATTTTGAATAATTTAGAGTTCGTTACATTGAGTTTATAATTCTGTCATTTCGAAATCTTTGTCGTTCCATATTTGCCCTTTCAAAGTTTTGACCCCCATCCCAGTGTGAAATGTGTTGTAAAAAATGCCGAAACACACTTATCCAATGTGAAATGTGTTTTTAAAAAAATCCCGATCGAAAAAGACTCAAAGTTCTCTTCGAGCCTTTCTCGATCGTGTCAGCAATTTTCTTCAACAATTTTAAAAATTAATTTTCTAAGGGGAAAAGTAAAAACTCATTAACGTATTGGCGGAAACATTAATTTTTTTGTCATATTTTTCAATACTGTTTCCACCAAAATTTGGAACTCTCGCTAGTTTTGACCAACTTCAACATGCGTCCGGCGGGGCGAACGACTGCGAGTTCGGTCGCGTCGACGATACCCGCGGCGTCCTTGCTGTGGCCGCTCTCCACGCTCCCAACGCTGTTCTTTCGATAGCTTGCCCTTCTCGCGCCCTTGGGCTCCGTCGTGTGCCTCTTGCCGCTGCGGCTGCTGCTGACGACCACTTTTCTTTTTGTTGCGGAGCCAAAATTTCTTCTTTGTAACTGTAAAAAATAAATAATAAAATGTACAAATAAAATACACTACTCACACAAATTAAAGGATATTAAACACATTCCAATCTTTTAGCTGATTTTCAACAAGGGATAACTCGGAGAAAAATGGTCATACAGAAAATTAAAAAAAGGAAATTATAGCTTCAAGTATCTAGTTTTCAGATCTGGACTGCTAAATTTGTTAGCGTGGGCCGTTTTTTTTGTAATCACCCGAAAACCAACGAAATTTTTATTCCCAATTTTTGCTCGTCTTTAAAATGGTTAGTCGACTTCAAAGAATTTTTTTTGTCATACGACTATAAAAGTCTTTTAGACAATTTAATCAACTTTAATTTGACCTTTTACCGAGCTCCGTACGATGATTTGGCGTGGAGTAATCGTCGATCAAAGCAAAAAAGTCCATTTTATCTTTGACGATCAACTACTCGAGAACTAATGATCGTACAGAAAATAAAATTAGGGTTTTGGAAACTGCAAAATATTCTCTATGACATGCAATAAGGGGCTGTTGATTAAACATTTTTTTTCGGAGTGATGATGTTGACTGAAAAAAAGTTGAAAATTTGCCAATTTAAGGATATTTGGAAAATTTGGTATAACTTTGGATATAATACATGAACGAAGGATATCGTTGGTAATGTTTTAACCTCGAAGTGTCTCCAAAAAACTCTCAAAGTTTCAAAGCGCTGCGATTTTTTTCCTTAGTGCCCCGAAGGATTAAATTCATCGTTTCTGTCAAAAATCACCGTAACAAGCAATTTTCGATTTTTATTCATTTTTTCATCTTCAAAATGTGCTTTTTTAGCAATAATGCGTAATTTATTCATTCACAGACAACAATTACCAAGAAAAAAAATTGAAAAAAAATTCAAATACAATAAATTTGAATTTTTAGGGTAGTTTTGAAAAAAACTGTTTTTTGTGTTTGTGAAGAAACCGTATTTCAACGATTGAAGCTGCAAAAAGTCTAACAGTTCAAGATTTGTGTGAAGAGAATCAGTCGACAGTAGGGGGGTATATCAACAACAAAGGTGGTTAGACTAGTAAAAAAAATCGACCAAATTTTTTTTGACAAGGGGAGATTATCGTTAACAGGTGATTTTTTTTTTCAAATAAACTTTTTTTTTACATTTGAAAAAAAAAATTTCGAAATTTGAAAAAAAAAGATTTATTAAAAAAAAAAATTTCAAAGAAAAAAATTCAATTTCTTTTTTCACGTGTCAACAATGATGTCCTCTTGTCAGAAAAAAAAATTTCGATTTTTTTTTACCAGTCTAAACCACCTTTGTTGTTGATATACCCCCCTACTGTCGACTGATTTTCTTCACACAAATCTGGAACTTAAAATTTTTTTGCAGCTTAAATCGTTAAAACACACTTTCGTAACAAACACAAAAAACAGTTTTTTTCAAAACTACCCTAAAAATTAAAATTTTTTTTCTTTGATTTAAACAAAAATTTGTTCTTGGTAATTGATGTCTTTGAATAAATAAATTACGTATTATTGCTAAAAAAACATTTTGAAGATGAAAAAATTAATAAAAATCGAAAAATTGCTCGTTACGGTGATTTTTGACAGAAACGATCAATTTGAGCCTTCGGGGCACTAAGAAAAAAAAATCGCAGCGCTTTGCAACTTTGAGGGTTTTTTTGGGGACACTTCGAGGTTAAAACATGACCGACGATATCCTTCGTTCATGCATTATATCCAAAGTTATACTAAATTTTCCAAATATCCTTAAATTGGCAAATTTTCAAATTTTTTTCAGTCAAAATCATCACTCCGAAAAAAAATGTTTTATCAACAGCCCCTAATTGAATGTCATAGAGAATGTTTTAAAGTTTCGAAACCCCTACTTTTATTTTCGGTACGATCATTAGTTCTCGAGTAATTGATTGTCATAGTTAAAATGGACTTTTTGCTTTGATCGACGATTACTCCGCGCCAAATCATCGTACGGAGCTCGTTAAAAGGTCAAATTAAAGCTGATTGAATTGTCTAAAACACTTTTATAGTCGTATGATAAAAAAAACATTTGAAGTCGACAGACCATTCTAGAGACGAGCAAAAATTTGGAAAAAAAATTTCGTTGGTTTTCGGATGATACCAAGAAAACCACCAACGCTAAAAAATGTTACTCCAGATCTGAAAACTAGATACTTGAAGCTAAAATTTCCTTTTCTTATTTTCTGTACGACCATTTTTCTCCGAGCTATCCCTTGTTGAAAATCAGCCAAAAATTCGGAATTTTTTCAATATCCCTTAATTTGTATGAGTAATGTATTTTATTTGTACGTTTTATTCATTATTTTATACAGTTATAAAGAAGAAATTTTGGCGCCGCAACAAAAAGAAAAGTGGTCGTCAGCAGCAGCCGCAGCGGCAAGAGCCACAGTAGAATAGCTGTAGCGGTTCTAACTCAAGGGGAGGTGGTGTGTCAAAAGTGGTGAAGCCAAGGTGGCGCCACCGTCGTGGGGAGGTCGCCGGGCGCGTGTGACGTCACAGAGCGGCCTATGTGGGGGGGGGGGGGTCATGTGGTCCGTGCAGTGACTGGGGGGGGGGGGGGTCGATAAGTGTTTTGTGTGTATGTGCGTGCGTGCATGCGTGCGTGCGTGCATACGTGTAGGAAAGCCAAGGTGGCGCTGCGGTCGTGGGGAGGTCGGCGTATGTGCGTGCGTGCGTGCGTGTAGGGGAGCCAAGGTGGCGCTACGGTCGTGGGGAGGTCGGCATGTGTGCGTGCGTGCGTGCGTGTAGGGAAGCCAGGGTGGCGCTACGGTCGTGGGGAGGTCGGCGTGCGTGCGTGCGTGCGTGCGTGCGTGCGTGCGTGCGTGCGTGCGTGTGTGTGTGTGTGTGTGTATGTGTGTGTAACGTTGTCTCTTAAGAAGTCACGTATAGGGCTAAGAAAAGGTGCATGAATTTATCCAGATGTTCTTTTTTTCAACTATCTCGACGGAGGCTCATGTCCGAGACGCCGTTATTCGCGGCAACGGTTCAACCACCTCGTCCGAAAGTCTCAAATTTTACGACTCTTTTTTTTCTTACGCGAGCGCCAGGGACCGTCATACGCTATCGCTTCGCATGTGCAACTTGAGCCTCATCATTCCATAGGTCCACACTTGAAAACCCATAAACTTTTACGACAGCATGTGACGAAGACAGTGATCCGGGGAAAAAAATGAATTTCCATTGTACAGGGCTTTAGTTTTTCATCTCTGAATGATAATATATACAAGGAGTGCAACGTCAAGCCTTGATGCCGACACTTGAGATCATGCAAGTCTGGACAAGTTAGCCCCATGGTTCAACTCATCATCGTCATCATCGGCGATATCAATAACGTCTTCGTCTACCCCAACTTCCACTTCGTCGTCATGGGCGATATTCACGACAACCTCCATCTCATCATCGACGAGATCGATCACTTCAATTTGGTTCGACATTTTTCTTAACGGATTTTCCGTTTTCCGACTCTTCCACAAGGATACCTCGGAGGTTGAAGACTGGAATGGCGAAAATTGCTGTTCCGATCCTTCTTCGGATTTCGATTTTTGGATCCTCATAGGCTTATAGTAGGGTGGGGGCTTATTGTAGAAAAAAACCTTGCAAGATAGTGCATCCTGGTCAGGGGATAAACGAAAAGTTTTTTTTCTTTAACTATCCCTGTAGGGGTAGGCATCTGCTGTCCAGAAAAGTGTGCACTCATAGAAGTGAAAGCTGGCCAGGCTCGCCAATCATTGACTTTCGCGATCTCTACAGAACCGCGTCTAGGTCATGGAGACTGAACTGGCGTATTATAAAGAGCATCTTAGAGTTTTAAATATATATTGCCACGTGTTCCAGTATGTATGAAGTCCAGCCTGTCACGAATCATAGCGCTCTTCGCAGAGCAACATCAAACCTATTCAAGTGACACTTGAGGCTATACAGTTTTTACCAAATCAGCCTTATTCTAAAGACAATTTTTTTTGTTCGTCGACGTTCAATGCCAGCCTCCGAGCATAGGGAACATTTTGAAAAAATAACATTCCGCTCAAGTAATGTCTTGGCTATCCAAAACACATACGAAAACGAGGTATTTATTACAAAACGATCAACTTTGTGGATCTATGGCCGGATAATTTTTTTTTTTTTTTAGGCTTCGACCACTGATCCCACTGCATGCACCATTTGAGCATAGATGCACTCGCGGTCTGGAATACTCACAAAAATACTTTTATTTTTTGCTCCCGCTGAACCCCGATCGGCTCGTTCTGCGTGTGTATTTATTTTTCATGCTTTCCATGTTAAAAGATATCAGCGTGATATTGAAAAACTCTGGTGGAGGTGATTCTATTACATTTTACGAGCTAGAAGGGAACGACAAAAATATTTTCTGATGGGAGACCATTTTTAATCGTCGGCAGCGCTCAAAAGTGACCACACTTTGAATGAAGCAGTGAGTTCACATATCTCTCTGGCAAGACTCTTCAACTCGTTAATATGGAGAACAGCAATGAACCATCAGAAGAAATGTTGCACAACCAAGCCACGCTCTTAAGTTCGATCGACGACTTTGCGGTGTGGGAGATATAGATCGTCGAGTTCATCGAAGTACTGAAATCGCAAAGCCGAATTAAGCGCCAACGATTATCAACTAAACATCAATAGTCATTGATAGGCCAAATACCGAATCTGGAAGGATTGAAGTATTTCATGTACAGGCATTCTATATGCATGGGTGCAGGACACAGTGGTGATGGGTTAATGTGGCGAGCACTCGACTTGAACGCCTGATGGTCTATACTTTAAGTTCTGCTCGATGAATTTCAACAACGTGGAAGTGGTTGAGCTTTACAAAAGATACGCAATCTTACAATAAATGTAAATAAGTATAAATCAATACGCGTTAAATGTTATATCTCATTGCCACGGGAAATAATGATTATGAGGGCTGCGATTAATGTGCAATCCAGAGATAATGCACGTTTCGCATGGGTGACAGTTACAGCTTTATACCTAGCCGAACGAAACAGTGACCACGGATCTTCTTACATGCATTATTCAACGGTATTGAATCTATCGAATATTGAATTCCCAATAACTATAGGTCAAGTTTAAAAAAAAATTGTGCTTCAAAACAATTTATCCATTAATGTGTGTACCACCGAAGAAGACATTGCTCCGATACGCATGGCTCAACATAAAAAGAAGAAAAGCATATCAATTTGCTGTACATACAAGATACCGAAGATGACAATGTATGACGTATCACATAGATAAAGAACCTGTCAAGCCTCGTGAGCGCAGAACAGAGACAACCATTAAAAAATATATGTATGCCATTGGTGTATGAAGTTAACACAATTACTATATCGCCATATGTGCTAGACGAATTAAACAACAATCTATTATTTCGCCGGTGTCGGCATTACTTTAGATCAACGGATAAACTGCAATCACATGAGATCGATCATGGAGCAATAAAGCACTGCGCCATCCGACCATCAAATGATACTAATAAGTGGCTTCAAATCATCAACTCCAATTGGAAAGCAACATATCCATTCACTGTAAATGCCTACTTGGAGTGTTTTTTTAACTAATTATAGAGAGAAGATGAGAGTGTGCAAAGATTGATGCGAAGAACGTAGCAGAGGATATGTATCAATATCATGAAGTATTTACTATTGATTACCACATGTGTTTTTCATATGATGAATCACTATCATAGTATCGATCACATCACAGCGCCGATTTCATATCATAGTTTGTGACAGAACTGGAAAAACTAGTGCTGTACAGAAAATAGATTTTCTACGAAAATTAATGCTCGTCATGAGTTAATTCTAATATCTTCACGCTGTGGCAATAATTGTGCATTCAGTCATCATCAACTACTAGAGGTAGAAGTTGAATTACTCAAGATACATTGGGGTATGCCCCACATAATATTAGATAAGATCAATAAATTATCATTACATCGACCATTGGAAAGTGGGCGACACTTGAATGTGGGTTTTCGCTCTTGGGATCTATACGACTGTCCATCGCTTCAAAGCACAACGAAACATTCATGGACTGTAAAAGCTGCCTCCCAATTAGAGAAACCAAAATATGTAATTGGTGCGGTGCAGACTGGTAAAAAAGATAATGTATGGCAAAGGACATTATATTATTCACCGACTGCAAAGTCACAAGTGCTAAACTTTATCTCAATTCAGGATTCTTTTCTCAAGATGACTCGAATATGGACTTCAAAAAAGTTTCGACATTTTGTTCAATAGGTACTCTCGATTTTGTAAATACCATTATGACGGCAATAGTGATCGTTCTTTACTAACCATCGCTGAGTCTTAATGTAACGACCCTCTCACGGTTAATGATTGACCGCATCAGAAATATGTAATTGGTGGCTGAATCATAAAGATTCATGCAAATAAAATAAATGTAACATTATGTACTTTTTATTCTCCTCACCCCGTGCTTAGTTATGTCAGCATCACCGGCTATCGGATTGTGCAACTGAAAACAATATTACTTTCGAATGTGAAACTCATTTTTTTTGTATGGAATTTGATTGAAAATAAATTAATATAATCGCCCAATGATAATCGAAGACATTCATCGGTATCCGTTCGTTAGACGTTCGTGAGCCGTTTGTTGGAAGTTTGCGAGGCATTCGAAGATTTTCGATAGTCGTTCATGAAACGTTCCAGAGACTTCCGAAGACATTCATACGATGTTCGAAGCCATTTAAGAGACGTTCGAAAACATTCATAAGGCGTTTGAAGACACGCATGAGGGGTTCAAAAAGTTTCAAGAGCCTTTTTACGACGTTCATGAGACGTTTGAAGATGTTCGTGAGACATTCAGGAGACTTTCGAAAACGTTCATAAGACGTTTGAAGACATTCATGAGAGGTGCGAAGACCTTCGGAGACGTTCGAAGACGTTCAAGAGATCTGTGACGATATTTATAATACGTTTAAAGACATTGGTGAGGGGTTCGAAGTCGTTTAAGAGACTTTAAAAGACATTTACAAGGGGTTTGAAGACGTTCAAGAAACTTTCGAATACGTTCAAGAGACTTTCGACGACATTCATAATACGTTTGAAGACATTCATGAGACTTTCGACGACATTCATAAGACGTTTGAAGAGGTGCATGAGGCCTTCAAAGAGGTTCAAGAGACTTTCTACGACGATCATGAGACGTTTGAAGATGTTCGTGAGTTATTCAAAAAACTTTCGAAAACGTTCATAAGAAGTTTGAAGACATTCATGAGAGGTGCGAAGACCTTCAGTGACGTTCGAAGACATTCAAGAGATCTTTAACGATATTCATAATACGTTTGAGACATCGATGAGGGGTTTCGACGACGTTTTAGAGACTTTCAAAGACATTCACGAGGGGTTTGACGACGTTCAAGAAACTTTCGAATACGTTCAAGAGACTTTCGACGACATTCATAATACGTTTGATTACATTCATGAGGGATTCGAAGACGCTTGAGAGACTTTCAAAGACGTTCACGAGGGGTTCGAAGACGTTTAAGAGACTTTCGACGGCGTACATAATATGTTTGAAGACATTCATGTGGGGTTCGAAGATGCTTAAGAGACTTTCAAAGACATTCACGAGAGGTGCGAAGACATTCAGAAACTTTCGAAGGCATTCAAGAGTTCTTTGACAATATTCATAATACGTTTGAAGACATCGATGAGAGGATCGACGATGTTTTAGAGACTTTCAAAGACATTCACGGAGGGTTTGAAGACGGTCAAGAAACTTTCGAATACGTTCGAGAGACTTTCGACGACATTCATAATACGTTTGATTACATTCATGAGGGATTCGAAGACGCTTGAGATACTTTCAAAGACGTTCACGAGAGGTTCGAAGACGCTTAAGAGACTTTTGAAGACATTCACGAGAGGCGCGAAGACATTCAGAAACTTTCGAAGACATTCAAGAGTTCTTTGACAATATTCATAATACGTTTGAAGACATCGATGAGAGGATCGACGATGTTTTAGAGACTTTCGAAGACATTCACGAAGGGTTTGAAGGCGTTCGAGAAACTTTCGAATACGTTCGAGAGACTTTCGGCCACATTCATAATACGTTTGAAGACATTCATGATGGGTTCGAAGACGCTTGAGAGACTTTCAAAGACCTTCACGAGAGGTTCGAAGACGTTCAAGAGACTTTCGACGACATTCATGAGTTCTTTGACAATATTCATAATACGTTTGAAGACATCGATGAGAGGATCGACGATGTTTTAGAGATTTTCAAAGATATTCACGGAGGGTTTGAAGACGTTCAAGAAACTTTCGAATACGTTCAAGAGACTTTCGACGACATTCATAATACGTTTGATTACATTCACGAGGGATTCGAAGACGCTTGAGAGACTTTCAAAGACGTTCACGAGGGGTTCGAAGACGTTTAAGAGACTTTCGACGGCATACATAATATGTTTGAAGACATTCATGTGGGGTTCGAAGACGCTTAAGAGACTTTTAAAGACAGTCACGAGAGGTGCGAGGACATTCAGAAACTTTCGAAGACATTCAAGAGTTCTTTGACAATATACATAATACGTTTGAAGACATCGATGATGTTTTAGAGACTTCCAAAGACATTCACGAAGGGTTTGAAGGCGTTCGAGAAACTTTCGAATACGTTCGAGAGACTTTCGGCCACATTCATAATACGTTTGAAGACATTCATGAGGCGTTCGAAGACGCTTGAGAGACTTTCAAAGACCTTCACGAGAGGTTCGAAGACGTTCAAGAGACTTTCGACGACATTCATGATACGTTTGAAGACATTCATGTGGGGTTCGAAGACGCTTACCGAAGACATTTATGACGTTTGAGTTTCGCTGTCATACATTCACAACAATTCGCTGTCATACATTACAAACTCAAACGTCATGAATGTGTTCGGTTTATAGATGTCGTCGAAGATCGTATTATGCATGTCGTCGAAGATTTCTGAACGTCTTCGAAAGGCTCTTGAACGTCTTCAATCCTCCCGTGAATGTATTTGAAAGTCTCTTAAGCGTCTTCGAACCCCACATGAATGTCTTCAAACGTATCATGAATGTCGTCGAAAGTCTCTTGAACGTCTTCGAACCTCTCGTGAAGGTCTTTGAAAGTCTCTCAAGCGTCTTCGAACCCCTCATGAATGTCTTCAAACGTATTATGAATGTGGCCGAAAGTCTCTCGAACGTATTCGAAAGTTTCTCGAACGCCTTCAAATCCTTCGTGAATGTCTTTGAAAGTCTCTAAAACATCATCGATGTCTGCAAACGTATTATGTATATTGTCAAAGAACTCTTGAATGTCTTCGAAAGTTTCTGAATGTCCTCACACCTCTCGTGACTGTCTTTAAAAGTCTCTTAAGCGTCTTCGAACCCCACATGAATGTCTTCAAACATATTATGTACGCTGTCGAAAGTCTCTTAAACGTCTTCGAACCCCTCGTGAACGTCTTTGAAAGTCTCTCAAGCGTCTTCGAATGCCTCGTGAATGTAATCAAACGTATTATGAATGTCCTCGAAAGTCTCTTGAACGTATTCGAAAGTTTCTTGAACGTCTTCAAACCCTCCGTGAATGTCTTTGAAAATCTCTAAAATATCGTCGATCCTCTCATCGATGTCTTCAAACGTATTATGAATATTGTCAAAGAACTCATGAATGTCGTCGAAAGTCTCTTGAACGTCTTCGAACCTCTCGTGAAGGTCTTTGAAAGTCTCTCAAGCGTCTTCGAACCCATCATGAATGTCTTCAAACGTATTATGAATTTGGCCGAAAGTCTCTCGAACGTATTCGAAAGTTTCTCGAACGCCTTCAAACCCTTCGTGAATGTCTTCGAAAGTCTCTAAAACATCGTCGATCCTCTCATCGATGTCTTCAAACGTATTATGAATATTGTCAAAAAACTCTTGAATGTCTTCGAAAGTTTCTGAATGTCTTCGCGCCTCTCGTGAATGTCTTCAAAAGTCTCTTAAGCGTCTTCGAACCTCTTGTGAACGTCTTTGAAAGTCTCTCAAGCGTCTTCGAATCCCTCATGAATGTAATCAAACGTATTATGAATGTCGTCGAAAGTCTCTCGAACGTATTCGAAAGTTTCTTGACCGTCTTCAAACCCTCCGTGAATGTCTTTGAAAGTCTCTAAAACATCGTCGATCCTCTCATCGATGTCTTCAAACGTATTATGAATATTGTCAAAGAACTCTTGAATGTCTTCGAAAGTTTCTGAATGTCTTCGCACCTCTCGTGAATGTCTTTGAAAGTCTCTTAAGCATCTTCGAACCCCACATGAATGTCTTCAAACATATTATGTACGCCGTCGAAAGTCTCTTAAACGTCTTCGAACCCCTCGTGAACGTCTTTGAAAGTCTCTCAAGCGTCTTCGAATCCCTCATGAATGTAATCAAACGTATTATGAATGCCGTCGAAAGTCTCTTGAACGTATTCGAAAGTTTCTTGAACGTCGTCAAACCCCTCGTGAATGTCTTTGAAAGTCTCTAAAACGTCGTCGAAACCCCTCATCGATGTCTCAAACGTATTATGAATATCGTTAAAGATCTCTTGAATGTCTTCGAACGTCACTGAAGGTCTTCGCACCTCTCATGAATGTCTTCAAACTTCTTATGAACGTTTTCCAAAAGTTTTTTGAATAACTCACGAACATCTTCAAACGTCTCATGATCGTCGTAGAAAGTCTCTTGAAACTCTTTGAAGGCCTCATGCACCTCTTCAAACGTCTTATGAATGTCGTCGAAAGTCTCATGAATGTCTTCAAACGTATTATGAATGTCGTCGAAAGTCTCTTGAACGTATTCGAAAGTTTCTTGAACGTCTTCAAACCCCTTGTAAATGTCTTTTAAAGTCTCTTAAACGACTTCGAACCCCTCACCAATGTCTTTAAACGTATTATAAATATCGTCACAGATCTCTTGAACGTCTTCGAACGTCTCCGAAGGTCTTCGCACCTCTCATGAATGTCTTCAAACGTCTTATGAACGTTTTCGAAAGTCTCCTGAATGTCTCACGAACATCTTCAAACGTCTCATGAACGTCGTAAAAAGGCTCTTGAAACTTTTTGAACCCCTCATGAGTGTCTTCAAACGCCTTATGAATGTTTTCGAACGTCTCTTAAATGGCGTCGAACATCGTATGAATGTCTTCGGAAGTCTCTGGAACGTTTCATGAACGACTATCGAAAATCTTCGAATGCCTCGCAAACTTCCAACAAACGGCTCACGAACGTCTAACGAACGGATACCGATGAATGTCTTCGATTATCATTGGGCGATTATATTAATTTATTTTCAATCAAATTCCATACAAAAAAAATGAGTTTCACATTCGAAAGTAATATTGTTTTCAGTTGCACAATCCGATAGCCGGTGATGCTGACATAACTAAGTACGGGGTGAGGAGAATAAAAAGTACATAATGTTACATTTATTTTATTTGCATGAATCTTTATGATTCAGCCACCAATTACATATTTCTGATGCGGTCAATCATTAACCGTGAGAGGGTCGTTACATTAAGACTCAGCGATGGTTAGTAAAGAACGATCACTATTGCAGTCATAATGGTATTTACAAAATCGAGAGTACCTATTGAACAAAATGTCGAAACTTTTTTGAAGTCCATATTCGAGTCATCTTGAGAAAAGAATCCTGAATTGAGATAAAGTTTAGCACTTGTGACTTTGCAGTCGGTGAATAATATAATGTCCTTTGCCATACATTATCTTTTTTACCAGTCTGCACCGCACCAATTACATATTTTGGTTTCTCTAGTTGGGAGGCAGCTTTTACGGTCCATGAATGTTTCGTTGTGCTTTGAAGCGATGGACAGTCGTATAGATCCCAAGAGCGAAAACCCACATTCAAGTGTCGCCCACTTTCCAATGGTCGATGTAATGATAATTTATTGATCTTATCTAATATTATGTGGGGCATACGCCAATGTATCTTGAGTAATTCAACTTCTACCTCTAGTAGTTGATGATGACTGAATGCACAATTATTGCCACAGCGTGAAGGTATTAGAATTAACTCATGACGAGCATTAATTTTCCTAGAAAATCTATTTTCTGTACAGCACTAGTTTTTCCAGTTCTGTCACAAACTATGATATGAAATCGGCGCTGTGATGTGATCGATACTATGATAGTGATTCATCATATGAAAAACACATGTGGTAATCAATAGTAAATACTTCATGATATTGATACATATCCTCTGCTACGTTCTTCGCATCAATCTTTGCACACTCTCATCTTCTCTCTATAATTAGTTAAAAAAACACTCCAAGTAGGCATTTACAGTGAATGGATATGTTGCTTTCCAATTGGAGTTGATGATTTGAAGCCACTTATTAGTATCATTTGATGGTCGGATGGCGCAGTGCTTTATTGCTCCATGATCGATCTCATGTGATTGCAGTTTATCCGTTGATCTAAAGTAATGCCGACACCGGCGAAATAATAGATTGTTGTTTAATTCGTCTAGCACATATGGCGATATAGTAATTGTGTTAACTTCATACACCAATGGCATACATATATTTTTTAATGGTTGTCTCTGTTCTGCGCTCACGAGGCTTGACAGGTTCTTTATCTATGTGATACGTCATACATTGTCATCTTCGGTATCTTGTATGTACAGCAAATTGATATGCTTTTCTTCTTTTTATGTTGAGCCATGCGTATCGGAGCAATGTCTTCTTCGGTGGTACACACATTAATGGATAAATTGTTTTGAAGCACAATTTTTTTTTAAACTTGACCTATAGTTATTGGGAATTCAATATTCGATAGATTCAATACCGTTGAATAATGCATGTAAGAAGATCCGTGGTCACTGTTTCGTTCGGCTAGGTATAAAGCTGTAACTGTCACCCATGCGAAACGTGCATTATCTCTGGATTGCACATTAATCGCAGCCCTCATAATCATTATTTCCCGTGGCAATGAGATATAACATTTAACGCGTATTGATTTATACTTATTTACATTTATTGTAAGATTGCGTATCTTTTGTAAAGCTCAACCACTTCCACGTTGTTGAAATTCATCGAGCAGAACTTAAAGTATAGACCATCAGGCGTTCAAGTCGAGTGCTCGCCACATTAACCCATCACCACTGTGTCCTGCACCCATGCATATAGAATGCCTGTACATGAAATACTTCAATCCTTCCAGATTCGGTATTTGGCCTATCAATGACTATTGATGTTTAGTTGATAATCGTTGGCGCTTAATTCGGCTTTGCGATTTCAGTACTTCGATGAACTCGACGATCTATATCTCCCACACCGCAAAGTCGTCGATCGAACTTAAGAGCGTGGCTTGGTTGTGCAACATTTCTTCTGATGGTTCATTGCTGTTCTCCATATTAACGAGTTGAAGAGTCTTGCCAGAGAGATATGTGAACTCACTGCTTCATTCAAAGTGTGGTCACTTTTGAGCGCTGCCGACGATTAAAAATGGTCTCCCATCAGAAAATATTTTTGTCGTTCCCTTCTAGCTCGGAAAATGTAATAGAATCACCTCCACCAGAGTTTTTCAATATCACGCTGATATCTTTTAACATGGAAAGCATGAAAAATAAATACACACGCAGAACGAGCCGATCGGGGTTCAGCGGGAGCAAAAAATAAAAGTATTTTTGTGAGTATTCCAGACCGCGAGTGCATCTATGCTCAAATGGTGCATGCAGTGGGATCAGTGGTCGAAGCCTAAAAAAAAAAAAAATTCTCCGGCCATAGATCCACAAAGTTGATCGTTTTGTAATAAATACCTCGTTTTCGTATGTGTTTTGGATAGCCAAGACATTACTTGAGCGGAATGTTATTTTTTCAAAATGTTCCCTATGCTCGGAGGCTGGCATTGAACGTCGACGAACAAAAAAAATTGTCTTTAGAATAAGGCTGATTTGGTAAAAACTGTATAGCCTCAAGTGTCACTTGAATAGGTTTGATGTTGCTCTGCGAAGAGCGCTATGATTCGTGACAGGCTGGACTTCATACATACTGGAACACGTGGCAATATATATTAAAAACTCTAAGATGCTCTTTATAATACGCCAGTTCAGTCTCCATGACCTAGACGCGGTTCTGTAGAGATCGCGAAAGTCAATGATTGGCGAGCCTGGCCAGCTTTCACCTCTATGAGTGCACACTTTTCTGGACAGCAGATGCCTACCCCTACAGGGATAGTTAAAGAAAAAAAACTTTTCGTTTATCCCCTGACCAGGATGCACTATCTTGCAAGGTTTTTTTCTACAATAAGCCCCCACCCTACTATAAGCCTATGAGGATCCAAAAATCGAAATCCGAAGAAGGATCGGAACAGCAGTTTTCGCCATTCCAGTCTTCAACCTCCGAGGTATCCTTGTGGAAGAGTCGGAAAACGGAAAATCCGTTAAGAAAAATGTCGAACCAAATTGAAGTGATCGATCTCGTCGATGATGAAATGGAGGTTGTCGTGAATATCGCCCATGACGACGAAGTGGAAGTTGGGGTAGACGAAGACGTTATTGATATCGCCGATGATGACGATGATGAGTTGAACCATGGGGCTAACTTGTCCAGACTTGCATGATCTCAAGTGTCGGCATCAAGGCTTGACGTTGCACTCCTTGTATATATTATCATTCAGAGATGAAAAACTAAAGCCCTGTACAATGGAAATTCATTTTTTTCCCCGGATCACTGTCTTCGTCACATGCTGTCGTAAAATTTTATGGGTTTTCAAGTGTGGACCTATGGAATGATGAGGCTCAAGTTGCACATGCGAAGCGATAGGGTATGACGGTCCCTGGCGCTCGACGTAAGAAAAAAAAGAGTCGTAAAATTTGAGACTTTCGGACGAGGTGGTTGAAACGTTGCCGCGAATAACGGCGTCTCGGACATGAGCCTCCGTCGAGATAGTTGAAAAAAAGAACATCTGGATAAATTCATGCACCTTTTCTTAGCCCTATACGTGACTTCTTAAGAGACAACGTTACACACACACACACACACACCCACACACACACACACGCACGCACGCACGCACGCACGCCCGCCGACCTCCCCACGACCGTAGCGCCACCTTGGCTTCCCTACACGCACGCACGCACGCACACATGCCGACCTCCCCACGACCGTAGCGCCACCTTGGCTTCCCTACACGCACGCACGCACGCACATACGCCGACCTCCCCACGACCGCAGCGCCACCTTGGCTTTCCTACACGTATGCACGCATGCACGCACGCACATACACACAAAACACTCATCGACCCCCCCCCCCAGTCACTGCACGGACCACATGACCCCCCCCCCCCCCCCACATAGGCCGCTCTGTGACGTCACACGCGCCCGGCGACCTCCCCACGACGGTGGCGCCACCTTGGCTTCCCCACTTTTGACACACCACCTCCCCTTGAGTTAGAACCGCTACAGCTATTCTACTAGCCACCCGCGGCAGCCCAAGGGCGCGAGAAGGGCAGGCCATTGAAAGAACAGCGGCACGAGCGCGGGGAGCGGCCGCAGCAAGGACGCCGCGGGTATCGTCGATGCGACCGAACACGCAGTCGTTCGCCCCACCGGACGCATGTTGAAGTTGCTCAAAAGGAGCGGGCGTTCCAAATTTTGGTGCGAACAGTATTGGAAAATATGACAAAAAAATTAATGTTTCCCCCAATACGTAAATGAGTTTTTATTTTTCCCCTTAGAAAATTAATTTAAAAAATTGTTGAAGAAAAGTGCCGAATCGATCGAGAAAGGCTCGAAGAGAACTTTGAGTCTTTCTCGATCGGCATTTTTTTAAAAAACATTTCACATTGGACAAGTGTGTTTCGGCATTTGTCGATGTTTGTACTTACCGACCGATGGTAGGGCTGCACTGCTTACCGACCGATGGTGAGGCTCACAGGTTTACCGATCGATGGTAGGGGTCACCTGCTTACCGACCGATGGTGGTAAGTCCCCCTTCGCCTCGAATGGAATGCGTCGGAATGGGGGGGGCGGTAAACACCGGGCCACACGTCGGATTCCCAGTGAGGCCGCGCAACGACTGACAAAGAGTCGAAGTGCTTTGTAGTAAAACGGAGTTCCCCTCCCCTCCCGCGGGGTAGAGGGGGCGGCGGGAGGAAGAGTGGAGGGTCCGATTTCTCAGAAATTGTTTTAAACATTTGTGAGTGGTGAGTCATCGGGCGCTTGCCGTGGCTTGACAAAGCACCCCCCCCCCCCTCCTGCTGAGATGCGACAGTTTTGTTTATCGACGTGTTGAAACCGGCGAATTAAGGTGTTGAATGATTATTTTCCGAGAATTTATCATCGGTGGAAGAGTAACATTGATTGCGTCAAAATGGCGGCGGGATTTCGTCAGATTATTTTTTCAAACGTTTTGTGGGGCGTGGTGAGTCATCGGACGCGTGAAATTTTTCCGCGCTCGGACCCTCGTGCCCTCAATGCAGAAGGGGTTGGGGGGAAGGAGTACATAATCTTGCGATTCAAGATCGAACGCACACATGAGAAAGAACTACGTACACACGAGTGAAACAATGGAGTTCATCGATAAAATTCGTAAAATTGCCGATTTTCTGCCGACAAAGAAGCTCAGAGAGTTGTCACCCGGGTCGGATTATATCATCACCAACATACGGGCGGTCAACACTAAATTTGGCAAAAAGCACATCGTTGACATTCGCAACGAATTCAGCGTGTTTCTACCCGGAACGATCGTCAAGGCGCTTGAGGCTGATTCGACAACATGTTGATTCGAGAGCATGTTGGCAGCAGCGCATACAGGAGATCTATGCATGGTCTATCTCGGCGGAAAATGTCACAGCCTGAAATTCGCGAATTCAGCAACATTCCAGCTGATGTTGGCAGCAGCGTACAAAAGAAATGTCTGCATAGCATACATCGGTGGAAAGTTTATCGCATACGTTAAGGGTCATGAAAATCGAGAGCAGCTAGCTCATATACTAAATATGAAAGATTATCTAGTTATTGAAACGTTGGACGCGGACTCTGAAGATATGGATGCATAATGCATAATGAAGGATACTAGTAAAGTATTTCAAGAACAATTCATCTTGTGTTCAAGATTGGAAAGCACGAGAAAGAGCGCCCAACGTCTCGCTGTTTGGAACTCGATCTTGTGCATACAAACTCGACGTTCGAGCGCGTGCCGGCACACACACACACACACACACACACACACACACACACACACACACACGCACGCACGCACATACGCGCGTGCGAGGTTGTATAGAGATTTCCTTCTTAAATACATTTGTGAGCCCTTCAGCATCGGTACTTCATTTCGATTCATCGAGCAGTCTGGACCATGGACGATTGCAATAAAATTATCGACAAGTTGAGCGGTGCGAGGAACAATTTCCCTCACGTGGATAAGTGGCAAAAGTTCTGTGAGGTGCACGTCAAACTTTTGGGGCAAACGTTGAAAAAACCGGGGCTCAACGTCGGTCAAAAACTGAAAATTCAATCGACAATAGCGAAATTGTCGTCGCTGAGGGAAAAAATCGTGCGTGGAGCAAGTGTAAGCAGCGCAGGTGTAAGCGGTGCTGGTGTGAGTGATGCCCGCGAAAAACGAAAGTGGGTCGATCTCGAGTCGGCATTCAAAAGTCGAATAAAGACGGGCTCGATTGTGAATTTCGAGCACAAGGATGTGCAAAGTTTCCTCGAAGATGCGATGCGCGTGGTGGTTTCAAAACTGGACAAAATCGTGCGCGAGGAGGGTAACGTGAAGGTGAATGTGACCTTGGCGTGCAAATTTCACCTCATGAAGGTGAATGAAATTATTGACCAGGAAAAGACGTTTCAAACGACAAACGCGGTCATTCTACCATCGAGCGATATTGCCGAGTGGTTCATCGAGTGCGTCCAAGCAAAACTCTCCGCCAAAATCGAGGACTTTCAGGAAAAAGAGTCGGGTTGGACGTTACACGCAATCTCCCATCTACTTGTGAGCATTAACAAGTACGAACCACTGCGAGGGAGCTTATCCACTTACACGCGTCTCCCGAGGGATATACAGATGAAACGGGCCGTCGTTAATATTCAAAACAATGACCCCTATTGTTTTCTCTGGTCCGTCACAGCACCACTCTCTCCACCACCGAGGATGCATCCCGAACGTACGAGTTCCTATCCTCATTATAGCGAGATGCTCCACTACGAAGGCCTGGATTTCCCGATGAGTTTGTCAAAAATTGCAAAATTTGAGCAATCGAATGGCTTATCGATCCATGTGTATGGGATTGATGGTACGACAAAAGACGGCACGAGTAAAATTGTTCCGATATATCTGAGTACGCAAATGTCGGATAAACCAACCATTCATCTACTCATGATCAACGCCGAAATGGAGGAGGAGGAGGAGGACGAGGAGGAGGACGCAAGTGTTCCCAAGGTGTATCATCATTACGCGTGGATTAAAAACATGTCGCGACTATTGAATGCGCAGGTGTCGAGGGATGGACATCGCGTATGCACTTGCGACCGGTGTTTGTGTTACTTCAGCAGAGAAGAAATATTGCAACGACATAAAGAGGACTGCAGTAATAATTGTCGTGTTACTTTTCCCAAAGGTACAAATACAAAATTGAAATTCAAAAATTATCAGCACAAGGAGATAGTTCCGTTTGTAATTTACGCAGATTTGGAATGTTTGCTCGAACCGTTCACAGCACCACAGGCTAACACTGTAAATTATCAGAAGCATACCCCTCATAGCATTGCCTACTATAAGCATTGCAGTTTCAATGACGCTCTCTCGGAGTACAAGGCGTTTCGTGGAAATAACTGTATCGAATGGTTCATGCGTGAATTAGAAGGACTGGCCGGCTCATTGCACGACATTTTCCAGACCATGGTACCAATGAAATCTTTGAGTAGCGATGAAAGTCAAAGTTTCAAGTTGGCTGAAAATGGTCACATTTGTGAAAAACCATTTGCGCCGACAAACGTGAGAGTCCGAGATCATTGTCACTTTACGGGAAAATTGTCGAGGTGGCGAACGTTGACTGCAAGCCCTTGACGTTTCTCTTCGAACCACCGTACGCCTGGAATTCTCTGCCGGGAAAGTACAAGAGTACGAATATGTGGTTGGAGCGCAATTACCATGGTTTGCGATGGGACGATGGCGACTTTCCACACGACACCATCCCCATGTTCATTCGATCAATCTTACAACACGCTCGAATCGTCTACATCAAGCGATTGGAGAAATCGCTGTGGTTGATGAAATTCACCGACCTAGCAACAGAGATCATCGAACTGGAAACTCTGGATTGCCCATCGTTGGAGAAGCTTGCGACAAATGAGCTGAGAAGCAACGGATGTCCCTACCATGCGACTCTCCACCCGAAATTCAAATGTGCCTATGAAAATGTTGAATGTCTGGAGAGATGGTTGAAAGAGGATGCGAGGAAATAAATTTTTTTGTTGTTGATTACATAATTTTTCTTTTTATTTACAAAAAATTTTTACAAAATGTTGTCCCATTCACACGCACACACACACACACACACACACACACACACACACACACACACACAGAAAATGTTTTTAATACTGTGATGGCGAGGTTCGTGGATTCCTTTGCACCAGATTTTATCAAAGCGCTGATGTCAACCGGGAGCGCCTTGGTGATCCGAAACACAATATTTTTGCCATGGTTTCGCTGTCGAGGTTAGCAGAATTCCAGGTCTGAGCACCTCCGCCAACATCAAGCCTTTGTGATGTGTTTTTTCCCGAGAGCCCATAGCGACTCGGGGTTTCTTCACCTGGAGAACAAAAAAAAAACATTTTTCACTTGCAATTCACTTGAGCAGTCAATCGACATTAGTCGCCTTCCTCCTCACCGTGCACTGCATTCGCCAGGTTCGTTTGCCAGGTTTCTGAATTCCATGCTATTGAACTTTCCACCGATGTAGACCATGCATAGATCTCCGTTGTACGCTGACGCCAACATCGTCTGGAACGTCGTAGGATTCATTTCAAGTATCTTGCTGATCCTCCCCGGTAGGAATACGGTAAACTCGTTGCGAATGTCAATCACGAACTTTTTGCCATATCTCGTGTTCACTTCCCGTATGTTGGTGATGGGATACTCCGACTCGGGGGTCAACTCGTTCAATTTCTTCGCCGGAAGAAAATCTGCGTATTTACCAATCTTTATTGATCGCGTCCATTTTTCACTTGCCGTCTGATCGTTCGAAGCTGTCTTCACGAGATTTTATACTTGCCCCCTCCACCATTCCCCCTCCACTCTGAATCCTCGACCAATGACGTTTGTCGGTGAGGAGATTCTTCGCACCGTGGCTCCAAATTTATTTTTTCAAATATCATCCTCAGCGAATGAATCTGCGCCCACGAGTCTATTTCTCCTTTCAATTGTTGAATGTCTTGCAACAATCGTTCGATGCGCACTTTTAATTCACGTCTCTTGCACGCATTGTTTTCGTTGCGGCGCATGATTCCGCCGTCTTCCGTGGCAACTTCTCAACAAGAGCCTATTTTTTCCGTGAATCACCTACAGCTCCGTATCGCCCGGGACGAACATTATCATTATATGCTTCACTCCCTTTGATCTTTGGAACTTTTGAATCGGACGGGGGAGGGCCTTTTCGAAATTGATCTTCAGCAAACTTCTTCAAATTCTGAGAAACAGGATTTTTTGAATCTCTGAAATGGCTCATGTTGACGGGGAAACGCTATACTGACGAATATTTTTCTCGACACCCCCACTTATAGTGCCCTTCATCATGGCGGCCGAGTTTCAACGCGTTTATCGATATCGCATTTTATTTGGAGGGGGGGAGGCTTTGTCAAGCGCAGCATCCACAAGGTGTGTGTGTGTATGTGTGTGTGTGTGTGTGTCGGCACGCGCGTGCAAATGGAACGTCGCATCGCTCGAGTATAAACAGCGGTCTTTTCATCTGTTTATTTCCTCTTGTTATCGAGCTAAATTGAGGGTACGAGGGTCCGAGCGCGGAAAAATGTTTAAAAAATATAATTCGTGGAAATCTGACGAAATCCTGTCGCCATTTTGACGCTATCAAATGTCACCGGCCGATGATAAATTCTCGGAAAATAATCATTCAACACCTTAATTCGCCGGTTTCAACACGTCGATAAACAAAACTATCGCATCTCAGCAAGAGCGGGGAAGGGGGGGGTGCTTTGTCAAGCCACGGCAAGCGCCCGATGACTCACCACTCACAAATATTTAAAACAATTTCTGAGAAATCGGACCCTCCACTGTTCCTCCCACCACCCCCTCTTCCCCGCGGGAGGGGAGGGGAACTCCCTTTTACTACAAAGCACTTCGACTCTTTGTCAGTCGTTGCGCGGCCTCGCTGGGAATCGGACGTGTGGCCCTGTGTTTACCCCCACCCCCCCGCCGCCATTCCGCCGCATTCCATTCGAGGCGAAGGGGGACTTACCGCCATCGGTCGGTAAGCAGGTGACCCCTACCATCGATCGGTAAACCTGTGAGCCTCACCATCGGTCGGTAAGTAGTGCAGCCCTACTATCGGTCGGTAAGTACAAACATCGACAGTCGATCATAGTACCAGTTCTAAATCAAACCCCTACCGGACCATCCGCCGATAATTCAGAAATTAACCATTTTTGGGTCGTTCTCGGTCGGTAAGTGTCGGTAGTAGGAATCTTGGTTTAGAACTGGTACCATTACACTACTGGGGTCAAAACTTTGAAAGGCCAAATATAGAACGACAAAGATTTCGAAATGACAGAATTATAAACTCAAAGTAACAAACTGTAAATTATTCAAAATTGTATCCTTCGGCCGATGAAGAAATTGGATAACTATTACACCAAAGGATTATTTATTCGAGAACGTGTTGTAAGATAGCTTTTATGACAACCGTCAAAAACGATCCGAAGTTCAAAGTTGCGCGCGTTCCTGAAAGAAAAGAGGGAGCCACCTAAGGGGGATATAGATGGCGAAGGTGTGGCCGACACTCTCTCACGAACAGCGGTAAAGGACTACCTCAACGCAGACTCTCTCTCTCTGTCCGACCGGTCTAGCGAGTACACGTTACGTTATGATGTAACCACGCGCTCCCGTCACCGATTCACGCGTTCGAAAAGTATCCGCGCGCATCGTGAGCCGTGCGCGTGTCTCGACCAAAGTAAACGAAGTATCGGGCGTTTCAAAAGTTATTTGAACGCCAATCACCGATATTTTTGCTATATTCCCAAGTCAAAAAAGGGGAAATTTCATAAGTCTCGAACGATCGTCAATCTACCACACGTGGCTTTGAGCACATACCACAAGGCACGCAGTCGCCAGGTATCGTGGCCAACTAAGTTCACAAATTAGAACGAACAACATTCCGGCGATATTTCTCCGTCAAACGCCCGTCAACGTAGATGTATCAACAATCGACTTCCAGACGTCATTTCACGCGCCTTCGAATGATCATCCTGTCGACGTGTAGCTTAGAGGAAATATCGGCCACGGGGGAATCCATTTTGAACATCGGAAAATTGATGCGAGTGCACCGAAGGTATCGGGAAAATGAATGAACGGATAAGTGACAACGAAAGTTTGTGAGTATATAGAAATATAGACAATTTGAACAAAAACAGGTCGAAAACCAGTGGATGGTGAGATCGAGCAAAATTATCATGAAAAAAGACCGAGAGAGTAAACTTTTCTATGGACAATCATAAAATTCATAATTTTATTTAAAAAATGTGGTCTGCGAGCCGAAAATCGTATACCAAAAATGTATTTGTGAGAATTTCATGTCAAAATGTGGTCTGCGAGCCGAAAATCGTATTTGCTATCGTATATTTAATAAATGTGGTCAGCGAGCTGAAAATCGTGTATCAAAAATGTATTTGTGATGATTTAATGTAAAAATGTGGTATACGAGCCGAAAATCGTATTTGCTACCGTATATTTAAAAAAAATGTGGTCTGCGAGCCGAAAATCGTATTTGAAATGTATCTATGAAAAATTTGGTCTGCGAGCCGAAAATCGCCTTTATATATTTGTATATTTAACGAAAGACGAGACAAGCATGCGGACGAGATATTTATTAGGTCGGTTTAGACATTAAGTATTAGGAGAATTGAACGAACTCATAAAGGATAAAAATAAACTTAAATTTATCTGGAAACAATCAAATAATGTGAACGAATATTTAGAACCCCAAAAAACATCACACTACAGTGTATTCAGATTGTCTGCAGTTTGAGTCATACAAATACAGATTCAAACAATCTTGACCATATCTCCGAAATGGAAAGACGTGAGTATCTAATATTGGTAATACCATCTATAGCAAAAAGACATATATATCGAGGATACAAACTTCGAAAGTATAGATCACAGATAGGCAAACGAGCGATGGTCCAAAATAGCGAACACCGAAATAGCGAACATCAAAGAAGTGGACGAGTTGCTTCATAATTTTCTGCCCATTTTCGCTAACACGTACGAGATTCTTTAAAGGCGTCTGGCCACCTTGGCCGATCGAATAATGGGCATATTAAAAAATAATAATAATGAACTCGAAATTATGGGCCGGAATATTTTTATTTTTTACTTAACGTCAGAAAGGGCTTTAAGAATAACGTTAATAAATTTCCGTTCAAAATATTAAAAAATGGCGCCGATATGCACATTGCCGCCGAGGCCCTCCGCACGATACGCGCGGTCGTTGTCCCAGCTGTTGCGCGGTCATGTCACATCTGAAAAAAAACAATCAACTCATTCGTGAGTAGTGTCGCTACAATGTAGCGTAGCGGCTTTTTTCGACCATTAAAAAAATTATGGTGAGGCATAATTTCGGTGAAAAATACAAATTTTTTTCTTCGGCTCACCATAATTGTTTTTAATGGTCGAGAAAAAAACCGCTACGCTACATTGTAGCGACACTACTCACGAATGAGCTGATTTTTTTTTTGCAAATGTGACATGACCGGTTAATAGCAGGGACAACGATCGCGCGTATCGTGCGGAGGGCCTCTGCGGCAATGTGCATAATGGCGCCATTTTTAAATATTTTGAATGGAAATTTATAAACTTTATTGTTAAAGCCCTTTCTGACGTTGTGTAAAAAAAATGAAAATATTCCGGCCCATACTTTCGAGTTTATTTTTTTTTTTAATATACCCATTTTTCGATCGGCCAAGGTGGCCAGACACCTTAAAGTCTTTAAGAGGGGATATACATTTACAACGATAAAAAAATCAATTTTTTTCTTTAGGGATAACACCACTCTAGGAATTTGGAAAAATCGTTTTCATTTGTCTTCAATAATACTTTGGAGTCATGAAAACGATATGCAAATGGTATGCAGCGAATTTTTTTTTAAGGTTGTATATTTGTGTATACGTAAGGCAGGTTTGTAGTCACAAGAGCCTTGCGGTTGATATGTCAGCCTGCGGGCTCTGAGTGCAGACGACGCGGGTTCGATGCTCGGTAGCCAATGTCTTTTTTAAATTGAACATATATGAATTAAATATCATAAATAATGCCTGAACATGCGAGAATAGCTAAAGCGAGAGTAAGTTCGAAATTTTTTGAAAATAAAATGAAAAAAAATAGATTTAAAAAAATCGATTAACCAGGGCTCGAACCCGGACAGCAAGCATCTTCCATCCGTCACGCTGCCAACTCAGCCACAACTCTCATTGAGGGTAAAAAGACATTTATGATACACGCTTATTCATAATGTTTACTGTTGAAAAAAAACCGCCGGAACGACCGCGGCAAAGGCTCAAGATTTCTTTTTGAACCTTCCACGGTCGTTTCAGCGTTTTATTTTTCAACGCGATTCGTCGTTAATTTTTTTAACCCGCATTCTCGGCATAAACGGCCGTCCGAGATCAAACAATTTTCTCGATACATGTTTTTCTCTTTGAAATTCATTTAATGCATATTCCAATTCGCAGTACGGCCCCACATATGTCGAGCTCGATCGGACGGAAAATCTCACACCGTTCGCCTGTCGATCGAGCGAGGCGCAGAGACTTTTCCCCCACCGAGCTACCCATTCGTGTGCACGCTGACTGCGATATCGACTTGAGCGGTGCTCATGACTCGCGCGGCTACAAGGGAATCTGCAACCTCGACAGAGGCGATGCACACAAAATCATATTCCCGAACTCGCCGCCGCGATTTAGCACCATTTCCGAGGCACGCCGGAAAGGGGAGCGTTGTACATCTCCCTACTAATCGCTGAGTTCACTGTATATGTAAATATAATTGCTATCATTTACCGTCGACTAAACATTGCAATTAAATGGTGTCCCTCGCTCTGAACACTTTGAAATTTTTAATCGTTATTTTAACCAAACGATACGATTGAATAAGATGAAATTTATTGTGGACAAGCGATATCGTTGCAGAAACAACCTAACACCCGTATTCCTCAAGAAACATCTATCAATACGAGTGTAACTGTCGACATTTTTCCAAATTTTGAAGATAAGAATTACAGATTATAGTTACCATAAGATGAATTGTGAATTATTAGATGATGCACCGAATTCATGCACATTTCAAAACCGTTGGGCCCGTACAGGCCCGGAAAAAACGGCCAAATCCCGATTTTTTCTGTGAAACGGTTGATGTAAAAGAAACGAATTTTTCTTTAACACAAAGGTATATAATGAACTCAATGTTTCGAGAAAAACGCGTTAAAAGTTGAAGTAGGGTGCTGCTACCACTCGCCCGGCCGACTGTTAGATGTTGTAGCTCATTCAATTTTACGAATGTTTCAATGAAATTTTCAGGGAATTCCGTTGAAAGGTGATACTATCGGATAAAAATATTTTTTGGAAATGCAATTTTCCCACCCACCTGGATAGATGAACCCCGTTAACTGACTTTATGGAAAAATGACGGAGAAATCGGGGTTTCGAGATTTTTTTGGCATTAAACTAGCAAAATTGTACCAACAAAGCTCAAAATATTGTCGACCATCCTAAAAATCTAGTGCATACATTTTTCCTTCGGCGGCAATCCCGCATGGGGAACGTGCACATATGACACGCATCACACGCGGACTTGCAGCTACCGTCGTCTATTGGGCTCACGGTCTTACATGCGGTCTGGAAACTCTACTGCTGGCAGCCGCGATCAGTTACGTCGTTCAGCGTGGCAAATTTCGGTCCTAGCGCTGCCACTAGTTGTCGCCGCAGTTCCGAAACCCGGACATACATAACCTCAATACGGCGAGCAACGGAGTGAGCGGTTGAAAACGTGTCGCTGAGTCGCTGATAACTGTTGCTTTTTCTGCGTTTTGGACACAGGACCGTCGACAACCGAAACACGTGCCACAATTAAAAAAAACATAAACGGGCAACAAAACTTTTTTCTTCTTTCTTTGTGAAAGGATTTGTGAAAGGATTCTTTGTGCTTACCTCGATATGAAAAAAATGCACGTAGAAAAATAAAAAATATCAGAGATTTTTTTGCATTTGGATTTTTTATTAAATTGCATAAAAAACACGGGAATGAGGGATGGAAGGGAAAAAATTGAGGCTTTGAACCTACAACAACAAGAGTATGAGGGGGGTATGGAACTACTCTGTCAAAGTTCACATGCAATGTGACAGCTTGAAAATCGTATCTGCAGGGATTAGTAGGGAGATGCACAACGCTCCCCTTTTTGGCGTGCCTCGTAAATGGCGCTAAATCGCGGCGGCGAGTTCGGGAGTATGATTTCGTGATCATCGCCTCTGTCGAGGTTGCAGATTCCCATGTAGCCGCGCGAGTCCGTGATCACCGCTCAAGTCGGTATCGCAGTCAGCGAGAACACGAGTGGGTAGCTCGGAGGGGAAAAAGTCTCTGCCCCTCGCCAATCGCGCTCGCTCGACAGGCGAACGGAGCGAGGTTTTCCGTCCGATCGAGCTCGACATATATGTGTGGCCGGACTGCGGATTGGAATATGCATTAAATAAATTTCAAAGTGAAAATAATGTTTCGAGATCATTGTTTTCTCTCGGTTGCCCGTTTATACCGAAAATGCGGGTTAAAAAAATTAACGACGAACCGCGGTGAAAAATAAAACGCCGAAACGACCGTGGAAGGCTCAAAAAGAAATCTTGAGCCATTGCCGCGATCGTTTCGACATTTTTTTCAACAGTAAACATTATGGATAAGGGTATATCATAAATGTTTCTCTATCTGCAATGAGCGTTGTGGCTGAGTTGACAGCGTGGCGGATTAACGATGCTTACGGTCTTGGTTCAATCCCCGGTGAATCAACTTTTTTTTTTCTTCATTTCATATTCAGAAAATTTCGAACTTACTCTCGCTTTAGCTATACTCGCCTGTTCAGGCATTATGTATGATATTTAATTCGTATATACTTAATAAAAAAAAACAAGACATTGCTACCGGGGTTCGAACCCGCGTCCAGTGCGGCAGGATCGCGAGTAAAAGTTACCCCCTCTCTAGTCTCTTACGCGCCCATCGCACAATCATGGTAGCGCGTGTCCATGAGCGAGCGTCGCTCGGACAACTTCGGAAAGAGCCGAGCCCGGTCGAAGTTTCCCGACCGCGCCTTCGGCAGTTACACCAATACATGGACGCTGAGCACGTTCATGTGCGGCCAAGCCGAAACGAAGGCTTGGAGGGAAAAAGCAATCTGAGCAAGACTCGCGCGTGACGTCACCCGACGGCACGCGCGAGGCTTTTAGATGATTTCACTGCTTATTTAGCTCTTGATCCTCTGCGTTATTAATGTATACAAAAAAATGTATGGCGCACTCTGATCGCTTATTTTGTTTAGTTTATACATTAATTTAAATATAATAATAAATCTAAATTACAACTTATTTATCTTATATGGAATTGTTCACGCTTTACTAACACCCGTCCTTATGCCAAATAAATTATAATTCATAAAAGTAAGCGGAAATATATTTATATTCGTATTATTATATTAATTCTCATACTTTCATCAAGCGATAAAGCATTATCCCCAAAAACAAGCCAATCATCCATCGGGCCGCGAATCGTAAGTACCAGAAAGTGCACATATTCTACAAGCGATGAGATGGTTCCGTTGGTAGCGTTCCTGGCTTCGGTCCGCAGGGGCCCGTAGTGCAAAATCATAATTTCTCATATTTTAGTCATATTTGAGATTTTCGGAGAAAAAATGATTTAAAACAGATTCAAGTTCTGGTCTATGTCCCAAAAACACATTTTTTTCACTGAAAATTCATGATTTCTCATTTCTTCCCGGAAATTGCTCTTTTTCCTATGACCTAAGTGAACAGCTGCGGAGATATTTGGAGAAAAGTTAAAGATGAAAAGAAATGAGATTTTCATAAAAAAAACTGATTATTATTTTTTTTCCGGAAATTTTCCTATTACCTGAGTAAACGGCTGCGAAGATATTCGGAGAAAATTTAAAGATGAAAAAAATGAGATTTTTGTAAAAAAAATTGTTCTTATTTTTTTCCGGAACTTCTTCTTTTTCCTATTGAGTGAACGGCTGCGGTGATATTCGGAGAAAAGTTATAGATGAAAAAAATGAGATTTTCGTAAAAAAAACTTGTAACATTTTTTTATCCCTCATAATTCTGAGAAATAATGAATTTCCGAAATGTTTGGAATCATTATTTTCCTTAAGGGGTAACACCACTGTAAAGGCCTGCCACGAAGCCTTTTAGACAAATAATACTTGGGGTAATTATTAAGCATATATTGAAGTATATTGCAAAAAAAATTATGGGAAAATATTATAAAATGGCGACACTGCAGCAAATTCTTCCGAGGCATGTTGAACTTAAGGTGCTCTGCAGCACGCAGTATAACTTGAGCCACTTTTAATCTGGATAAAATAATTTTTTTTTAAATTAAATCTAGATGAGTGTAGCTAGAGAACCACGTAGGGGCTTTTAGAAATATTGATTTTTGAGTAATTGCTGAGTACTTGACTAAAAATGTTCATTTTTTTCAAGACAGTTATTTGTCAAAAAATATTGTTTTAGCCAACTTATCGAAAATCCCCTACGTGGTTCAGTAGCTACACTTATGTAGACTCAATAAAAGAAAATTATTTTTTTTAGATTAAAATTAGCACAGTTATACTGCGTGCCGCAGAGGTTCGACATGCTTCGGAAGAATTGCTGCAGTGTCGCCATTTTGTAATATTTTCGGATGAACAATTTATAGCAATATACTTAAATATATGCTCAATAAATACCGCAAGTATTATTTGTTTATCACATTTTCTTCCGCAAAAAAAACTATCAAAGAATACGCTTCCTGTAAGGCCGTTACAGTGGTGTTACCCCTTAAAGTCTTCATATTATTTCCGAGATTGTCCCATGATTGTAATTAAAATGATGGAATATTCGGAAAAATTCGAAAAAAATCGGAAAAACTCGGATGTTTGCGTAAAAATAATTGTCCGTACAACTCCGAATTCTTCATATTTGTTCCAATTCATAGAAAAATTCGGAAAAATTTTCCGGAAAAAATCAGAGGTTTTCGGAAAAAAATTGTATTAGGCGCGCGGGATCGTTCTCCGCGCTCAGTACTTTTTTTAAAATTATTATTACTATTAATTCTTATTTGATTAGTTATTTTTATTAGTTATCATTATTATTTTAATTAGTTATCTTTTAGTTCCGAAAAATTTATCGCGCACTCTGACCGCTTATGTTATTAGTTTATATGTTAATTCAAATATAATAATAAATCTAAATTACAACTTATTTTACTTCTGAAATTTTTTTTTGCGCTTTACTCACACTCGTCCTTATGCCAAATAAATTGTAATTCATAAAAGTAGGCGGAAATATATTCGTATTATTATATTCATTCTCATATACTTTCATCAAGCGATAAAGCATTATCATAATGTATCCGGCCGCGAATCGTAAGTACCAGAAAGTGCACATATTTACAAGCGATGAGATGGTCCCGTTGGTAGCGTTCCTAGCTTCGGTCCGCAGGGGCGCGGGATCGTTCCCCGTGCTGAGTGCTTTTTTAAAAATTATTATTACTCTTAATTCTTATTTGATTAGTTATTGAATGAATATAATAATACGAATATACATATATTTCCGCTCATATACTTTCATCAAGCGATAAAGCATTATCATAATGCTTTATCGCTTGATGAAAGTATATGAGAATGAATATAATAATACGAATATAAATAAATTTCCGCTTACTTTTATGAATTACAATTTATTTGGCATAGGGACAAGTGTGAGTAAAGGGCAAACAATTTTTTAGAAGATTAATAAGCTGTAATTTAGATTTATTATTATATTTAAATTAACATATAAACTAATGAAATAAGCGGTCAGAGTGCGCGATAAATTTTTCGACACTAAAAGATAACTAATTAAAATAATAATGATAACTAATAAAAATAACTAATCAAATAAGAATGAATAGTAATAATAATTTTTAAAAAAGCACTGAGCGCGGGGAACGATCCCGCGCCCTTAGGGCAAATTTTTTTCCGAAAAAATCCGATTTTTTCCGGAAAATTTTTCCGAATTTTTCTATGAATTGGAACAAATATGAAGAATTCGGAGTTTTGCGGACAATTATTTTTACGCAAACATCCGAGTTTCTCCGAATTTCTCCGAATATTTTATCATTTTAATTACGATCACGGGAAAATCTCGGAAACTATATGAAGACTGTAAGGGGTAACAACACTGTAACGGCCTTACAGTAAGCGTATTTTTAAATATTTTTTTTGGCGGCAGAAAATGTTATAAACAAATAATACTTGCGGTGTTTATTGAGCATATACTTAAGTGTATTGCTAGAAATACATTAGTTTATATTAACATATAAACTAATGAAATAAGCGGTCAGAGTGCGCGATAAATTTTTCGACACTAAAAGATAACTAATTAAAATAATAATGATAACTAATAAAAATAACTAATCAAATAAGAATGAATAGTAATAATAATTTTTAAAAAAGCACTGAGCGCGGGGAACGATCCCGCGCCCTTAGGGCAAATTTTTTTCCGAAAAAATCCGATTTTTTCCGGAAAATTTTTCCGAATTTTTCTATGAATTGGAACAAATATGAAGAATTCGGAGTTTTGCGGACAATTATTTTTACGCAAACATCCGAGTTTCTCCGAATTTCTCCGAATATTTTATCATTTTAATTACGATCACGGGAAAATCTCGGAAACTATATGAAGACTGTAAGGGGTAACAACACTGTAACGGCCTTACAGTAAGCGTATTTTTAAATATTTTTTTTGGCGGCAGAAAATGTTATAAACAAATAATACTTGCGGTGTTTATTGAGCATATACTTAAGTGTATTGCTAGAAATTTTTACCCGAAAATACTACAAAATGGCGACACTGCAGCAATTCTTCCGAAGCATGTCGAACCTCTGCGGCACGCAGTATAACTGTGCCAATTTTAATCTAAAAAAAGAATTTTGTTTTATTAAGTCTAAAAGAACATTTTTAGGCAAATACGCGGCAATTACTCAAAAACCAATATTTCTAAAATCCCCTACGTGGTTCACTAGCTACACTCATCTAGATTTAATAAAAAAATTATCTTGTCCAGATTAAAATTGGCACAAGTTTGTCACGTGGCAGAATGGAGGAGCCCCAAAGCCACTTTGATGGCGACCCTCTCGCTCGGTTTTCATCCTCGTACGGGAGCCCGAGCGGGCTGTTATCGTTTATTATTTATTTATGTTGTTGTCCCTTGATATATTTAATCTTTTGTTGTATAATTATATTCTTTTTTTTTATTATTCGTTTGTGCGATATGGTACGATGGCGCGCGGGAAATGGCGGTCGTCTCGGAAATCTCGAGATCCTCCTCGCCGCAGCGGCCTCGTCGATCTTATCCTCGCTCAAGAGTTCGAGACGATTCTCCTCGGCCAACATTCTGACGACGGTGGTCAGCCAAGGATCGAAGTCCAGCGAAGGGGAATCGAGAATGGTTTCCCGGAAGGAGTCTGTCAAGGGTACTGAAGGCGATAAAGGAAACGGTCGAAGCTTGTTTCGGTCAGAACTTGACCAACGCCGTCATGACAGTACCCGTCTACTTCGACGACTCGCAGCGTCAGGCAACCAAAGACGCCGGGACCATCTCTGGCTCGAACGTATTGCGTATTATAAACGAACCTACGGCGGCCGGCTGGTTCCCGGTCCCCTTCAGTCGGTAACGGCGCGTCCACCGACCTTGACACGTCGCAGAAACGTCGTGGGCCCGAATCGCTCGGCACTTGATGCGTTGGGTGGGATCGACGGGATGAGACTAGGTCAGCGTCATCGTCATCGTCATCGTCAGCGTCATCGTCAGCGTCATCGTACCCGTCATCGTCATTTTAATAAGTTCGAATATTTAAAGTTGGCGCGGTAACGGCCGACGCGAATGACGGAGAGGAGGGGTGAACGGCTGAGACAGAGACCTCGTGTCAACCGTCTCGCTCGCGGACGAGGACTTGACCACGGAAAGCCGAGCGAGACGGCCGACAAGTAGAGTCAATTGTTGGGGACTAATTAAGTCGGTCTGTGGAGTACGGCCGCCCCCGGCGTAAAGAAAGCTCTACCGTCAATTTAACGCTATCCCTCCGCCGTTCGCGTGTTTTGCCCCGGATCGCGGTGTAGGGAGGAACGTGGCAGGTCCTTTGCGTATTTTTCGTGTTGCGTACCTTACAAACGTTAAGGCATTTTCATACCGCGGGGATACCCTAAGTGGAGTGAGTGTGAGTGAGGGAGTCGCCGGAGCGTCGGATGCGGTTTTGGTGAGAGGAAAGAGTGGATGGTGGTAGTCTCATCTTATTTTTTTCCTCTCGGAGGCGAGGTCCCCGGACCGTCCGACGCGAGGGCGAAAGAGTGCATGGGTAAGAGTGCGTGAGTGCCGGGGAATTATACGCGTAATTGTAATCGTCCGTTATCCCGAGTGCGTGCGCGTAGGCCCCGGCAGAGTGCGGATGCGTGTGGTTTCTTTTATGTTTTTTTTTCTTCGTTGCCCTCCCCGCGGTATAACTTTTCATGTCGGATTTTTGCGTCGCGCCCAAAGTTGTTCGCTCTGTTAATTTACTTATCTGTCTATTTATTCGTTACTTGTTAATTCATCTTTGTTGAGCGAGAACCCGGAAGAGAGGAGGGATTGTCTCCCAAAATACAGGGGTTAACCCTTTCGGACCACTAGAGTCATCGCCTTTATTACTTTCATCCTGTCTTTTTTTTTCGTCTTTTGATCAACCCTTTTGCGGCCCAAAACCCTGCCCCTCTACCACGTCCCAAGGCTGCGGCTGGCCGGCAACCTCGTCGCCTTCGGCAGGACCACTCGGTTCCTTCTTCCCGGCGTGTCGCTTCGGCGACTGGCGCCCAATAAAATAAAACGCCGGGGAGAGCGGAAGGCCTTTTGTGCCAAAAAGTTGTGGAGCAAATTTTCGGTCACAAGTTATACTACGTGCCGCAGAGCACCTCGTAAGTTCAACATGCCTCGGATGAATTTGCTGCAGTGTCGCCATTTTGTAATATTTTCCCGCACATTTTTTTGCAATATACTTCAATATATGCTCAATAATTACCCCAAGTATTATTTGTCTAAAATGCTTCGTGGCAGGCCGTTACAGTAGTGTTACACCTTAAGCAAAATAATGTTTGCAAACATTTCGGAAATTTATTATTTCTCAGAATTATGAGGGATAAAAAAATGTAATAAGTTTTTTTACGAAAATCTCATTTTTTTCATCTTTCACTTCTCTCCGAATATCTCCGCAGCCGTTCACTCAGGTCATAGGAAAAAGAGAAATTTCCGGGAAAAAAAATGAGAAATCATGAATTTTCAGTTAAAAAATGTGTTTTTGGCAAATAGACCAGAACTTGAATCTGTTGTAAATCATTTTTTCTCCGAAAATCTCAAGCATACCTAAAATATGAGAAATTATGAAAAATTTGGCGAAAAATTTGCACCACGGGCCCCTGCGGACCGAAGTCAGGAACGCTACCAACGGGACCATCTCATCGCTTGTAGAATATGTGCACTTTCTGGTACTTACGATTCGCGGCCGGTCGGATGATTGGCTTGTTTTTGGGGATAATGCTTTATCGCTTACTGAAAGTACGAGCATTAATATAATAATACGAATATAAATATATTTCCGCTTACTTTTATGAATTATAATTTATTTGGCATAAGGACGGGTGTGATTAAAGCGTAAACAATTTTATATAAGATAAATAAGTTGAAATTACGATTTATTATTATATTTAAATTAACGTATAAACTAAAAAAATAAGCGATCAGAGTGCACGATACATTTTTTTGTATGCATTAATAACGCAGGGAATCAAGAGCTAAATAAGCATTGAAATCATCTAAAAGCCTCGCGCGTGACGCCACCCGTCGTGCTCAGATTGCTTTTTCCCTCGAAGCCTTCGTTTCGGCTTGGCCGCACATGAACGTGCTCAGCGTCCATGCATTGGTGTAGCTGCCGAAGGCGCGGTCGGGAAACTTCGATGGCGCTCGGCTCTTTCCGAAGATGTCCAAGCGTCGCTCGCTCACGGACACGCGCTACTATGATTGTGTAATGGGCGCGTAAGAGACTAGAGGGGGGTAACTTTTACGCGCGATCTGGCTGCACTGATCCCCGGTAGCAATGTCTTGTTTTTTTTTATTAAGCATATACGAATTAAATATCATAAATAATGCCTGAACAGGCGAGAATAGCTAAAGCAAGAGTAAGTTCGAAATTTTCTGAATATAAAATGAAGAAAAAAAAATTGATTCACCGCGGATTGAACCCGGACCGTAAGCATCGTTAATCCGCCACGGTGCCAACTCAGCCACAACGCTCATTGCAGATAGAGAAACATTTATGATATTGCCTTATCCATAATGTTTACTGTTGAAAAAAATGTCGAAACGATCGCGGCAAAGGCTCAAGATTTCTTTTTGAACCTTCCACAGTCGTTTTGGCGTTTTATTTTTCAACGCGGTTCGTCGTTAATCTTTTTAACCCGCATTTTCGGCATAAACGGGCAACCGAGAGAAAACAATGATCTCGATAAATGTTTTTCACTTTGAAATTCATTTAATACATATTCCAATCCGCAGTACGGCCACACATATATGTCGAGCTCGATCGGACGGAAAACCTCGCTCCGTTCGCCTGTCGAGCGAGCGTGATTTGCGTGGGGCCGAGACTTTTCCCCTTCCGAGCTACCCACTCGTGTTCTTGCTGACTGCGATACCGACTTGAGCGGTGATCACGGACTTGCCCGGCTACAAGGGAATCTGCATCCTCGACAGAGGCGATGATCACGAAATCATCCTCGCGAACTCGCCGCCGCGATTTAGCGCCATTTACGAGGCACGCCGGAAAGGGGAGCGTTGTTCATCTCCCTACTAATCGCTGGTATCTATATGCTTATCACGCGGTTTCCTAGCCCTCTTAAGAGTGTTTCTAACTCATAATGAATAACCGCGGAACGAACATGAAGGTCAGACATAGATAGAAGCATGGCCGACTAGTCATGTCTCTGCCTGCCCCCCCCCCCCCCCCCCCCAACCCGGCCGCGTGGCAACAGTTATTCTGATTGCAACGAACCTAGGCGCGACTAATGAACTGAATGAATTGACCCATGGAGACTTGAGTAAAGGACCTCGTCAAAGTTAGCCCCCCTCGATAACGAACGAGATCTATCGCAAAAACGCCGTATGTTATCGCGACCAATCGCAGCCTTCCGTTTCGGATACGCGTAATTCTTTCGGTTCGGTCGGAGTTTATTAACAATTCTAACCATGAAAATGTCACATCGATCTGCCCCTGCGGCTTCTGTCGACCGATCACAGCTCTCTATTCCTGATACGCACGTATTTTGTGTTATCGTATTTGAATGATCTACTACCAAAGGTCGCGAATAGAATACCAAACGCTACCGTATGTGTTTCTATCGACCGCTGCCCATTAGAACGTAATCGGACAAGAAATAGCGAGTGCATCTATGGTAATAAATAATTCGGCCAGTGCGGCTTCTGGCGACAAATCCCAGCGCTCCGTTCTCGATTCGCTGTATTTTGCGTTGGCGTTATTGATTGGTCGACTACCAATCGACCTGAACAGAATACCAAACGCTATGATTTATTTTTTTATCGATAAAGTCTCATCACAATGAATTAGCCACGAAATAATCGGTGAATTTTTGTTAGAAATTCCTTTTTCCGCTGCAGCTTCTGGCGACCAATCACAGCTCGCCGTTCACGATACACACGTATTTCTCGTTGGCGCAATGTAGTGATCGACTACCAATCGTTCTAAATTGATTACCAAACGCTTCCGGGAGTTCTTCTATAGATCAAGACTCATTAAAGAGAATCAGACAAGTTTCACAATTTTGCTGTGTGGTTGGCCCTTCAGTGACCAATTGCAGTTATCTAATCGAGACGCCGGATATCCATTCTTGGTTCGGTTATGACTTTGGATCCTGATCTGTCATAGCCGAAGCGTTTTATTACTAATAAAAATCAAATCAAAGGAACTCAACACGAAATCACATAAAAGAGATGATCCAACGATGGGCCGCCCGGAAACCACCATAAACTTAGCCGGACAACTTTAACTTCTCAAGGTTTTTTCATTCCTAATCGTTTAGTGGTGATGGGTAGCCTAATGAGGTTTGATGGTCGACCGTTTCGTTATCATTAAATGAGACTTTTTTCCATGAAGTTGGCCGGACCTTTTTTATTTATCACGCAATCCATAAAATGCCGCGCCGAATCGATGCAGAATCGTTTGGTGGTATGTAAATCCCAGCGATTGGTAGTTAATTTATTAGTTATTCCGGTCGAAAAACAATCTACGTCTAGGCGCATACGATGAAGGGCCGTAATTGGTGATTTATAGATCCAACGGAATACGGCGAAGTGATACTTTAATTTGTTTATGTTCTTCTTCGCCGATCTCGTTCCAATAAGTCTTAAACGGAAGACAATCGTTTGGTAGTGATTGGTAGCTTAATTGAAACGTTTGGTAGTTAATTCCTTAATTACGTCAAACGAAAAACCATCTATGTTTAGATAAACGATAGAGGGTTGTAGTTGACTATTGATGGATCCAACGGAATACGGAGTAGTGATATAAGAATTTCTTTATGTTTTTTTCACAGATCTCGTTCCAATAAGTCTCATACGGAAGATAATCGTTTGGTAGTGATTGGTAGCTTAATTAAAACGTTTGCTAGTTAATTCCTTAATTACGCCGATCGAAAAACCATCTACGGTTAGATGCAGGCGATAGAGGGCTGTAGATAGCTGCTGAAGGATCTAACGGAATACGAAGCAGTGATATTTCAATTTCTTTATGTTTTTCTTCACCGATCTCGTTCGAATATGTCCCAAACGTAAGATAATCGTTCTGTAGTGATTGCTACCTTCATAAAAAAGTTTGGTCCTTAATTCCTTAATTAGGCTGATCGAAAAACCATCTACGGTTAGACTCAGGCATTAGAGGGCTGTAGTTGGCTGCTGATGGATCCAACGAAATATGGCGCAGTGATATTCGAATTTCTTTGTGTTTTTGATCACCGATCTCTTTCCAATAAGTCTCAAATGGAAGATAATCGTTTGGTGGCGATTAATAGGCATATTGGTCGGTGATGGATCCAACAGAATTCAGAACAGTGCCATTCGAGTTTTTTATGTCCTATTTTCAACCATTGAAATGAATCAACCATTTTCTTAAAATGGTTGATTCATCAATTCTCTTCTAATAAGTCGCAATCTGAATATCATCGTGTGGATAGTACATGCGATAAGGACGCGTCATAACGCCGTAGAACGGTGTAGTACGATAGCAACGTTGTTCCCGTAGTATTATATAAATCAAACAGAGCCCGGTGCGATGGTCTAGTGGTTAGCGTGCTGGCCAGCGGATCGGGAGGCGCCGGGTTCGAATCCCAGTCGCTTCACTTTAGTCGTGAAATGTTTTTCTTCGACATTTCTCGGCGAAAGACTACTAGTTCCGTCACTGCGATGTGAACTTGGGAGAGGCTGTATCGGTTTAGCTTTTCCGCAATTTCCTATGCTCATCGCAGATATGTCACGGTAAATACAATACAGAGGGGGAGGTCGGCTGCCGCCGCAAGGTGGGGGGGGGGGGGGGGGAAGAATGGAGCTATGGGGCAGTTGTGGAGGGGATATAGGGGTAATGGCATGGGTGGCAGAGAAGCGATGTGGAATCGGAGGTAGAACGACGTTCAGTCGGATTGTGGGGCATGTAAAAAGGGGAAGCCCTGTACGGCTGGAAAAAGCCAATAAAAAATATATATAAATCAAACAGCCAAATAAGTCACACCTGATCTAGAGTTTAAACTATGATCGGGAGTTGCGTGCTAAGCAAAAAGATTAATTGCGGACAAAGGTTGGAAGGGGGAAGAAACCCGGTTCCTTCCACCCTCTTTGCCGTTACGTCCTCTTTGTCATTCTTCTCGCATACTCAACGCTTACAGCAGTGGTGAAGAGTGTAATCACATTCCCTCGCGCCCCAGCAGCGCAATTCCGTAACCTCGTAGCGACTGTTTTCGTTATCGTTAGCTAGCGACAGCCAATTGCATGCACGACCACGGAAGAAAGGGAGCCTCTTATTGTCTGTCGCTAGCTAACTTAATAGACTGATTGGAACGAGATCGGTGAAAAAAAGACAAAGAAATCTAAATATCACTACTTCGTATTCCGTTGGCTCCATCAGCAGCCAACTACAGCCCTCTATCACCTGCGTCCAAGCGTCGATGTTTTTTCGATCGGCGTTATGACGGAATTATCTACCAAACGTTTTAATTAAGCTATCAATTATTATCTTATCTTACCAAAACGATTATCTTCCGTTCGAAACCCATTAGAACGAGATCGGTGAAGAAAAACATAGAGAAATATCACTGCTCCGTATTCCGTTGGATCCATCAGCAGCCAACTACAGCCGTCTATCACCTCTTTCAAACATAGATGGTTTTTCGATTAGCGTAATTATGGAATTAACTACTAAACGTTTTAATTAAGCTACTAATCACAACCAAACGATCATCTTCCGTGTGAGACTTATTAGAACGAGATCGGTGAAGACGACCATAATGTAATTGATATATCACGGCTCCGTATGCCGTTAGATCTTTCAGCAGCCAATTACAGCCCTCTATGCCCTCCGTCTCAGGGTAGATGATTTTTGGATCGGCGTAATAGAGGAATTCACTACCAAACGTTTTAATGAAGCTACCAATCACTAGCAAATGATTATTTTCCGTTTGACACTTATTAGAACGAGATCGGTGAAGAAATACATAAAGAAATTGAAATATCACCGCTCCGTATTCCGTTAGATCCTTCAGCAGCCAATTAATGCCCTGCATCGCCTGCGTCTAAGTGTAGATGATTTTTCGATCAGCGTAATTGAGGAATTAACTACCAAACGTTTTAATCATGCTACCAATGACTACCAAACGATTGTCTTCCGTATGAGACTTATTGGAACGAGATCGGTGACGAAAAACATAGCGAAATTTAAATATCACTGCTCCGTTTTTCGTTAGCTCCTTTAGCAGCCAATTACAGCCCTCTATTGCCTTCGTCTGAGGGTAGATGATTTTTTGATCGTCGTAATCGCGGAATTAACTACCAAATGTTTTAATTAAGCTACCAATTACTACCAAACGATTACCTTCCGTATGAGACTTATTGGAACGAGGTCGGTGAAAAAACATAAAGACCCTAACATATCACTGCTCCGTATTCCGTTGGAGCCATTAACAGCCAACTACAGCCCTCTATCGCCTGTATCTAACCGCAGATGGTTTTTTGATCGGCGTAGTTAAGGAATTCACTCTCAAACGTTTTAATTAAGCTACCAATCACTACCAAACGATTATCTTTCGTTTGAGACTTATTGGGACGAGATCGGTGAAGAAAAAAATAAATAAATTGAAATATCACCGCACCATATTCCGTTGGATCTATAAATCACCAATTACGGCCCTTCATCGTATGCGCCTAGACGTGGATTGTGTTTCGACCGGGATAACTAATGAATTAACTACCAACTGCTGGGATTTGCATATTTGTGACCACCAAACGATTCTGCATCGATTGGGCGTGGCATTTTATGGTTTGCTGGATAAATAAAAAAAGGTCCAGTCAACCTTACGAAAAAAAGTCTCATTTAATTGTAACGAAACGATCGACCACCAAACCTTCTTTTTAGGCTACCAATCACCACTAAACGATTAGGAATGAAAAAACCTTGAGAAGTTAAAGTTGTCCGGCTAAGTTTATGGTGGTATCCAGGGGGAGCAGAACGTTTTGGCGCCGCCGTTTTGGCGCGACCGTTTTGGCACGGCCGTTTTGGCACGAGACATTTAGGCGCGGGGATGTTTTGGCGTAGGGATGTTTTGGCGCTGCCGTTCTGGCGCGAGGACGTTTGGGCGCGAGGGCATTTCAGCGCGAGGACGTTTTGGCGTGAGGACGCTTTGGCGCGGCGACGTTTTGCCGCAGGGACGTTTACTTGAGCTGTTTGAGAATCACATTTGAAGAAAAGGATGAATACTCCTTTTAATCAATACAAAATGTATAAAAATATCAGCAAAAAATAATATGTTTGTGTTTGGTTTTGTTGTTTTTTGTTTGGTTGCGTTTGTTTGGGCTTGTTGGGGTTTGTTCTGTGGCGTTTTAACTGATTGCGACCAGCTACACCTAGTTTCAGCCGGCTAAACTTAGGTGTAGCCGCATTTCGGGTTTTCGCCGTAACATATACACCAAGCTGGCATATGAATATTTTGTGTATACAACATCTTACATGTAGCATAACAACATGTATATATATATATATATATATAGATATACGCCAAGTTGTTCACTACAATGTATACTAACTACTTTGTATCGAAGATTGAAGCAATAGAAGAATATTGCTTCCTTACTATTGATATTTAATGCTTCGATGCTACAATGCTTTTCATACAATGCTCAATTCAATACTCAATGCTTTCTCAATATTCATTAAATGCTCAAATGCTCAAGTAATCTCTCGTTGAAGCGGTATCAAGCATGGTTTAAAATGGAGAGGAAGTACTTGACAAGTTTTTTTATTTATTGATTTAATCAGAATAACATTTTTTAAACTGATTAACCTGTGTTCCGCGTGCGTCTATGTATTTTTTGTGTGCGAGTGCGTGTGCGCATGAGCGCGTGTTTGTGTGAGTACATGAGTGAGTGCGGGTCTTCTGTATGTGTCGCATGTGAAAGTTGTTTGCCACCGCTGCGCGGGGTGTCGGGGGGTGCGACCCCCCGGCGGGGTCTAGGACGGAGCCCCTTGCGGGGGCGGAGGGGTCGGAGCCCCCCCAGGGACACTGAACATAGTCTTCAAATGTATTTGAATGAAATAAAATAAATATTAATAATAAAATAATATAGTAATCAAATTCCATCTCATAATATAAGTAATTTTCATGCATTTCTTCTGTTGTCTTTAAAGGTTTTGCTGGTGATGAATAGTCACACCCATGGTAGTGACCCTGCAAAGATCGGAGTGGGAAAAATTTCATCAGTATAAATTGCTGCATCGGTATAAATCGTGTGTTCGTGTGTATATTGTCTGTTATTATGGTATATTTGACTTTATTCGGATTTGCTTGTGTGGTAGTACATCCCTGCAGAAGCGTCCCCACGCCAAAGTATCCTCGCGCCAAAACGTCCTCGCGCCGAAACATGCGTGCGCCAAAACGTCCTCGCGCCCAAACGACCTCGCGCCAGAATGGCAGCGCGAAAACGTCCTCGCGCCAAAACAGCGGCGCCAAAACGTTACGTACCCGTATCTAGGCGGCCCATCGTTGGGTCATCTCTCTTCTGTGACTTCCTGTTGAGTTCCTTTGATTTGATTCTTTATTAGTAACAAGTTTGCGCACACTTCAATTAAATAATTATTTCCGAATGAGGTCACGAATGAAAAAAAATGTAGGCCTCGGCTATGATAGATCAGGATCCAAAGTCATAACCGATCTAAGAACAGATATCCAGCGTCTTGATTAGAGGACTGCGATTGGTCACTGAAGGTCCAACCACAGAGCAAAATTGTAAAACACTGATGCACTCACTATCTCTTGTCTGACTCCCCTTCAATGAGTCTTGATTTATAGAAACATTCCCGGAAGCGTTTGGTATTCAATTTAGAACGATTGACAGTCGATCACTAGATTGCGCCAACGAGAAATACGTGTGTATCGTGAACGGCGAGCTGTGATTGGTCGCCAGAAGCCGGAGCGGAAAAAGGAATTTCTAAGAAAAAATTCACCCATTATTTCGTGGCTAATTTCATTGTGATACGACTTAAGGGGGGATTGTCTTTTTTTTCGCAAAATTTACCGCTTTTTGGGAATTTTTTTGTGAAGAAAGTATACAACGGAAAACTTGTGAAACTTGGCATATAGTTTTATTGATCTGTTTACTACATACAAAAAATTTTTTAAACAATTTCATCAAAAAATCCGCCTCCCACCCCCCTCGACGCGCGATGGTCCTTTTTTGATGGTGTGCACGATTTCTCGAAAACTATTCAACCGATTGCCTTCAAATTTGGACAGAATGCTCAGCTGACATCCTTTTATCGTTTGATGAAGCAAAAAAGCAATACGTTTAATAGTTTTTTATTTATAACAAAAAATCGATCAATTTTTTTCGAAAAATCGATACTTCAAGTTCAAAACGTCACCAAATCGTCAATTTTTTTTCCCCTTCATCGAACGATAGCTATATGTGTCTAAAGTAAAATGCTTTTTGGGTTTTTGTTGCAGGATGAACGTGAAGGCTGTAATCGTGCACACCATCAAAAAAGGACCATCGCGCGTCGAGGGGGGTGGGAGGCGGATTTTTTGATGAAATTGTTTAAACATTTTTTTGTATGTAGTAAACAGATCAATAAAACTATATGCCAAGTTTCACAAGTTTTCCGTTGTATACTTTCTTCACAAAAAAATTCCCACAAAGCGGTAAATTTTGCCAAAAAAAAGACAATCCCCCCTTAATCGATAGAAAAACATCTAATAGCGTTTGATATTCTATTGAGGACATTTGGTAGTCGATCGCTAAATTATGCCAACGCAAAATACATGTGAATCCTCAGTGGACGGTTCTGATTGATTGCCAGAAGCCGTAGTCCTAGAACGGCTGATTAACGCAATTTCAACCGTTATTTTTTTACCAATTTTGTGCCAACTATTCTTGATCAAAGTAAAAATATGCGGCAACGTTTGATATTCTATTCAGGGCGTTTGGTAGTTTATCCTGAAATTAGGCTAATGAAAAATACATGCGGATCATGAATGGAAAGCTATTATTGGTGCCTAGAAGCCGAGGCGGAAAAATAACCTTTTTAGGCAAATTCCCAGGTTATTTTTTGTTAATCCTGTTTTAATGAGACTTGATCGATAGAAAAGCATATTATAGTGTTTGGTATTCTATTCGGGGCGTTTGGTAGTCGATCACGACATTATTCCAATGCGTGATTGGTTGCTAAACGACTATTGAGGCCCGGTTCCATAACTCTCGGTTAACCGAGATAACCGAAATTTAAGGGTGACTGGACCATTCAGAATCACGCTGAGCTGACTAAACTCCGGTGAACTCGGTTAACCGAGAGTTGTGGAACCGGGTCTACACGGTTCGTGAAGAAAATAGCCGCTTAGACATAGTGGAGGCGATTCCAAGTTATGGACCGATTTTTAAATCTCGAGTTTTTAAACAACGGGAAACTACCAAATAATGATTTCAATGGGCTAATAAACGCTACCAAACAACCCCCAAACGATTCGTAAAAAAATGGCCGATTAGTCGACGTTGGGGTTGGTGGGGGAATGATGGTCCGGTACTCATCGGTCTTTTGCTCCCCCCCCCCCCCCCCCCGACCACTTCGACTAATCAGCCTTTTTTACCAACCGTTTGGTGGTCGTTCGGTAGCGCATTAAAATCGTTTGGTAGTTTTCCGTTTTTTTTTTTTTTAATTGAGATTTTGAAATCGGCCAACCATTTGGCACCCTCTCCCCTCACTTTGACTAATCAAGCTTTTATCCACGAATCGTTTAGTAGTCGTGCGTGCGTAAATAAGTTCTTTGCCCGCCGCGACTTGTGGCGACTAATCACAGCTCACCGTTCAGTTGATCATGGTGAGCCGCTATTGGTCGCCAGAAGCCGCAGCGGAAAAAGGAATTTTCAACAAAAATTCACCCATGATTTTTTGGCTAATTCATTATGATGAGACTTAATTGATAGAAACATAAATCATAGCGTTTGGTATTCTATTCAGGTCGTTTGGTAGTCGATCAATCAATAACGCCAACGCAAAATACAGCGAATCGGGAATGGAGCACTGGGATTGGTCGCCAGAAGCCGCACTGGCAGAATTATTTATTAGCGTAGATTCACTCGTTATTTCTTGTCCGATTACGGTTTAATGGGCCGCGATCGATAGAAAAACATCCTGTAGCGTTTATTATTCTATTCGGGACGTTTGGTAGTCGATCACTCAAATACGATAAAACAAAATACGTTCATATCAGGAATAGAGATCTGTGATTGGTCGTCAGAAGCTGTAGGGGCAGAACGATGTGTCATTTTCATACTTAGATTTGTTAATAAACTCCGACTGAACCGAAAGAAATTAGGCGTACCCGAAACGGAAGGCTGCGATTGGTCGCGATAATATACCAAGTTTTTGCGATAGATGGCGTTGGTTATCGAGTCTTTTTCCGCTGCCCATCGTCCTATCTGATGGATCGAAATTTTCTTTTTGATTTTCCAAAAGAACGGTAAACTACCAAACGAATTTAATGGTTTACCAAACGTTACCAAACAACCACTAAACGATTCGTACAGAAAAAGTTCGATTAGTCAAAGTGGGGGGGCCAACTTGCTGCCAAATTTTTGATTATCGATTTCTCGAAAAACAGAGAACTACCAAACGATTTGAATGGTTTACCAAATGCTACCAAACGACCACTAAACGATTTGTAAAAAAAAAGTTCGATTTGTCAAAGTGCGGGGGCTAACTTTGGTGAGGTTAGTAAAGGTGTCCGAACGCGTATAGGAAAAGCATTATAAGCGTGGATCCTGAAAATGACGAGAAGTTGTGGTTCTAAATTCAGCCACAACAAGCGCTAGTGCAGGGAGGGTAGGGTATGAAGTATGGCATCGGTGACGCTATGAAGTGAGTGCATATACAAACTGAAGGATTCTTGGTTATCCCAGTTTGCATTAATTTCTTCATTCTTGGTTCTTGGCTTTTCGTCTTTGAATGCACTAACAAAATTTATAAGGATTTTTTTATTGCGATAGACATCAGTTTTGTGGAATGCAGTAAGTGAGTGCTCCACATTATATATAAGCAGGTAAGAAAACGATATTTTCTATTTTCGATATTATATTATAATGGTCATTCATGCGTTGAATCGAATGAGCATGAAAGTGAGGTTAGAATTCATATATTGTCATATGCAATCACAAATTCTATTTTGAGTTTATTTCTTGTTGCAGAGTGCACAATGGGGAAGCACTGTTCGTACCCAGGGTGGCGAACTGGGCGAGACGCCAGCAGAGCAAAGTGCAAGTGTTTAGGAGTACGGCAGTTGTCCGTCTTCAAGGTTCCAAAGGTAAATCTCGGGTTACAATGTTTCCTTATTGTTAAATGAGGCAACGCGCATAATCTGTTAACGAAATATTAAGTAATTGCATAGCAGTTTTTGCGTATAGAAAAAAAAATTTGCCCAATGACTGATAGCATATATAAAATGTCAACCCGCTTTGTTTTTCCTGTATCTTCATATTAATTATATATACCATTTTTGTTTTGTCTGTAGATTATGCTACAACGATGGAGTGAAGTCATTGGACAGTGTCTCTCCCACACTGATTTTCTGTGCGAGCTTCACTTTTCCGATGACTCGATAATAAAAGAAGACCGCATCAAAATGCCTAATGGTACGATCGAGGTAATTCCTCATGCTCGGTATACCCGCATCGCTGATGCTGTGCCCATCGCAGCTCATGACAAGGGAAGGATTGTAATAAGTATAGTAATTCGTTTTTTTTGTATGAAGTGCATAAAAACATTCAGCGCTGCAGGAGCAAGACTTTCTGAATGAGTTTCTCCACCACTCCTTGACTTTTTTCCTTTTTTTCTCTATTCTTTCCCCACCCCGCTTGACTTTTCTATAATGTCCTCTCTTCTTCTAATCAACTCAGCTAACCTGCAGCTGTGTTTGGGTTTATAGCCTGTTTCAGCAGTATGATTTGTCAAAAGTTCATTTCTTTTTTGCGGTCTTCAGTTTTATATATGCGGAATATTCTTATCTATTATCGTTTCCCAATTTTCTCTTTTTTCAGAACTCTATTATTTGAGTCAATTCGTTGATACCGTACTTTGTCATCCTCTCGAAAAATTCTACATAAATTGTCCATTATTACATTGAAATAAATACAATAAGTAATCATTCTTTATTTCTACAGGAAAACGTTGGTCAACCGGAGCAAAACTGAAGTGCGTATGGCGAAGAACTGATAGTGCGTATGGGGAGAATTGACGGGTTATGTGTATGTAAATTATTCTCCAAGCAAATATTAGTTGCGTTGCATCGGTAAGAAAAACCATTGGATTCGCCGGGCAATCCAGCGCCGGAAAATTTATTATAATGCGATAATTGTTGAGGGTCTCCGATGAAAATTTCGCTCTGGAATGAACTTTGACTACGTACAAATCGATTTATTTCCAGTTTTACAGTTTATCGCATTATTAATCCTATTTATTGTTCACCACTTTTAATGTTTTATTGTTTAAAATTTTTTGTTTCCTACCTGTACGAAAAAAACACATTCATATTGTGCATTAAATAATAAATATACGCACATTTTGTTGTTTTTTTAATTCGTTTGGATTTGATCGCGCATTGTATAAAAATAGTAGTATCGTTTATTCTATATGTACAGCTTTCGCTTTTTACAAAAAATCCGCCTTCATTCCACATTACCGCTAAACAATTTTTCTTAACCAGCGCTGCATAGCAATCAGTCCCGCCTCTCTTTTCCTTTGTTTTCTATTCCTCTTCCCCTCGTACCCCCTCGGTGCTCGCTTTTTTCAGTCTTGCGAACGTCCTCAGGTATTCGCATATCACCACCACTGGCTCCCCTCTTAGTGTGTCTTTGGTCCATTGCTCTAGCTCCTTGCCTTCTTGCCCTCTCCTCCAGGCATCTACCCCCCTAACCCAATCCTCTTTTATCTTCCCTCTCGCCACCTCGCATCTCCATATGTACTCTAGACTCTCATCCTCCCCTCGACAAATCCCGCAGGCCCAGTTGTCGAAACTCTTTTTCCCCACTTTCCCTACGTTTCCGCAACTCAGTCTGGCCCACTGTTCCTTCGCTTCCACCCTTATCCCTCTGCTATACCAGTATTTCTCTCTCTCTCGCACCCCACCTTTATGTCCGTGTACCTGTTGCAGAAGGACGACTTATGCGTTTTTACCCAATCCCCTTGCATGTCCTGTTCCATTTTCCAACTTATCCCCTCGCTCAGCCATCCCTTTACCCTCTCGCAGCTCCTCGCCTCTGTCCATATCAAGTCGACGACTCTGTCATTTCCTACGTCATCCATTGCCTTTTTGAACTCCTCACCCCACCTTGACCGGTTTCCCTTCCGAATATTTCTTACTTCCTCTCTCAGACATACCCTCGGCCACCTTCCCTCTTCCATCTTCAGTATTTTCACTACGTAACTCCCTGCCTTTCTCCGCGCTTCCACCTCCACGCTCCTCCTGCTTGCTTCTAACTTCCACAGGTAGCTTGGCGTATTCCTTGCGACCCCGAGGGCCATTTTTACCAATTTCCCGTGTGACTGTTCTATTTCTTCCCTTCTCTTCCACCTCCATACTTCCACCCCGTACAGCGCTCCCGCCTTGACAAGCGAGTCGAATAACTGTAATCTCTCCTTCAAGCCATCTACCTTCGCCCTCTTCATTACCCCCTACACTGCATTTGACGCCTTTTGCGCCCTAGCGACCAGTTTCCTCAAGTGCCACCCCCCCCCCCCCCGTATTTCGTGTCGAGAACCAATACCCCGGGTATTTAAATTCGTTAACCACCTCTATCTTTCCTCCTCTGTAACTCCACTTCTCTGATTTCTTTCTCCTCCCTCCGTTTCTAAACACCATGGTTTTTTATTTCTGAATATTTACCTCCATTTTTGCTCCTTCTACATATTTTTCCAACAATTTTAGCATCTTCCTCAGCTCCTCCGCATCCTCTGCCATCACCGCAATATCGTCCACGTATTTGAGCTCATACAATTTAACTCCGCCCATAACCGTTCCCCCCGTGCCGTCCTTTTCCCACACGTTATCTACATCGTCCGGCGCCATATTAAAGAGCGTCGGGCTAAGAGGACAACCCTGTCGCACTCCCTTTCCCGTTTCGAAGCTCTCTGTAATCCCTTCCTCTGCTATCACTTCATTCCTGGTCCTTCTATATATCCCTTTTATCATTTTCAGCATTTTCCCCCTAACCCCCTTTCTCCTTAGTTTCTCAAACAAAATATCCCTATCTACCATATCGAATGCCGCCCTAAAATCAACAAAAGCCACGTACAACTTCCCCCCCTTAATTTTCAGTCTATTGTTGATTAGCGAATTCAACACAAACACGTGGTCTCGAATGCCTATTCCCGCTCGAAACCCCGCCTGACTCTCTCTGAGTATTCCCTTCCTCTCAATCCACCCATTCAGCCGTTTGACCAGGATACTCGCTACCAGCTTGTACCCTATATCAAGTAGCGAGACACCTCTGTAATTACCCGCCACGTCCCCGTCCTCTGATTTGTGAATTGGGTAAATTCTCGCCAAATCCCAACCTTCCGGTACCTCCCCGCCGTTCCAGATTTGGTTGATGACCCCCCTTAAATCCCCCTCTCTTTTTTCCGGGATCCCCCCCCCCACCCTCATTTTTTTATTCTAAATTTTCCTACCGCTGCCCACCACTCCTCCATATTTGTACTCTCTCTTACTTTCTTCCATCTCTCCTCGAACTACTCCCTCTTTTTTCTACTACACAGCCCTTTCATCGTCCTCCTCTCCCGCATCAGCTGACACTTTTCCGTGTCTGCCGTACCCCTCCCCCTCCCTTCTCGTTCCTTGCTGGCTAACAATTTCTTTAACGCTCCCCACACCCTTGTTTTTTGTTCCCTACACTCTTTATCATACCAACCTCTCTCTTCGTCACCTTTTCCTATATCTCTCTTCATTCCTGCCTTCTCCGCTGCTACCCAAATAGCCGCTTTTAATTCCCCCCAGCCTCTTATCCTGTCTTCGTCTACCTGCAACACTCTATCCAATTCTACCTTAAAGTCTTCCTCCCCCTTCCTCCCTTCTGCCCTTCTCTCTCCCCCTTTGAGCTCAAACACCGCTGGTAAGTGATCTAACTCCACTCGCGGTATCACCTCTATTTTCTTGACCAGTCCTTCCTCCTTGTCCTCCAGCTTGATGACTAGGTCGAGCACCGAGCACGCCCCCCCTCCGCCCACGAAGGTTACCTTCCCTTCTTCGTCCGCTTTCGTTCTTTCATTCAATATTGCCGGGCCCTGACTCTCGCAGAAGCCCAGTAGTTTTCTTTTCTCCGCGTTTACCACTGTATCCTGCGAGAGTCGCACCCCTTCCCCTTCCCCCTCCCTCTCGCAATCCACGATTCCTTGTTTCTCTCCCATTCTCGCATTCAGATCCCCCGCAATCATAACGGCCGGTCCGCTCTCCGCTCCCATTTCCACGCATTGTTTCAGTGCCTCTTCCACTCTTTTGAATCCGCCATTTACATAGATTTCTATGATCCATAGCTCTTTGCCCATGTTCCGTCTTCTAATTTTCACAATCATTCCATACTGCCACTCTTCCACTCTACAATTGTCACATACACTCTTTTTAATTCCTATTAGGTGCCCCCCTGCCGCTCTCCCCCTTGGCTTATCGCGCACTGCCGCCTTCGCCCACCACTTGAACGATGTGTCCATTCGCTTTAATACCCTTTCTTTATTCTTTCCCTCAATCCATGTTTCCTGTACTAGGTATATGTCAAATCCTTCCAGGAAGTCTTGTGCTTACCATAATTTCCCGACCCCCGCCACGTTCCACCTTACCGCTCTTATGATCTTATTCCCCTCTTCTTCTCTAGTACTTTCGCCCCTAATCCCTCCGAAACGGCAATGTTTCCATCGTTCCCTCTCTCTCTCTCTCTCTCTCTCTCTCTCTCTCTCTCTCTCTGGGGTCCCACAGGGCTCGGTCCCCGGTTTTTATCGGAAATTTCAACGGCGTTCTAACCTACTGCAACTACAGCTCTTACGCGGACGACTTGCCGGTATACCTATCGTGTCCTCCCTCGGAGATCGCCGAGGGCATTGCGCGCCTAAACTCGGATGTTGACTCCATCTGCGCCTGGGTACAACAACGCGGCCTGCGGCTCAACGCCTCCAAAACGAAAGCGATGGTCCTGGGATCCACTCGCTTCATATCAGCGCTGTAAACGACCGGCCTCCCCCCTGTTCGGGTTGGTCAGACCCCGATCGCGCTGTCAGACTCCTTTCCGTGCCTCGGCATTCAAATCGCAAACACCTTGTCATGGCGAGAGCACTTTCGCAGCGTCTCACGCAAGATCTGTGGCACTGTTTACCGCCTAAAACTGCTCCGCAGCAGACTGCCTCGTGACGTCCGCGAGATACTCGTCCGATCGCACGTCCTTCCTCATATCGACTACTGCAGTCTACTGTTCACCGACGCCACAATTGAGCTTGATCCCATGCTGCAAAGAGCCCTCAACCGCGGCATCCGCTTCATATTCGACGTACTCCGAGACGAGCACATAACACCTTACTACCGGAAGCTCAAATGGTTGAAAGTAGCAGAACGACGCTCATACCACCTGGGATCATTTGTCTTCACCACTCGCTTACATGGGGCACCTCCTTACCTGTACCACCGCATATCGCAACCCGCGCGAATCACACCGCGCCTGACCCGGCAACTGGTGCAAGACATCGATTGCGCGATCCCTCTCTTCCGGACCGAGACTTTTCGAAAGTCCTTTACCGTGGCTGTGTGCTCTCTCTGGAACTCGCTGCCCATCAACTTACTTCAAATGCGGTCTGCCGAGAAATTCAAGTCTGGTCTTCGAGCGGCCCTACTAGCTAATACCTAGCCATCCGTTGAAAACGCTACCTTCACCGCCAAACTGCTTCACCCTCGCATCAACCACTCACCGAACTCTTTCATCTGTCTATAATCTGTAACTGTACACTATGTGTTCTAACGCACCTAAAAGAAGCACGGTACTCTTAGAGGACCCCGGTCCTAGAGTACGAAATAAATGATGCTCTCTCTCTCTCTCTCTCTCTCTCTCTCTCTCTCTCTCTCTCTCTCTCTCTCTCTCTCTCTACCCAATACCACCAAGCCCAGTTTACGCACACTTTCATGTACCCCAAGCTAGTAATTTTCCCTGCCCGTCTCTTCCCTGCCGCTTTTTTTCAGCCACTCCGCCACTCTCGTCTCTCGCGTGGTCAAGTCATCCCCGATCCAAATTCCTGTGCCTCTCAACTCTCCCCTTCTCTTTATTACGTTGATTTTGTTCTCCAGTGAGGCGAGGGTAACTACCGTGCCGCCCCCTGTACGCATCGCCCTCGCTATTTTAAGTGCAACCCCGGTTTTCGCTCGCAGAATTTGGGCAATTTCCTGCGCTATTTCCCTCTCCGTCCCAGCTGTGTTTACCCCTCTTACTACTATGTTCCGCTTCTTTCTGTTCCTCTCCTGCACCTCCTAGTACTACTCATCCGCGCTTAGAGCCTCCGGCTCTCGTTGCGCTATGTTCCCGTATCGGCGTCCGCTTGGCTGTGTCCACTCGTTCTCTCCAACCGATCTCTCCGTCCTGCTATTCGTACAGCTCGGCTCGCTCCCTCGCGCCTCGCCTTCGTCACGAGGCGTCGTGCGTCCCGTCTTCCCGTCGCCAGCTTCCCCTCCGGTTCCGGCCCCGGTAGCTTTAGCTATAGCCTGCCCTCTCTTCTTGCCATGCCGCTGTCCTCGCCAGGGTGCCTGGCTTCGTTGAGACGGCAGGCCCACTTCCACGTCCCTGTATTCGTCTTGGAACCCCTCACGTGCCTCCCCATCGTCCCCAATGTGCGCCTGTCCCCAAGTTGCGTCCGGGACCTCCGCCCTCTCCTCCTCTCCTTCGGGCTCTTTGTTTTCCAATTTTTATCTCAAAAAATTTCTTCCACTATTTTTCCCGTCGACATTTCCTACTGCTCTTTCCTTTTTCTCTCCGCCTCCCGGATGGCCCTCATTATGTTGCCCATCGTCGGTTCTTGTCCGTCCTCACTCATTACCAAATCGCCTCCTCCCCCATCTGTCACCGTGATTTGTTTACCCGCGTCCCGCGGCCCTTCCCCCACCACCGTGTCTTCCCGATTCGCTCATATTGCCTCTTCTTCGTCTGCACTACTCCACCCCTCTCTCCCACTCTCATTTCCGTCCTCACTCTCGTTTGCGTCACTTGCTTTGCCCTTGCCGCCGCTGTTTTTACTCATCCCGTCGGTGTACTCTTCCCCTATTTCCCTGCCTGTCATCTCGCGATAACTTCTCCTCGTGGTCTGAGGGGGCGACGGCGGCGTCGGTGGCGTATGCAGTACATTCGATCTCGTTGCTCCCACCCTGATGTCGGAAAACTCCCGCACATCCCTTTTTTCCTTTGGCCTTCTTCTTTAATGGAGGGCGCCCTCTCTTTTTCTTCTCCGCTGCTTGTGCACCCATCCCTGCCGTACCGACGGCTCTCTCCCCCGGGTTCCGCGACTCGCCACAGCGCAGGAGTTTCTTGTGGTTTCCGTTCACGTCCTCTTCTCCAATCTCCCCTCACATATCCTCCTCCTCTTCATGTGTCTCTATTTCACCTCTTTTCACATCTTCCATGCTAGTCGACATTCTTCTACTTATCCCAGAATGATTCCTGCACTTTGCTGTTTCTGTAACCCCGATTTTTCTCTCTTCCTCACTTCTATGCCAACTATGATTGCAAAAAAAACCTCCGATTGCCCGCCAACACGTCCAGACTCAACTCTGTCCCAACCGGAAGTCCATTGTATAAAAATAATTTATTAATAAATCTTTCTAGGACCTCGGTTGACTTGGCTTTAAATTTTGCCCAAAAATATTATCTAATTAACAAATGCACGATGACAGGATTAGTCGACGAACGAACAAATGTACTGTTTTCCTCTTCTGTTCTGCGTATAACTCCGCTTTGAATATTCTCTTCTCTCTCTTTTCTAATTCCGTCTCTGTCATCCTTTCTTGAGTACAGCAGCACCAGCGGATATTTCAGTAAAAATTTTCATTGCTTTCATAGCCCACGTCCGCAGTACAGCGTTCGGGCTCTCTTACTCTAGTCTCCATCAGCCCCCTGACACTGGGTACTATTGGCAATAGTAATATGGCAATAAATTACTCGCGTGCTGTCCGGGATGTTTGATTGCGCTACAGTTCACTTCGTGGCGCTAGTAGTCATCTGCTCGGTTTCTTTTACGCATGCGCGTTCCATGCTCGATATAATAATAACAGTTTCGGAGTATTTGGAGTTTGACGCGTTTTACGGTTGTGGTGTGACTTGTGGCTTGTGAGTAAAATAAAATTTTCAGAACATTTTAAATGTTAAAAAATCCATTCGCGATCGGTGAAGTGTATTTTTGTTTACCATGTGATACCTTCTGTATTGTGTGCAGGTTATAATTATCAAACGACGTTGAGCGGCAATTCATAATTTAAAAATTATTCAAGGGAAATAAATATATTTTTCCTTATATTTATATGTATCGCTTTATTGCTTTAAATTTCCATGCTTTTTAAGAAACGGACACTTCTCAGTCTCTAACTGCCAAATAACAAATACATCTCTAGTTACATAATTTTAAACGATTAAAATGATCATATTATAATAATGATTATAATGAACATTTTCTCCATTGTTTGGTGGGTTCGGCTGGTTCACAGGTTGTAAGGCATATGTATAGTTATCGAGCAGGTGACTACTAGCGCCACACGTAGCAGCGATTGAAAATAAGAACGACGGACATTACGCGATCCATGTATGACTGATGATGGCAGGGAGCTAGTCTCCATGGAGCTACCTACCTCTTCCAGAGATTAGTAGGGAGACGTACAACGCTCCCGTTTTCGGCAGAGGTTAGTAGGGAGATGCACAACGCTCCCCTTTTCGGCGTGCCTTGGAAATGGCGCTAAATCGCGGCGGCGAGTTCGGGAATATAATTTCGTGATCAGCGCCTCTATGGAGGTTGCAGATTCTCGTGTAGCCGCGCGAGTCCGTAATCACCGCTCAAATCGGTATCGCAGTCAGCGTGAACACGAATGGGTAGCTGGGTGGCGGAAAAGTCTCCACCTCTCGCCAACCGTGCTCACTCAACAGGCGAACGGACCGAGGTTTTCCGTCCTATCGAGCTAGACATATATGTGTGGCCGTACTGCGGATTGGAATATACATTAAATGAATGGGTGTACTTCCGAAAAGCGGAAACCGAACTTCGACGTGAAATTTAGCATACACCTTCCTTTCAATATTACAAGGTATTCCCTAAAGGGATTTTTGGCGACTCGCCAAAGTTTTCGAGATATTGATTTTTGAAAGTTATTTTTTTCATCGCGTATATCTTATTGCGCCTTCCGCTTTGTCCGGATCTTCGTCGAGTTTGTTTGGAGAAACCCCATCTCCAACGTTTCCACGACCGGCGCGCTTATGGTGTTAAATCTCGTATAGCGGATTCTCATTTTTACGGATACGTTGTAATGGTGCCTGCGCCCAGGACGATACGAATTGAAAATTATAAAATAACAAAAAAAAACAAAACAATCAGAAGAAAAACTTGTGAAAACATCGAAAAACTCAAAAAATGAAAGAAATAAAATCAAATATTTTTTTTAACGAAAAAAAAATCGAATAAAATAACCAAAAACAATAAACGAAAGGTGAAGAAAAAAATGGAAGAGGTGCTCTGCGGCCACCGCAGTGTTCTACGCACCCCACGATTCCACGCACCAATCCGAGGTGCCCTGCGCCCACCCGAGTATTCTACGCATCCCGCGATCCCACATATCCGAGTTTGGATACCGATAAATTTTTCTAAATTCATCTAAATATTTGGGTACCAATAAATTCTCCATCAAACGTGAAAACCAAAAACCAGCATTACACCAAAAACGACAATGCAGCCGATTTCGCGGCGGGCGGGGGGGGGGTGCACCAGACGAAGATCCGCACAAAGGGGAGAGCGCGATTAGCCATAGCGATACTAGAGCCCGTCAGCTATAGATATAGCAGGCGCGCAATGAAAAAAATAACTTTCAAAAATCGATATCTCGAAAACTATGGCGTGTCGCAAAAAATTCTTTTAGGGGATATCTTATAACATTAAAAGGAATGTGTATGCCAAATTTCCGGCCAAAATTCGGTTCCCGCTTTTCGGAAGGTCATCCAAAAAATCAACGACGAAACGCGTTGAAAAATAAAACGCCGAAACGACTGTGGAAGGTTCAAAAAGAAATCTTGAGCCCTTTCCGCGGTCGTTTCGGCGTTTTTTTTTCAACAGTGAACATTATGGATAATCGTGTATCATAAATGTTTATTTATCCTTAATGAGCGTCGTGGCTGACTTGGCAGCATGACGGATTAACGATGCTTACGGTCCGGGTTCGATCGCCGGTGAATCGATTTTTTGTCAATTTTTTTTCTTCATTTTATATTTACAAAATTTCGAATTTCCTCTCGCTGTAGCTACTTTCGCCTGTCCTGGCATTATTTATTATATTTAATGAATATATGTTTAATATAAAAAAAGACTCAGAGCCCGCACGCTGATATCTCAACTTCGAGGCTCTTGGACCGCAAACCTGCCTAACGTATACACACTGCGACGGAAAATTCAAATTCCACCCTTTGCGTCACAAAGGGCGTTGCGCCTCCGCCCGGCGATTTTTCCCGGGGCGCCAGCCGCGTTAGTGGCTCGCCGAGCGGTAGGTCGTGACGACCGATCTGCCCGACTAGCAGAGCTCTCCTTCAGGTAGAGTGGCGGGGTCAGGGGCTAGAATACTTATGCAACACCAAAGAAACACTTGTAGACACCTCTGGAGAGAGAGTACACTTTTATTAATTCCGAGTTGTTCCTCAGCGGATGATTCGATACAAAAATTATGTAAAGCCGCCGGCCGGCCTATCTCTTTTCTCCCTCACCTTTTCCCGCGGGTTAACACTCACAACCGAGAACGCAAAACGCGCAAGAGACCTGCCACGTTCCTCCCTGCACCGCGATCCGAAGCGACGTACACGCGAATGACGGAGAGATTTCTTTAAATTAACGGTAAAACTTTCTCTTTACGCCGGGGGCGGCCGCACTCCACAGACCGACTTAATTAGTCCCCAACTATTGATTCTACTCGTCGACCGTCTCGCTCGGCTTTCCGTGGTCAAGTCCCTTCCCGCGAGCGAGATGGTTGACTCGAGATCTCCGTTCGAGCCGTTCGTCCCTCCTCTTCGTCATTCGCGTCGGCCGTTACCGCGCCAAAATTAAATATTAGAAACTTATTAAAATGACGGTGACGATGACGATGATGGGTACGATGGCGATAACGATAACGATGACGATGACGATGACGGGTACGATGACCGTTGACGGATGCTGATGATGAAGATCCAGTCTCAGCCCGTCGATCCTACCCAACGCAGCGAGTGTCGCAGCGATTCGTGCCCGCTGCGTTTATGCGACGTGCCAAGGTCGGCGGACGCGCCGTTACCGACTGACAGGGATTGAGGACCAGCCGGCCGCCGTAGGTTCGTTTATGATACGCAATACGTCCGAGCCGGAGATGGTCCCGGCGTCTTTGGTTGCCTGACGCTGCGAGTCGTCGAAGAAGGCTGGTACTGTGATGACGGCGTTTGTCAAGTTCTGATCGAGATAAGCTTCGACCGTTTCCTTTATCGCCTTCAGTACCATTGACGGACTCCTTCCGGAACACCATACTCGATTCCCCTTTGCTGGAATTCGATCTTTGGCTGACCACCGTCGTTTACTACGTTGAACGGCCAGTGCCAGCCTGGACGGTGCCAGCCTGTCAGCCAGTGCCAGCCTGTCAGCCTGGACGGTTGCGTATTCGAACGTCTGCCGATCAGCTTTACACCGCTGATCGTAGTGGAGAAGCGTTCCAGAACGTGGGCCGAGCTGAATCGTCTCGGACTCTCGAGCGAGGGCAAGATCGACGAGGCGCGCTCGGACTGGAAGATACGAGGCCGCTGCTGTGAGAAGGATCTCGAGGTTTCCGAGACGACCGCCATTTCCCGTGCGCCATCGTACCAATTGATATCGAAGGAACGAATAATAAAAAAAAAATATAATTATAAAATAAAAAAGAATGTAATTATACAACACAGAAAATAAAGATGTCAATGGACAACGAGATACATAAACAATAAACGATAACGGCGCGCTCGGGCTCCCGTACGAGGATGAAAACCGAGCGAGAGGGTCGCCTTAAAAGTGGCTTCGGGGCTCCTCCATTCTGCCACGTGACAACACTTATCCAATCTATGAGGTAGATCTGTAGTTCTGGTCAAATCTTAGGAATTAGCTGAAATCTAAGTATGGTGTGAATATGATCTTCATGGACTGATGCCCGAAAATTCAATTCGATTCACCGTTTAGTTCATGAGATAGCTGCAATTGAATATGGGTATTTTTGTACACGATCCCTATACACTCAGAAAAACGTTTGGTAATACCAACTATGTATATTTAGTTGAAACAATTTTGCTTGAAGCAATCTAATTTTACTCGCTTGAAATACAATTCGATTCAAGTGACAAAGCCAGTTTAGTTGAAACAACCAAATTATCATGTTAAAATAGCAATATCTCCCTGGCCATATAATAGGTTGGATTAACTACATCGAAGTTCATACAAGTAATCCGCGTGTTATTTGAACTTTATATTTGGTCGTTATATTGGCCAATAAACTACATTTTCCAACTGAATTACTTATTATGCATAAAGCGAATGATGGTTGGTTGTACAATTGAATAAGTTAATTGAAACAAATGATTTAATTAAAATTACTTCGAGGTAAGACCGTGTTTTCTTTTCTCTACGATGTGCATATTTTTCAGCTATTGATTACTATTGCTACTTGAGTTCTTGTGGATGCATTCGATCACTTTTTTCCCGGCACGATTTCTAGATAACGACTTTATTTGGCAAATCCGACTACGGGCGCGCTCTGTTCGATCGCTGTGAGCGATTAGTTACCCAGCTAACCACGTACCGCAAATGTACCGCTCATGTGGAGTGCGCCGTACCGGTACTGTTGCCACCTCATACGTGCGTACGGTACTGGTACATTAGCGGTACGCCGTACGGTACGCTGTACCGCCAATTTACTAGTACGGTACCGGTACAGTATCGCCATCGTGGAGCCACCGTGCACTGCAGTACGGTGTAACTCCACGGTAGCGATACCGTGGAAGTACGACTGCGCTGCTATCCCGTACCCGTACATTACAGTACTCGTACATTACCGGTAATGTAGGGCACGGCGTACTCCACATTTGCGGTATGCTGTACTAATGGTACGCTTGGTTAACTGGGTAGTAGTTTCAGATGCATGCACGAACATCGCTACGATCGCTCTTTCGACTCCCGGCCACGGTCTTACATACAGGTCTTGAAACTCGCTCAAAATTTCAGTGGTGGGGGATGGCCTCTTATTGAAGCACTGACTGTTTCAACTCGTGACCACGAGGATCGCTGCTGTAGAGTGATGCAGGCAGTGTGAGAGAGACGGAAATAGATTTCAAAAGTAAACAAAACCCAAACATAATCGCTGATTCACGCGACCACACGCGACGTGTTCTACTTGTAAACTTGGGAAAACGGTGATATTGAAAAATGACTAAGTGGTGTATTGTGCCAACGTGTGAAACAGGCTCTCGGAGTGAAAAATCGAAACGCTCAGTGTTTCGGGTGCCGAGAGACTTGGCGCAATTAAAAAAATGGGAGGCCGCGATACCGGGAGTTGGGAAATTAAAGCCGAGACACGTGTGCGAAAATCATTTCGAACCGAAATATATTCATCGAGAATGCGCGAAACAGGCGTCGGAGCCGGGAACCTGAAAAAAAATGAAAAATTATTCGGATCATTACAATAAATACTTTCCAGGCTAGAAGACATAAAACAAAGTCAGTGAATTATTTTCATTTATCCTACTCGAGAGTCCAACGCTTAAAGGTCGGAAAAGAGGTTTTTTTTTTAAATGTACCAACGCAAACCGTTTCGGAAACTGCAAAGTAGAGATTATTGAAAATGTTTCTTGGGACATGCATTAAAATTTTTCGAAGGGGAAATAAAGAATTGCAAAAGAAGCACTGTTTCTTAAGTATTTGTTTCATTTTCAAGAAATACATCCTGCAAGTGTTTCGGTCTGGATTCCACTTCGGTCTGGAATAGTTGCCACTTATTGTCCGGTCAATTAAAACAACGCGTAAAGCCTATTTAAAAAAAAGACAAAACATGTTTTTAAAAACCGAGCGCACGGGATCGAACCCCTGAAAGCAGCATTACGAAGCTTGCACTGAACCCCTCGACCAACACGAGCTCACATTGACACCTATATGAAAAACATTCATATTCATTCTACCCACTTGGATAACTATAGTCTTTGGTTTTTCTCAGGCTTACGATAAAGTTACTTTTAATTGAATTTAGGTCCATCATCCATTTTTGACATTGAATATCATAATTTGCCTACGTCAGCCAGTACAGCTAGGTTAGGTTCCTATGAGGCAACAATCGATTTCCATCTCTCTCGTACAGCCTGCATCACTCTATCGCAGCGACACTCGTGGTCACTAGGCGAAACGGCCGGTGCTTCAATCCGGTGACATACCCCCACCACCAGAGTTTCAAGACCTGTATGTAAGACCGTGCTCCCGGCTGTTCACGTCTTCTTTTCTGGCTGTTGACGTGCATCTCCCCTGTGAGCGTGCAGAAAACTACAATATTCATTCTGACAAGTTTTGTGAGACGATTTACATCGAAAATATAAAAATGTGCGAAGTAGAAGACATCTCGATAGATTGGGGACTTTAATAGTTTGTTTCTACATTTCGAGGACAGTGTACGATCGTAATTTCTTTTTGTCCGCCATTGTTGTCACGCTGCGTGCTATCCTTCGAGAAAAACATTGTACGCCGTCTCTCGGGTGTTGATAGTAAATTTAGTGGAAGCCGGTGAGTTTCATTCAACGTTGCGTGTTCACCAAGTGCATAAGTATTGAAGGATTGCTAGGGGAATCGTGATTGAGATTTTTTCGCGGGGACGAGCCATTGTTCTCCCGTAATTTCAGATATCCATTATATTCGGTAAATCCAACCACGTGGACACTCGGTTTGAGCCGCTAATAGTTCGTCGCAACCACGCTGTAGTCTGAGACCTGGCGTTGCGTAAAGCAAAAAGACTTGTTTGCGCCAATTCCACTTCGAGAACACACAAAATCTGATGGTTTCTGTTATGTAGCCTGCAGATAAATTCTCGATACATCAGAAAAAAATATTATTTATCTGTACACATTATTTTAATTGATTTCTCTTTTGTTTTTTTTTCGACACGCAGATTGCTTTTAAGTTTAACTATGTAATTTTCTCAGAGCGCTTTGTAAATTATCTTACAATCAACACCGTACAGTCGTACATCGACGTAGATTAATCAATAAAAGTTGTTTCTGTATCATCGCAATATTTTTAATATGTACTTTAATAAACCGGCATTATTGAAAAATTACTAATCATCTTGTCTCATAATTTAGCGGATCTATTTACCTTATTGTCTTCGTCTTCCATTTGTATTTATAATTCATCGTAGGGAGAATACTTTCTTCGATGATTTATATTCCATTGATTTTCTACCAATTCAATGTATACGTTACATATGCTCACATCGAAATTTTATTAGAGTGACTCGATGTTTATTTGGTTCATATTAAGCTGATGCTCGATCTGCCATTTATTCGATTGGTGTAAAACCAATTTTGATTGAACTTAGTGTATGCAGCTTCAACTATGTTATATCAGTTGTCAGAGCCTACTCCGTCATTCAGGGCAAACCAACATATAGTTGGATCGACTATAGCAGCGTTGGGGGGTTTTCTTTTAAAATATATCTTCAGTGGTACGGACTGAACATGAACTTTTATCAAAAATATTATGTATCGACTGAAATATGCTCTGCAACTCATTCAATGCACACATGTTTCATTCTACTGTATATGTTTTTCGTTGAACTATTTATTTTAACAATGCTTTTAAGGGAGAGATTACCGACCCAACCGTTCAGTATGTTCAAATAAAGTTTGGGTTCAGGACACCGGAATTATCATTGAAAGTACTCTGTGCGTTTTTGGATGAAGAAGAAGTTTGGTTGCCGGAAATAAATATATATTTGTAATTCCACCAAATCTCGCAGTCGATTCAATCGTTCATATCGTTCGCCACCCGCAACTGCAGGATTTGGTTGATTCAAACAATTTTTTTTTTATGGTACCAAACGTTTTTCTGAGTGTACCTAACACGTAAACCGATAGCAGTTTGCTCGCATTTCTCGATATAGGTTCTGACCGGATCTTTAGATTTCAAAAAAAAAAACACACGTGTACGCAGTACTATTGTGGGATTAATTTAAAACAAAAAATGTCAAACTGTGACCGTTTAGTGTGATCTTTATTTGAACATACTGAACGGTTAGGTCGGTAATCTCTCCTTTAAAAGCATGTGTACAGATAAATAATATTTTTTTCTGATGTATCGAGAATTTATCTGCAGGCCACATAACAGAAACCATCAGATTTTGTGTGTTCTCGAAGTTGAATTGGCGCAAACAAGTCTTTTTGCTTTACGCAACGCCAGGTCTCAGACTACAGCGTGGTTGCGACGAACTATTAGCGGCTTAAACCGAGTGTCCACGTGGTTGGATTTACCGAATTTAATCGATATCTGAAATTACGGGAGAACAATGGCTCATACCCGCAAAAAAATCTCGATCATGATTCCCTTAGCAATCCTTCAATACTTATGCACTTGGTGAACACGCAACGTTAAATGAAACTCACCGGCTTCCACTAAATTTACTATCAACACCCGAGAGACGCCGTACAATGTTTTTCTCGAAGGATAGTACCATGGAGACTAGAGTAAAGGAGTCCGAACGCATATGGCGGAATGGGTGAAAAAGTGACATGTAAAAGCGATGATATTTCCTAGTTTACAATTCAGCCACGGTAGCGCTCTTGTTCCAAAGATACCGCTGTGAAGTTTTGCGTTGGTCATACAACGAAGTGAGCTCTGAGTTTTATTTCCGTTTTATACGTCTTTATTCGCGGTGTATTTCTTTCGCGTGTGTATAAAGTGTGTATAAAGTGAAAAAAGTGCTCCTGGAAAATATTGTGACTCGTTACCTCGTAAAAGATAACGTACTGCTAAGGAGAAGGCATTTTTTACATATTTAATGACATTTGGGGTAATATTTTGTTATTATAATTTGCCGGTTAAATACATTGAGGTTATGGCGCCATATGGGACGTTTTTTTTCCACGCTCGAAGCCGGCGTAATTTCTATTGCAGTGAGGGATTAATGTGCATATTTCGAGTTGAAATATGAACAAAATTAATAAACAATACATATTTTCAATTCAACCATTATACTAGCTTGCAGCGTGGACATTAGACGCCAGTTCAATTTATTCAACCTGCACATTACAATAACAAAATATTACCCCGCAAGACATCTAATATTTACAATAATGAAATTCTTTATTTTTGCAGATTTCTTCATCGAGGTCGAGATGGGTAAACCGTGCGCGTATCCAAGATGCCGAACTGGGCGACGTGCCGTCAGGGCGGAACGGACGCGTGCTGGATTACGGCAACTATCGGTTTTTCAAGTACCCGAAGTAAGTCTATTGCTCTACATTTTTTTCTTATTTTCGATAGTAAAGCACTTAGCAGCGCTACTCAATATCCAGTCAACGCGGTTCCCCTATCGAGCTAAAAATCGCATAGAGGTGCCACCAAGTGCTTTATTGTCGATTATGCGATCAATACAGCAAACTACCGCTAACTGTTTAATGAATAACTGTCGCTGACCTTCCCGCTTGAGGGGAAAGTCTCGCTCATGCTTTTGCTCTTTAGTGGCGGAGAAGGGTCCTTCGGTTACTGTCGCACCGCGCATTAAATTACAGAATATGCTGCAGCGATGGAGCGAGGCCATCCAACACCAGCTTGCTCCGAGTGATTTAGTGTGCGAGCTTCACTTCTCTGACTCCGATGTAGTCAAAGAAGATCGTACACAAATGCCTGATGGAGAAATCGTTATTATTCCCCGCAGGAACTATTCAATTAAGTGTTAGGCAATTAAGCCAAAGACATTTATTCGAAGACTGCAACTTATCTTGACAATCCTTGCGATATATTTTTTTTCTTGAATAATCAGCGTTCGCGATCTCACAGCGTGTAATTAATTTGATTTGTGCTGCTAGAATGAAAATATTAATGCATGAAAAAAAACAGGCAACACGAACGAGAATAACGATGTTCAGCGCAAGAAGTTCGAGCCTCGCTCGCGAAATCGGCGAAACACTTATTGCAATGTTCAATTTCTGAATTTTGATACTGTAATATAGGGTGAGAATTTTTCCTTTTTTCCTTTCCCACATTCTTCGAATTTTATCACCTCCGTCTCATCCACCGACATTCCGACGAAAACTCCTACACAAACATTAGAAGGATCCTAACATTTTTCCCGTGTACATTTTTGTCACCACCGCTCGATGCAGCTGCATTCGGACAATCGTCGGGGCTTCTCCAAATTTATGGCTTCCGCCCAATCGAGGTCCCGAATGGAATAGTCAAATACTGGTTTTCTGAATTCCCAGAGAACCCTCTCATAGCCTTATCCCTCTGGAAAATTCCCGAATAACGCCCCCAACCTCACGTAGGCCCTTCCTCCCACTATTCTCGATTTCCCACGCTCCAGCCCTATAAGTTGCCTCCGTTGTAGGGTAAGTAATCAGTAAGCCACCAAATTTGTAAGACGCCGAATCTCTGTCAGTTGAATAAACGTAGCTCAAGTAGCTCAACTTCGTGTACACCGAGTTGATTCATCCTACAACCGTGTTCTGTAGCGAGTCAGTCACTCCTTTTAATTAAAAAAATCGACAATCGTCCCCAAACCGACATTACAATTGGTGCTAAGTGTGGGGTGTGCTGACTAACCAACGCTGGGAACATAGGACCGATCGACGACACGCCGAGTCTACGAGAGTCTACGAACAGAACTGGATCCACGGAAGGAATCGGTGAGTAAAGATTCATTCACTCTTTACCGCGAGTCACAAATCATAACAACCGATTCCGAGACTGACTCTGTGGATTCGAACAATATGTCGCTATCAAACGTGAACGCGGCAATTAAAAGCGCTTTGAATAAAATTAACGATTCGAGCGTGGCACCGGAAATAAAGCATGACACTACACGTCCACCAAGTATCTCGTCAGAAGATGATATCGAAGAACTTCAACCAAAAGAAGCACTCGAACTAATTCGGGAATTTGATGGGAAAAATATCGGATTCGAAACTTTTATCAGCTCCATTGAAGAAGTCAGGCCACAAGTACTAAGATCGGATTATTTTCGACGACTCGTAATTGCAAAAAGAATAATCGGGGATGCAGCAAGAGAAATTCAAGAGTACGAAACGAACTCATATGATAAACTTTATGAATGTTTACGGATACTTTTTGGAAGCGTTCAACCGGCTAGCGTCTGGCGCGACAAAAGGTCACGGATGTTTCAGCAAAAGAATGAGAGCGTAACAAAATTTACAAATAGATTCCTCGAAGTGCAAAATCAACTCCTGTCTGTGCTAGCCAACTCAACCGCAGACGAGGTACAGCGACGATTTATAATAGAGTATGAACGTCAACAAGGGCTGGACCAATACCTGTTAGGATTGAAAAAAGAGATCTCCATGGAAGTGCGTGCACAAAAACCAGAAAACATTCGTGCAGCGATAGTCCGAGCACAAGCTGCAGAGGCATACGACTACACCCGAGAAATGATGATACGCAGCCTTAACCTAAGCGACAAAAGCACCGGTAGCTCAGAGACTCGTAAGCCGCCCTATCATAAATCTCCTGGAAATCCATCAAGCGCACCGTTCCCGTCGATCGTTTGCCGGTATTGTAACCGCGCAGGTCACTCCGAACGCGACTGTCGTAAAAGAGCATGCGACTTACAAAATACGAACAGGAACGTAGCCAAACAATCGGTTTTTTCACAACGGGCAATCCCACAATCACCAACCAATGCGAACAGCAGTCAATCACATACCGGAAGAAGAAGCAACCACTACGACACAAGACGAATTCCCCAAGTCAATGCCATCGGATCCGCTAAACGAGTGGTCAAACTTCCCACCCGAACAGCCAGCAGAATAGGCAGTTTTCTCCTCGATACCGGTTCAGCAATAAATTTACTTAAAATCAGCATGTTGACAAAAGGATCGCAGATCAATCGAAACATTAAGACACCGTTCTCCATGGGCAATGAACAACATGAATCGTTATTTGCTGCTAGGCAAGAATTTCAAGGAAAGATTCACATCTTTCACGTCGTTCCCAATGACTTCCCATTATACGAGGATGGGTTGATCGGCATTCCGTTCATTAGTCTTGGGCAAGTTAGTTCACCGACGAGAGCGCTCAATTTAGTTCGCAACACCATGACGAACTAGGTCGCTCTTTTAGTTCGTTAGTTCGCCGTTCTCTATAGTAGTTTGTCGTAGTTCGTTTACCATTTTTATTCCAAAATACGTATGAAATTAAATCCGCATAGGTATTAGACAATGAACAGTACTCAAAAATGGGTGTTTTCGGTTTCAATGTGAAGATAACAAAAGGAGTAACAAAAGAAAAAACAATACTTAATTCGTGTTTATTTTTTATTAATTGAATAATCAGTCAGTTCTTACCTTTGAATAATCAGTCAGAGTAACAACCAATTTGAAAGTTATCACATAGTTTTGTTATAAGTACTTAGAAAATTACGAACAAAATAGGATCTTTAGAAAACGAAAAACAAAATTAAATTCTGTTGCACTGTTAACTGTGCTAATCTTCTGTTATGCGGATCTAACAATCAGTAGATAACTAATGATTTCACACTTTATCACTTACATATTGTGACGAAAGAATATTAATTTCGAAACTTGGCTTGGCTTTAGTAGCGTTCTCCGATTTCTGATAATTTCCCCTGTCGCTGAGAAGACGCGTTCACAGGGCACTGAGGTCGCAACGATGCAAAGCCTTTTTAAAATCTATGCATATAGATGAGGATAGACATAGCGCCGCCCGTGCCACCAGTGTAGAGGATCTTTATTTCGACTTATGTATTCTTTATTCAGATACTTATCCAGTTCGCGAATACCAGCTACCATTTTATTATCTGGCCTCTTGATTTTATTGACTTCATTGTCGAATTCGTCGCAGATAGTCGTATTTTTTTCTGTATTTTCCTTGCCCCTGGATAGAGAGTCGAAAATTCTCGTTGCTACTTGTTGGTCCTTACTTTGGGGCAATTTCACTTTGCCAATCTTATTCTTCAGCCCTTGTATCGCTATATCATAGGAACTTTTATTTCTGAACCCTCTTTGTTTAAATCGCGGGTCGAGAAGTGTACATTCAGCGTGCAACAGATTATTCTCCCAATCTCCAAAACGATTTTCCATGCCTTTTTTTGAAACTGACTGTACGTCAACTACTTTCTTGTTCTGCGGCGCATGTTTGTGCATAAAATCTCGAGTCAAGATACAAAATACGATGACTTTTGACAAAGTCACATTTTTCTCGGCGCTTATCCCCACTTTGATATGATAGAATGGTTGGAGCAAAGGCAATACTCCTTTTACCACCCCCAATCTTCTTCATTCATGGTTAGATCCGAGCGTACTAGTGCAATCGTTACAATCACGGCATCTTTTATCTTTAGTATTCGGTCAAGCATGTCATACGTAGCATTCCAAAGTGTTGGTACTTCTTGCTTGAGTTTTAGAACAGGCAAACCCATTTGTTCTTGAGTCGCTGTTAATTTTTTTGTCCTTGTGTGCTTCGATGAAAGTAATCAACAATTTTTTTAACTTGCACTAAAACATCTGATATCCTTTTGGTAGCATCTTGGACCTCGAGGTTCAGAAGATGCGCGAAACATCCAACTGACCGCCACTCGCCAAGTCTGACAGCAGAGACAATATTCGCTGTATTGTCACTGACGACAGCAGCACCTTTGTCGGAAATATTCTATTCTATCATGGCATCTCTTAAAAAATTGCATAAGTTTTGGGATGTATGCTTTTCATTATAAGCTTGACAAGTCAGCAAAGCCGAGCGAAGTTTGGTTTCTGCATCTATCCAGTGTGCTGTTATCGCTATGTAGCTCTCATTATTGATAGAGGACCAGCCATCGGTGCTGAGGCATAATGCAAATGTACCTTCAATTTTTTTCCACGTCCATCATTAGTTCATTGTGAACGTTTGAAATTAGATTCGACGACAACGTTTTTCTCTAGGGAAGTTGGTAGCCAGGGCAATGAGATACCATCTCCATTAGTTTCCGTATTTCTACCTCTTCAACGGTTCGTAGAGCGTGGTGTCCTTTAGCAATCATTTTAAGAACTTGTTTGTCAATTTCTTGAACTTTTTGAAACGGTGGTGGTCTACGAATGTATTGAACAATCGACTGTTGAAGTTGAGGAAGTGTTGACACCGATGTCGGAATAACACTCGCCTGTGAATTTTAATGGGATTCATCCACCGGTGGTTGTCGTTCAATTGATAGAGGCATCAAAGGATGTTTTGTTTTCATATGTCTATTTAGGTTCCCATTCGAGCCTCCGGCAACACTAATTGATGTCGAACACTTCGCCTTCTTGCTATCCGTTTCTTCAGTGAAATGTGTCCATAGCGAACGAAATTTCCTGTTTGATGCCATCGTAGTGACCAATCTGAAAGATACGTATTATTTTCAACACACGAAAAATATGCATATTCAATTTGTAAATATAAGGGCACAGCCAAAACTATCAGTGTTAATAAATTTACTGATCGTCAATTGAAATCGAAAATGTACATAAAAATAGTTTGTTATAATATAACCTCGTAAGGCCCAATTGGCAATGTACTGTACAAAGTAACAAACGGCAGATTTGACATTGGATTGTGAGGTTATTACTAATTACTAAAATTCAAAACCCAAAACGACGGCAAGTTCAAAAATGAAAAGTACGGATGTATGGGAAACTAAAAGTTAATTTTGAAATAGGCAGTTAAATAAAATAGTTAATATAAGCAATTTAAATTACATTAATTTGTCGGAATACCATTGTTTATAATCAGAAACACGTACTCACCAACTTCACCATACGCACTTGTTATTGTTTTGTGGCCGTCTTTTTGCGTGCTGAGTCAATTAACCATAAGCGACCTTAATACGAATAGTGTTTTTTCACAGTCAAAATTACTTATCATATAATAGAAATAAGATTCAGTCTTGTGAGTGGGTATGCGAATACAGAAGTCACCCGGGCGGAGAGTAAGACAGAGAGAGGGCAAGTTCTGTTTAAAACGTGGAATTAGACTTCGTGTTCGAATCGCACCCGTTGGCGCACGGAGCGCGATTCCATTGTTCCTCGGCGACCATTGCGCCGTTCCGTGGCGCCTCTTGCGATTTTGGGTAAAACCGCCACAGAACGAACCATCGAGCATCGAGCAGTAGGTGAACGATAAAGCGCCTGAGCGCTGCGTGAAGAAGTGGTCTCCGTCGTTAAACGAACTAAGAACTACAAGTGGGATCGACGGCGAACTAGTTCGCATAGTTCATCAGAGAGATCGCTCTTCCGAACTAGTTCGTTCGCGAACTACACAAGACTACCGTTCATGGAAAAGTACCAAACAAAAATCGGTATCGGAAGAGAAAATTATTTAATGTTCGACGATTAACGATTTGAATTCGAGAAAGTTTCTGTCACCATCCCGCCACGAACGATCTATTTTATTACGGTTCGTACGAATATTGAAAACGGAACAGCCATCACGGACGAGAACAATCCAGGAGCAACAGTGCCTTGCATCTTCGAAGCCAAGGATTACGAAACCCGAGTGCCATTTTTGAATGACTCGGAAGACCCGATGACGGTTACAATTGACCAGCTACAGGGCATTCCTTTCTGTGAAGCCGCCCGTTCGCCTGAGGAGGAGCGCCAAGACGCACCGAAGGATGTAGCTCGTGTCAATGCTATAGAGATTACGAATACTGCCGAACGTATTCACACATTAAAATAAAACGTTCGACTCGAGCACGTCCCACCAGATCAAGCAGAAAAGGTTTGGGACATCGTCTCCAGCTTTCCAGATGTATTTGCCCTACCTGGTGATCCACTCCGGTCAAGCATCGGATCATCACGAGTGATGATACACCCTTGAACACCAAACAATATAGGTACCCGCCGGTTCACAAGGAAGAAATCGACAGGCAGGTAAACGAAATGCTGAAGAAAGAATTAATAGAGCCGAGTGACTCACCATACAACTCGCCTATTTGGGTGGTACCTGAGAAATCGGATGCATCAGGAAAACAGAAGTGGAGGATCGTCGTTGATTTTCGGAAATTGAACGGAAAAACGACACACGACGCCTATCCTCTCTCATGCATCGACGAGATTTTGGATCAATAAGGTCGAGCAAAATATTTTACCGCATTCGATCTAGCGTCGGGATTTCATCAAATCCCAATGGACGAACGAGACAAGCAGAAGACAGCGTTTTCCACACCATCAGGTCACTATCATTACAACAGAATGCCGTTGGGATTGAAGAACGCACCCGCGACATTCCAACGCATGATGAATAACGCGTTGAGGGGATTGATCGGAAATACATGCTTCGTTTACTTGGACGACATTATTATTTACGGACAAACCCTCGACGAACACAATAAGAAATTAATTGACGTGCTGACCCGTCTTCGCGAGTCAGACTTGAAGTTGCAGCCCGACAAGTGCGAATTTCTACGGCCAGAATTGGAATTTTTGGGACATGTAATCTCGGAAGAAGGAGTAAAACCCAATCCAAAGAAAACAGAAGCAGTACAGAATTTTCCAAGGCCAAGTGACCAGAAGCAGATTAAACAGTTCTTAGGACTCGCTGGATATTACCGAAAATTCATAAAAGATTTCAGCAAATTAGCGAAACCACTTACAGAACTCCTGAAGATGGATACACCATGGTCTTGGACAGACAAACAAGAACAATCATTCAGCCTATTACGAACAGCGCTGACGACATCTCCGGTCCTCCAATATCCGGATTTCAAGGGATCTTTCGTGCTCACAACCGACGCGAGCAACCACGCCATAGGTGCAGTGCTATCGCAGGGACCCATCGGTAAAGATCGTCCCATCGCTTACGCATCACGCACTCTTAATAAAGCCGAACAACGATATTCGACGACGGAAAAAGAGATGTTGGCAATAGTCTGGGCTGTCAAGCACTTCCGCCAATATCTGTTTGGAAAGAAATTTCAAATTGTTACGGATCACAAGCCGCTAATCTGGATCCTCAAAACCTCGAATCCTCCAACGAATAGTCGCCTAATGAGGCTCCGGTTAAAACTAGAGGAATACGAATACGAGGCCGTTTATAAAAAAGGAACGCTGAATACAAACGCTGACGCCCTATCACGGATATACCCCGTAACTACCCGTCAAGGAAAGCACAACGGTGTTCCGAATGAGGGGATCGAAAAGCAAGAAGTATCAGATATCGTCATCGAAGAAGAAAGCGACAACGCGGCAGACACTGAAAACACAGTGGAAAAAGAAAATGATCGAGAAGAAATGGAAAATGAAAATTTTCCCCTTTACATAGAGTTCGAACTATCGAAAGAAAGTCCACAGGTTCCTGAAATTTTGGAAGAAGCACCACCCAGGAACACACCGCGGATCAAAATAACCGACCAACTTGAAAACAGTGAAGATGAACTGCACCTCGATTTCGCAAGAGATGAAATCGAGTGGTATAACGTGTTAGCCGAAAAACTGTCGGTTACCAATGAACCTACCAACATTTATTTAGGTTGCAAATACCTGAATGAAAATCCAGTTACAAAAATGAGAATTAAGCAGATGTGAAGCAGGGTGAAGGCCGTTGCTACCGGGCCCAACCTGCATAGAGACATCGAAGATTACATCCGTAGATGCAACACGTGCCAGAGGGTGAAGCTCGTGCGAACACAACCACGAGCAGAAGCAATAATTACTGACACACCGGAGAAACCCAACGAAAAAATTGCATTGGACCTTGTGGGTCCACTACCTGAAACGTACGAGGGTCATAAGTACATTCTTTCTGTACAAGACCAGCTCACAAAATACATTACACTGATCCCATTAAAATCACAGGATGCCTAATCAACAGTGACAGCACTGGTTGAAAACTTTATTTACATTCACGGAGCTCCGAAAATCATCTTAACCGATGGCGGACGAAACTTCATCAGCCAAACGTTCAAGCATTTAGAAAAGCTCTTTAAGATCTCCCACATGACAACGACAACTTTTCATCCTCAGAGTAATGGGAGCCTCGAGCGAGCACACGGACCGATAAAAGAACAAATTAAAGCATTGATATACGACCATCAAGAAGATTGGGACAAGAAATTGAAGTTCGTCTCTATGGCTTATAACACAGCCAAACACGAAGGGACAGGACTAACTCCATTCGAAATGCAGTTCGGAAGAAAACCCAATATTCCAAATAATTTGCCAGCTCAAAGGACTAATACGACGATTGACGAATACTTCGAAGGAATACGTGCGGATCACGAACGCATCGTCAAACGAGGACGCGATCATTTGATCGCAGCTAAAGAAAGATACAAGGCAGTCCAGGATGCTCACATACATCGTACTATACCCGTCTTCGCAAAAGGCGACGAGGTCCTCGTTGCTCAAGAGCGAGACAAGACCCCACTGGCCCCGAAGTGGGAAGGACCAGCTATCATTTTAGAACAAACATCGGACGTAAACTACGAGATATTGCTGAACAACAGAAGAAAACTAATCCATGTTAACAATGTAAAACCTTATCATAGAATCTAATCAAACATTCTGTGCAGGCATTATGTTGCTGTCACTCCTTCTCCTTCCCCTGACATGGGTTACAACTAACGAATTAAGGGTGGAACCATTCGAAGGCGCTATATATATGGAAATCTTAGGAAACGCCGTGATCTATCACCAAACCTGGACAGTAGTCAACTACGTCGACCTCATCGAAATAAATCTACATCGGGACGAACTGATGCAAGCTTCACTGGAGTTGGCCACGGTTTGCAATGGAGACAACGAAAGGAAGAACTGCTCCGAGTTAGCATCGATCGAGATCCTTCAGCAGAGGTTAAATAGAATAGATGCCAGAAGATCTAGATTAATGAACATCATCGATTATAAACCCCGATTCAAACGAGGCGTATTTAACTTTATTGGCGACATAAGCAAAATCCTGTTTGGAACCTTAGGAAATTCCGATGCCGAATATTATAACAATGAGATCGATAAACTTCACGCTGATAATAAGAAAATGAGTAACCTAATTCGAAACCAAACAGCAATAGTTAAGGGCATGGCCTCTACACTTTTCAAAGCCATAGAAGAACTACGCACTGAAAATCAACGACGTTTTAAGTCCTATGCGAAAGTCAATTTTTCGATAGCTGATAATACTAGAGATATTAAGATTACCGCACAAGTGACCCTTCTAGAGACTCTTATAGATGAATACAGCGAACGCCTGAATAATGTCTTGAATGCAGTCAATGATGGGAAACAAGGGATTATTCACCCTCAAATCCTTAATCCTGCCGACTTAATCGGAGCTCTAAAAACTATTCGAGAGCAAACAGCGACTAGTAACGTTCCACCTGTACCCCTAGAAGAATCTGCTTTTGCGGCAATTATAGGAATTAGTGATGTAAGCGTCATGTTACTTCGAAATCTCAGAAGAGGCCGAGAAAATTGGACAACGTAAACGCACCAAGACATTTATCGAGACGACTTACGAAGGTATCAGGTATCTCGGCTACAGTTGTACTGACGTTGTTCTCCTATATCTCATGTTCAGATGCGGATTAGGTGGTTGTTTATCCAATATGTTCACTAGACTATTCAAAGCAACCTTCTCCCCTTGTATCAGTGTGTACAACAATTGTTTTCACCAGAATAACGAACATGTAGACTACCGTGTAAACTACGATGGAGAAGAATGTTCCATGCTGGAAATCGCCGGAAATCGTAATGCTCATAATATTGCGAAACCAGTGGGTCGCCGTCGGTCCACTAGTCTTAAAGCTTAAAGAAAATTCATTTTTTTTGTATGAATTTTCTTAAATTAGGGGGGAGGTGTAATATAGGGTGAGAATTTTTCCTTTTTTCCTTTCCCACAGTCTTCGAATTTTATCACCTCCGTCTCATCCACCGACATTCCGACGAAAACTCCTACACAAACATTAGAAGGATCCTAACATTTTTCCCGTGTACATTTTTGTCACCACCGCTCGATGCAGCTGCATTCGGACAATCGTCGAGGCTTCTCCAAATTAATGGCTTCCGCCCAATCGAGGTCCCGAATGGAATAGTCAAATACTGGTTTTCTGAATTCCCAGAGAACCCTCTCATAGCCTTATCCCTCTGGAAAATTCCCGAATAACGCCCCCAACCTCACGTAGGCCCTTCCTCCCACTATTCTCGATTTCCCACGCTCCAGCCCTATAAGTTGCCTCCGTTCTAGGCTAAGTAGTCAGTAAGCCACCAAATTTGTAAGACGCCGAATCTCTGTCAGTTGAATAAACGTAGCTCAAGTAGCTCAACTTCGTGTACACCGAGTTGATTCATCCTACAACCGTGTTCTGTAGCGAGTCAGTCACTCCTTTTAATTAAAAAATCGACAATCGTCCCCAAACCGACATTACAATACCCTTCATGTACGCACGCGGATATTGTAGATTAATTTATTGAAAACAAAAAAGAATTCATTATCAAAATGCAGTTGATGTACGCGGTTGAGAATTTCTTGTATCCAGCAAAAGTCAGATGGCTATAAAAAGTTCACCGAACCGCCAACGAACCTCCAGCCTGTCCTGCGCTACATCAATGTATGGGCTGTTCCACATCAACGCGAAATATTTTGAAAAATATATAATTTCATGAAATACAAGTCGTGTTCATTTTTGGGAAAAACAAATCAACGAACTGCAAATGATTAATTATACAACCAACCATCGTAAATGTACAATCTAATCGGGAAAATGTACACATTTTTTAATCCCACAACATCTCTGCCCCCTTCGTATCTGTTTTTTGAGCATTGTGAACATTTTATGGGCGTGTAAGAAATAAATAAAATATCGGTGGTCCCGTAATTAACGTTTATTGTTCATTCATCGTCAGTATTTTTGTTTTGTGAGAGTTTTCGTCTATAATTAGCAGTACATAATTTCCGTTCAGTTTTCTTTTTTTAATTACTTACATTTAGGAGCAAAAATAAAACTGATTTTTTCATTTCGACACTTAGTTTATGAGCAATACTTATTGCGAAAAAAAACTTTCCCGACGAGGGTGCGATCCCGGGCTCTGGCGCACGTTACTCCAGCGTGCTAACCATTGAGCTATCACTTGCATCACTAGAATAAGTAGTTTCTTAATATTTAAGCAGTTCCCCCCGGATGGAGTTTAGATTCAGTTTGGATTGTTGGTTGGTTTGAGGTTTAATGTGAATTCTATATTGTTTTATTTTTGTTTGTCGTGACTTAAAAATATATTTCTTTTTTAAATCGAATAAGCGCTTAGGATTTAGTGGGTTGCATTAGGGGTTAGGTTACGTTATGGTTATCTAATCGATCATGTCACCGAACAAAAATAAAACATTTGCAGAATCGATCGGCTCCAAGTCGACAAATGACTGATATATTGACATTTCATAACTATGAACAAAAGCATATCAATATAACTAATCAATTTTATAGAAAAAATGTACGACAAACTATTTCGAATGACCGCGTTTCCCGGCGTTTCCGGTATCGCCGCAGTAGAGGCGCCGCCACGCGGTAGGTGGTGTAAGTCGTTGCCGTCATCGCTCTTTCAGACCATTTCTCCGACACTGCGTTCGGGCTCCTTGACCTCTAGTCTTCATGGATAGCACGCAGCGTGACAACAATGGCGGACAAAAAGAAATGACGATCGTGCACTTTCCTCGGAATGTAGAAACAAGCGATTAAAGTCCCCAATCTATCAAGATGTCTTCTACTTCGCACATTTTTATGTTTTCTATGTAAATCGTCTCACAATACTTATCGCAATGAATATTGTAGCTTTCTACACGTTCACAGGGGAGATGCACGTCAACAGCCAGAAAAGAAGAAGTGAACAGCCGGAAGTCGAAAGGACGATCGTAGCGCTGTTCGTGCATGCATTTGAAACTACACTGATTCGCGATTTCCACTACCCGGTTAACCAAGCGTACCATTAGTACAGCATACCGCAAATGTGGAGTACGCCGTGCCATACAGTACCGGTAATGTACGGGTACGGGATAGCCGCGTAGTCGTACCTCCACGGTAGCGATACCGTGGAGTTACACCGTACTGCAGTGCACGGTGGCTCTACGGTGGCGATACTGTACCGGCACCGTACTAGTAAATTGGCAGTACAGCGTACCGTACGGCGTACCGGTAATGTACCAGTACCGTACGCACGTACGAGGTGACAACAGTACTGGTACGGCGCACTCCACATGAGCGGTACATTTGCGGTACGTGGTTAGCTGGGTAACTAATCGCTCACAGCGATCGAACAGAGCGCGCCCGTGGTCGGATTTGCCAAATAAAGTCGTTATCTAGAAATCGTGTCGGGAAAAAGTGATCGATTGCATCCACAAGAACTCAAGTAGCAATAGCAATCAATAGCTGAAAAATATGCACATCGTACAAAAAAGAAAACACGGTCTTACCTCGAAGTAACTTTAATTAATTCATTTGTTTCAATTAACTTATTCAATTGTAGAACCAACCATCATTCGCTTTATGCGTAATAATTAATTCAGATGGAAAATATAGTGTATTGGCCAATATAACGACCAAATATAAAGTTCAAATACAACGCGGATCACTTGTATGAACTCCGATGTAGTTAATCCAACCCATTATATGGCCAGGGAGATATTGCTATTTTTACATGATAATTTGGTTGCTTCAACTAAACTGGCTTTGTCACTTGAATCGAATTGTATTTCAAGCGAGTAAAATTAGGTTGCTTCAAGCAAAATTGCTTCAACTAAATATATATAGTTTGTATTACCAAACGCTTTTCTGAGTGTATGACTGCAGGAAAATCGCGCTGTTGCCACGATGATAGCGTCGCTCTCTATACGAGTATGAGACCTGTCTATGCATGAGGTGCGAATGTGTGGGACATATGGAGGGTACAAGCACTGACAAAGGTTTACAACCAACGGCATCGTATAAGAATTGGATGTTACTATACGCTACGACCGAACATTTTTGCTCATACGTGTACCTACAGAACTACCTTAAATCAAATTCGCTGCAGGGCCAATTGCATATTGTTTTTAAGACCCCAAAGTATTTTTGAAGCCAATAGAAAACGATTTTTCCAAATTCCTGGAGTGGTGTTATTCCTTCAAGAAAAGAAATTGATTTTTTGATCATTGTAAATGTATATCCCCCCTTAAAGAGTTTCAAAAAATCTCGTACGTGTTAGCGAAAATCGGCAGAAAATTATGAAGCAACTCGTTCACTTCTTTGATGCTCGCTATTTCGGTGTTCGCTATTTTGGACCATCACTTGATTGCCTATCTAAGATCTACACATTCAAAGTTTGCATCCTCGATAGATAGCTTTTTGCAATAGATTGTATTACCAATATCAGATACTCACATCTTTCTATTTCAGAGATATGAATGTTCTAGATTGTTTGAATCATTATTTGTATGACTCAAACTGCAGACAATCTGAATACACGTTCTCGAATAAATAAGCTCTCGAATAAATAATCCTTTGGTGTAATAGTTATTCGATTTCGTCATCGGTCGAAGGATACAATTTCGATTAATTTACAGTTCGTTATTTTGTGTTTATAATTCTGTCATTTCGGAATCTTTGTCGTTTTATATTTGGCTTTCCAAAGTTTTGACCCCCACCCTAATGTGAAATGTGTTGGAAAATAATGCCGAAACACACTAACCCAATGTGAAATGTGTTTTGAAAAAAATTCCAATCGAGAAAGACTCAAAGTTCTCTTTAAGCCTTTCTCGATCGTTTCGGCACTTTTCTTCAACAATTTTTTAAATTCATTTTCTAAGGGGCACAGTGAAAACTCATTTACGAATTGGGAGAAACATTAATTTTTTCATCACATTTTCCAATACCGTTTGCACCTAAATTTTAAACGCCCGCTCGTTTTAAGGGATGAGATGCCGTCAGAGGCGTAAAAAACGAGAATTTTCAATAATTTTTTTCTAGTAATTAAGTTTGTTTTACCAAAGTGGTTACGAAGACTTTTTATGTTATATTTCAACTAGACTTGTCCAAATTTTCAAAGAAAAATATAGATTACTTAAAAAAGTATCGCCATCTTTGTGGACCCCCTTCGGCATGTAGTACTTTGTGGTGACTATCATAAAATTTTCCTGGATCATCTGAAATCAAAAAACCAAAAAAAAAATTATTAGTTTAATAATAAATCTAGTCCTTAATCGAAGCTTTTTTTTAAATTAACAAACTGGCGGCTTCCGACAAATAACTTTCGATTTTCGACCAAAAAATCGCTCGTTTACTGTTTTAAAAAAATTGAAATTTTCAACGAAAATGAAAATCCTTCGATTGAGGACTAGTTTTTAATGCTATCAATAAGCACTCTAAATTTCATCAAAATCCATCGAGTGGTTTTTGAATTATAGTGGTCACCGACTTGAAAAATATAGTTTCGAGAAAAACGCGTTCAAAGTTTTTTGATATGGATACGGTATTATGTGTTCGTGAAATGTTGAGCTCGATGGATGAAGCTAAACTTTTTTTTTATGTATTCTGATCCGCCGAATCCGAATGTCACAATTTTTTGCCGAAAAGTCGAGCTTTCAATTGTTTATAGCCAATTGTTAAAATAATTGGTCAAAAAACAAAAGTTTTTCGGGATAAATTATATATTTTTTTAACATTTTGGGCAATTTTAAAACGGAAGTGTTCTGTATAAAATTTTGCTGAAGTTCATAGTTTTTGAGTAATACATTTTTGAAAATTTCTGAAAGGGTTTTCCAATTTAACACTTGATTTATGCATAGAAATACTAATTAAAATATTACTTACATCGAATCACCAATTCCTGGCCCATACAATAGGGCCTCTGCCGATGTGGAAGCTTCTAAAATATCAATTTGTTGTTGTCTTCGAAGCATTCTGCCATCCCGGGTATTATCGTTTTCGCGTTTGTCAGCTGCTACCTGCCATGGGGACCCGACGCCCCTTCACTAATTGCGGGATATCTCGTAAACTATTCATCGGATTGACTTAAAATCGATTTTTTGAAAATTTTGACCGCATCTCACTCCTTAACCCTTATGTGTGCGACCAAATTTTCCTACGTCGATGTGCAACCGGGGTTCCCGGGTACCCACCTCTAGTTTTAATTACTTTTTGAGTTAAAATGTGAACAAAATCATTATAAATCGATTTACTTAATTGAATAAACATACAATAAAGTAATTAAGCCATATTTAGGTAGAAGTGAAATGTGGAAAACAACTTCATATCCTCTTTACCGTGCGGCGATGAGTTACAACAGATTTCGTGTGTTATTACGATTCATTCGTTTCGACAATTCCCAAACGCGTGAGGAACGAACACGAGAGGATAAAGCTGCACCTATACGCGATATATGGGTAATGTTGAATTCGAATTTGAGTAAGATGTATAAGCCGACGGAAAATTTAACGATTGATGAGCAGCTTTATCCTTATGGTGGACCCACCAAGTTCACACAGTATATTCCCTCTAAGCCGGCTAAATACGGCACAAAGTATGGTGGATTTGCGATGCGGAAAATTCATATCCCTTATCGGGAATAATATATACGGGTAAAATTGGCAACGTTCGTGAAAAAAAATCAAGGAGAGAGAGTTGTATAAGAACTTGCAGCTCCATTCGAAGGAAGCGGCCGAAATATCACGATGGATAATTTCTTCACTTCTCTACCTCTCGCTAAACGCTTATTATCTTGAAAATTAACAATTACCGGTACTTTGAGGAAAAACGAATCATACATTCCCGAAGAAATGGCGGCCAATAAATCTAGAGCAGAATTCTCTTCTCTCTTCGTTTTTCACGAACGCAAAATCGCACTTTCCTCTTACGTCCCAAAAAAAACAAAGCTGTGATCTTACTTTCTACAGGACATTGCGACACTGCTGTCAACAACGATGCAAAGGAAAAACCGCATATGATCGAATATTACAATAAATATAAGACTGGCGTCGACATGATGGACCAAATGTTGACGCGATACACGACGCATAGGCGCACTCAGAGATGGCCTCTCGAGTTTTTTTTCAACATAATTGATGTCGTTGCTCTTGCAGCATACATTATTTTTATGAAAATAATAATATGCTCAAGAAAAAAAAACGAATGAGCGTCGTAGTTTCTTGCGCCAATTGAGCGAATAACTTGCGAAACCAGTGATTGAGGATCGCTCTTCGGATATTCAAATCATGCGACATCACCCGGCGAGACTCGCGATTAAAAGCATGATAGGATCCTCAGTCTCTGCTTCCACTGCTGCGATTAGAGGAATTGAGGCTCGCGATAGTTCTGGGCCAAAAGTTATTACCGGTTCATGCCATATTTGTTATAAGCTAACAATTAAAAGGCGCAGGAAAACTCGCAAAAGTTGCAAAAATTGCGAGAAACCTGTGTGCGATGAGCACTCGGTGACTCATATTACATGTTTAGATTGCGAAAAATAAATAATTTTTTATTGTATACATACCTTAAGTCATTGTATTTGTTTATTTATAAACCTCTATGACCCCAATAAAACATTTATTAACATTATCTTTGATTTACAGGTGAATATATCAAATTTTTCTCTAGTGGGTACCCGCGTACCCTGGTTGCACCCTGGGACTACCCGTACTTCGAGGTCATTTTTCTAAAGCAAAAAATTTTTTTTTTTGAAATATAGCAATGTCAATCTCTTTGTAAAGATTAAAACTTCCTAGATCCGGAAGCGTAGGTCGAATTTTTTTTTAATTACGAGCAAAAATTTGACGAGGTGGGTACCCGGGTACCCGGGTACCCGGTCACACACATAAGGGTTAAGCAACTTCACCATGGGTCCGGTGGGGCGAGCAAATGCGGGTTCGGTTGCGTTGGCGATACCCGTGGCGTCCTTGCTGCGGCCGCTCCCCTCGCTCGTGCCGCTGTCTTGACGATAGTCGCCCGTCTCGCGCCCTTGGGCTCCCTCAGGCGTCTCTTGCTGACGGCCACTCTTCTTTTTATTGTGGCGCCAAAATTTTGTCTTTGTAACTGTAAAAAATAAATAATTAAATATAAATAATTACCGGCGCAATGGTTTAGTGGCAAACACGCTAGTCACTAGACCATTGCACCGGTAATTATTTATATTTTATCATTTATTTTTTACAGTTACAAAGACGAAATTTTCGCGCTGCAATAAAAAGAAGAGTGGCTGTCAGCTGCTGCTGACGGCCACTCAGTGAATTTGTTGAGGTTGTTAAGCCAACCGCATAAATTGCCTTAATTAGAGCAAATACTTTATTCTCATATCCATAGAATAAGAACAAATATAAATACAAAATAAAAATATATGCTCATATATTTTTTCGTTAATATAACTCGCTATGTCTCATGGCTTGCGTACGTGACCAAACGACCAACGCACAAAGCAACTTTGTCTAGGATTAAGTATCGATATTTCTCGGCCTGCATATGCGCCCGAGCTCTCAACGTTTATATAAATATTTTATAAGATTAAATTTTATTGCGCTTCGCCTTCGGCGTGAGTCCGTTGTCCAAAACCCTTGAAACACTGCGGACTGAGTCAGACTAACGCGTGGGAATATATACTTATCGATGGGTCCCACGGATGCATTCCTAGAAATGCAGTCACGTAAACCCTTGCCCCACTATCGCTATCCGACAAATATCGGCCCTGCGTAGCACCGGACTGACGACCTATAAGTCAGAATCGTGAAATCACTGTTACGAAGAGGTTCTCTCTTAAAGACCTCGACTGTTAGCTGCTACGCTAGCGATACGCCGTACAGTACACGGGATAACACGCGCAAGTTTTCATTAAGAAACTCCGTAAATTACGCGAACGCGTTTGTTGTAACGTATAAACCATCGCGCTAATAAACCGGAAGAGTGTTATCCGCATCCGAGTTAAAATAACATCGATGTAACGAACTGATATAAGTGTAATTAAATCATTGACACAATTAACTCGTGATCTTCTCCTTTGTGTTAACCTGAAGACACCTTGTTCCAAATCCTGGCAAGCTCTGATTCTTCACCAGTTTCGCATCGTACTCACCAAGGTTCGTCCTCTCTCTGTAAAGACGTCGACTGTTTGTTATAACAGGAGTCCCAAGGAAAGAGACCTTTGATCAACATTTCGGCAAGTATAAAAATACACGTGAAACTCATCTCACTTCCAATATTGGTCCTGATTCTGACATCGAGGAAAGACTGCGCCGTCGATAAAGACACCGTTGGGCTACAGACCTATTGTTACGCGTATTACCATTCTGACACGTAATACAGCCCTGGAAAGGCTTCATCAAAAACTTAACCTGGCGATTCGAAAACCAGAGGTTCTTTATAAAGACGCGTTATCTTGTGATGTGTATTTTGCACAAGAACAGAGTTTATAACGAACGCTAGTTGGATTCGAGTCATCGAGCCATTTTGCGTAACATAAAATTGGCGATCCTGCCAGGATTACTCAATGAAAAATCGTAATACCAAAAGTCAAGTGAAAACTGGTTACCGAAACTCCACGACGGAGGGTGTAAAACTACGAACATTAAACCTGTGCACGAGTGAACGTTAAACAGACATTTAACTTAGTTAATTTTGTGTTAACGGAAAAGACATTGCCACGCTGAATTTTCCGTAAGTGAGTGACGGACAATTGTGTATTAAGGAACTTGCACGTACCGCGCATCTATAAGACTTCGCTGCAGGAGCACGAGCACGGGAAGGATTGAATAAAAACTGGGGGAGACACGCCTTCAGAAAATAACCTCAACTCCGACGGTATGCTGGATCATCAATCGACGCGAAAAGTCTACAACCGATCGTTGTAACAGCGTTCGCCACTTCAAGAACACCGAGATCAACATCATTCGACCAGTATTGTATACGAACACTGAGTAAGAGTAAGTTTAAAATCCCGCTCATTATGTAAGGGAATTAGAGACTCTTGCGACAAAACTTTTCCGCAGTTAATATTCTGCGCATGACAAATTAAAAATAGGAAGTTGTAACTACCTTATTCCCAAACAACGTAGTTAAGTAATTTTGTGTGTTTAACTTTAAAAGAACCACTAGCATTGGAAGCTATGTCCAGTCCAAAAGTAACGAAAACAGATACGGCAAAATAATAGTGTCTCGTTATTACAATAAATAAAAGACCTGGCGGTACGGAAAATAAGTAAATTCATAAATCTAGTGGTGCTAGTCGAAGTTTACCTTTTATGACCAATACCGCCTATTCTGGAATTATTTTGAGTAACAACATGAAAAAAAAAATCATCATCTAATTACTCAACCACATAGGATCTCTGATCACAAGAATCTTTGAGACACACAACATCGCTTGACACTTATTATAATTAATATAAATATATACGTAGAATAAGAACATAGCATTATATATACTATTTAAAAAAAAAGGAGATTAATAATCAACTACAAGAATATACATACATAAACGCAACTAAAATCAAAGGTAATGTCCATAGCAGGAAATAGTGTATCAGGAAGAAGCATTGTAATCGATGAAATCCCTAGTCATGTGAAGAAACTCAAAAAGGACATTTCACGAATCCTGTTCAGTTATTTTCTGTATTATAAAAATCACCCTGAATGGGAACCTAAAGAAGATTTATACGCCCTGAGAAAAACTGAGCAGATAGAAAAAATAACTTGGAATTTTCACGAAGACCCCAGTAATCACCCGCTGCTATTAGCATATCATGAGATACCTCATTCATTAAACCATGTTTTAGTAACCATAGGAAAAAAGAATATTGAGGAAATTGAAGAACAAGATCTTGCCATAGCACTTCGCCCAGAAAATCAGATCGCTATCCCTAAGTCGAGAGAATTAGAATCAGAAGCATCCAGCCTTAATGAACTCAGACCACCACGAAAAAGACAGTCCACAGAAAACCCTATACTTGCAAGAAATCTCGAAGAAGCTACCGTAACCAACTCTCAACTCACTCTATTAGTAAATAAATACTTCGACGAAGGGCTTACTTTAAAGGGCAAAGCGATAGAAGAAGTGAAATTACGCGACACAGAAATCGAACAATTACAACATGCACTTCAAGAATCAAAAAACAAGATAAGACCATTGACGGAAAAAATCAGCCTGCAAGGACAACAAATCTCCCAATTTAATATTGAGAGACTAGAATTCGAAAGAACCCAACTCGAATTACGCTCTGAATTAGTCCACGTACAGAAAAATAACAATAATAATCTTGCCCTAGTAGAGCGAATAGGTCAAGCGAACCTTGAACAGAACGACCTTATTAAAACTCTCGAAATTCGAAACCTCGACCTCGAAAACCAATTCGAAAAAACTTTACAGAAAAACCAAATAGAGCTCTCAGCAAAATGCGGCGAAATAAATGAGCTCAGACGTAATTTACAGGAGACCCAGACAGAAAAACAGCAATTAGAAAGGGAAAAATCAAACCAAGTAATTAAACAAAAATATTTACAAGATCAGGTAGAAATCATTAAGCAAGACGCTCAATGCTATCGCGAACATATCGAGACCCTTGAGAGCACGAATATCGCGCTACAATCACAGATTATAGCACAGAAACAATACCTTGAAAAAGAAACCAGTGAGACCCAAGATCAATTCAAAGCCTTACAAGAACAAAACGCTCATAGACAGGAGCAAGTAATTAAAGAAATAAAAAGGAACTACGACGTTCAGTTCGATCGACAACTAAAAGAAAAAATACGAGAATTCCAAAAAACTGAAGAAAAACTTATTAAAGAGAAACAGCAATTTGGAGAACAAACGAGGCTAGAATTCCAACAGAATAGGGAAAGTATATTACGAGATTATAACGTAGAAAAAGAAAGGTTAGAGAACACCATCTTAGAACTACGAGCTACTGTTGCACAAAAAGAACAGCATATTCAAAAATTAAATTCTGGTATAGACGACTTGAAACGAATACACCGACAAGAAATGAATACTCTGACTATTACCAAAGACCAACAAGACCAGACGAACGAATACGAAATGCAAATACTGAAAACAGAAAATATTCAGCTCCAACAAGACCTAAAGACTGTAAAAGACCAAATGAAAAATCTCGAAACCATGATGAGACAACTTATACAGAAACAGGAGTCGCAACCTACCTCCTCACAACTAGACAAAAGGGCACCTCAGGATAACAGACGACCACCAAATCGATCTAATCGAAATCAACCCAGCGCACCACCACCTGGAAATCCAGACGACGACGACCCCGATGACGATGATGAAGACGCTGATAGCCAACCTAACGCCAGAGGAAATCATTACCAACCACATCGAATGCCTCACGACCTGCTACCGAACCAAACCGCACCAGCCAAGGAGACTATTGATATAGTACCCATTTTTACCGGAGACACGGGAGAAGGAGCAGTCAACATTTCAGAATGGACAACGAAAGTTGACAGAGCACGACATTGGACAATGCCAGAGCAACACGGCTTATTATTGGAAAAGATATTAACAATGAAAATCAAAGGAAGGGCACAAAGTTGCATTTCGAACGTCGATATTTATACATACGACCAGTTGAAAGACGTTTTGATAAAACGCGTCAACCCAGTGAAATCATCACTGTTACTCATGAACGAGTTGACAGCATGCATCCACACTCAGGGAACGATCCAAGAGCATAACACCAAATTCCGAAGAATCTATATATCTTGGTTAAACGCTAAACGACTCGAACTTAAACAAGCTCATCAAACGGATGAATCAATCACCATATATTTACAAATATCTGACAAAGATATCATTCAGACTTATCTGCAAAGTCTCAAGGAAGACACACGAGCCTATCTCAGAACAAAGGACATATATTCGCTCGCACAAGCAGAAGCAACTGCTCGAGAACACGAAGATTTCAAAAGAAGCATCCAAAGACAACGAGGAATGTTTCATGAACCTCAACCCCAACGTAGACCGGAAAAACCCAGATTCAACCACGAAAAATCAAGATTCAGTAATAAACCACAAGAAAACAGGAAATTCTTCTCAATGAACAAACCAAACGTCCACCACACTGAATACAACGAATGCGACTCACATGACGAAGAGGAAGGACAGGAAAGCATGACGGAAGAAGAACGACAGTATCAGAACGATATACAAGAATTCGACCTTGACTCGATAAACACAACCAGTCAAATGAAAAAGGCACTCGAATATATTATGGTAATGAATCATCCGGACAGAAAATGCACGTATTGCAAAAGGCCTGGACATACTGAGCTGTATTGCAACCAAAAGAAGAAAGATCAAGGAATACCGAGTCCTTTCAACAAAGGCACCAATCAGAAGAAGAAACCTACCCAAAAAGGAAACCAAAATTTTCGACAGAATCCTCATCGGAAGAAACCTCCTCAACAGGAAGTGAACACGACAAACGAAGAGCAAGAAAGCACAAGCGACGACGAGAGCGTCCACGACGAGAGTACATCTCCGCAATAGATAAAGGACACCTTTTCACCGCGAAATTCAACTTTGAACGGACGACATTCGAAACTTTAACAGCATTAATCGACACAGGAGCATCCATTAACATAATCAAAGAACACCTTGTGAAAGAAAAGCACATTGTTAAAAAACCCATCCTCTTTAACACGGGAAAAACGACAAATAAAACACTCGGATATACGTTTATCAAATGCAAAGGAAACATTAACGACCGACGTGACAAATTTCATATAGTTCCATCAGACTATCCGATTAGAGAAGACGCTTTAATAGGAACCCCTTTCATTCTAAACAACGACGTCATAGTTGACTTACCCCGGAGAAAAATAAGAGTTAACAAAAAATATCAAGAAATAGAATCATCCGAATTCACTGTGCCTGCCGGACGGTTTATAACTATCCCCGTAGAAGTAGAGAAACGGAAAGGAACAGTCTTAGTAAGAACCCCTCAAGGAGACAGTATCCATCATATAAAGGAAGGTATTGTAAATATTCCATTAGCAAACGAAGGAAAGAAGAACATCACTTTTCAAACAAAAAACATTCAAATCTTTGAAGTAAAACCGAGGTTAACGAGCAACAAAAGTAACCAAAGTAATAAAAGAATTCAGGAACTGAAAACCAAGACTAGACTGGAGCACATAAAGAGTATTAAAGAAAAAGATGAAATTTGGAAAATCATACAGAACTATTCAGATCTATTCCAATTAGACCATGACAACCCACCAAGTACCAACTTAGCAGAACACGTAATCGTAATTGACGAACCAACGAAACCCATCAATATCAAATCTTACAGACCACCTAAAATCCATCAGGAAGAAGTGGACAAACAAGTGCAAGAGTTATTAGAAAAGAAAATAATTCAACATTCTCAATCACCATTCAATGCACCTATTTGGATAGTACCAAAGAAAAAAGATGCGTCAGGAAAGACAAAATGGAGAATGGTGATTGACTATAGAAAATTGAACGAAAAAACAGCTCAGGATTCATACCCCTTGCCTGTTATAGAAGATATTCTCGACGACCTAGGAAAAGCCGCAGTTTTTTCTGCATTCGATCTAAGTGCAGGATTCCACCAAATACCAATGGAGAAAAAATCTAGAAAGTATACCGCTTTTAGTACTAACCAAGGACACTTTGAATACCTACAAATGCCCTTCGGATTAAAAAATGCACCGGCAACATTTCAAAGAATGATGAACACTGCATTAAGAGGATTAATAGGAAAAATTTGTTTTGCATATCTGGACGATATAATAGTTTTTGGAAAAACCATAGAAGAACATAATCAAAATTTGATAATACTCTTCAATCGACTGAGAGATACAAATTTGAAATTACAGCCAGATAAATGCGAATACGTGAAACCTGAACTCGAATATTTGGGACATGTTATTACACGTGACGGAGTAAAACCCAACGTAGAAAAATGCAAAGCTGTAAAAGAATTCCCCATACCTAAAACACCTAAGCAAATTAAATCATTTTTAGGACTCGCAGGATACTACAGAAAATTTATCCCGAAGTTTTCATCCATAGCTAAACCTTTGACTGACCTAACCAAAAATTATCAGGAAAACAAAAGTGGACCAATAACATGGACGGATAAATGTCAAGTAGCATTCGACACGTTAAAGAATATCCTCACGAATGATCCTGTATTAAAATATCCGGATTATACGAAAAAATTTGTATTAACGACTGATGCCTCAAATCAAGGACTAGGAGCTGTATTATCACAGGAAGGACACCCATGCGTTTATATATCGAGGACGTTAAATAAAGCCGAAACCAACTACACGACAACAGAAAAAGAACTACTCGCTATAGTTTGGGCAGTTAAACGATTCAGACAATATCTTTTAGGAAGAAAGTTTACAATAAAAACTGATCATCAGGCATTAAAATGGTTAGCTAATAAACCAGACCCTGCATCGAGGTTATTACGATGGAGACTTAAACTCGAAGAGTATGAATTCGACATCGAATACGTAAAGGGAAAACATAATGTAGTAGCTGACGCATTGTCTAGAGAAGCACATATGGAATTACCTGAGGACTACAACAAGGACAAGACATTTAACAACGAACTCATTTATCACATTGAAACAGATTCGTACGGGAACAACCAATATATAATTACCAGCAATATTGAGCAAACAGAATTTAAAATCAAACGAATAGCTCGGAGAAACACTTACAAACAGAGTAAAACAGCCCCTAATAAACTTAAATCAATGATAGACAATGTTCAGAAAGAATTCAAAACTATGAGCACCACGAATGATGAAATAAATCATGTGAAGAAAAGTCAGGAAACCCCTGAAAGCCGTAACCAAATTAATTACAACTTAAGACCAAGAGACTCAAACGCTATGAAAGATTTAGAGAGTTTCAGTGACGAAGACGAAACGAATCAAGACGAGACTTCAGATCAACCCCAAATTGATTTAGGCGTAGAACTGCCATATGACTATTATCAATACTCGACATACAAGTTGTTTAACCCCAACAATTTGGGACACCTTTTAAAAGAGAAACCCAATGTAAAAGGAAAACACTGGATAAAAATCACCCAACCGACAAATAATAAACCTCAAAGTCTCTACTATCAGATTCTTAATAAAGTAAGATCCAAGCTTACCATCAATAAAATCAAAGGAACTAAACATGTTAGGATATTTACAGATGATGTAATGACCAAAGCAGAGAAGGAAGAGATTTTATCGATATTAAGATTCTTTAGTATCAAAGACCACGAAACACAGTATGAATATTGCTTTTCGACCTTCAAGGAACCTGACTACATAGACAAAAAGAAAATAATAGCAGAAAGCCACGGTACTAACCTAAGCTCACACTTTGGAGAGTATAAAACTATACAAAGAACAAAAGAACACAGGGAATGGGAACGCCTCGAAGAGGACGTAAAACATTATATTAAGAACTGTAAAATATGTCAAAAATTTAAAGCTGTGAGAAATCGGAACATTGCTCCTGCTATTGTACCCGAACTGCCAGATAAGCCCTTTGAAAAAATTGCGTTAGACATATTCGGCCCACTACAAAGATCGCGTTCAGGGCATGAATATATCCTCAGTATACAAGATTGTCTAACTAAGTACATTGTATTATGCCCACTCGAGACAAAATCTAGCTCGGAGATCATCCAAACATTAAACGATGATTTTATAATGATCCATGGATCCCCTGATATCATTTTAACAGACCAGGGACAAGAATTTAATTCAAAATTAATGAAGGATTTCGAACAATTACACGGTATTTCGCATATCAAAACTACCGCATTCCAGCCTCAAAGTAATGGGAGCATTGAAAGAATGCATTCCCTTCTTAAGGAATCAATAAAAACCATGTGTGAGGGACAGATAGACAATTGGAAAGATATATTGAAATTGGTAGCCTTCGCTTATAACAGTTCGGTACACAGTGCAACTGGATATCGACCTGACGAATTGGCATTTAATAGAAAACTTAAAAAGCCATCAAGCCTACCTCATAAAAAATCATTGACTTATGACGATTTATTAAAGAAGTGGACACATACGCACGACACAATACTCTCAGAAGCACGCGAACGTTTACAATTGAAACAAGAACAAACAGCCAAACGATTAAACGAAAGTAAAAATAAACTGGATTTTGATAAGATCAAGACGGGACAGAAAGTTTACCTTCACAACGAAAGTAAAAAACATAAGTTAGACCTCGAATGGTTAGGACCATACGAAATAATAGAAATTTACAGAGATAAGTCAAACCTTAAGATAAAAATCGATGATAAAGAAAAAATAGTCCACCTAAATAGAATAAAGTTATTCTTTCCAGATGACGAACATAATGAAGACATTGCTGATGACAACGATCACGCTCATCGCAATTAACAGCGCTTTTACTATCGAACAGGTAACCTTCTCAAACACTTCATTCATAGAAGAATATCAGGCATACGTAGTGACTTATAGTGAAGAAATGAGGTTCTCAATAATTATCGACTTTAGGAGCATTTATACAGCCTATAAAGAAATCGATAAACTAGCTGACCAATATGTAGAACTGTCAGATGATGTCCAAGAAATAATAAACCCCATCAATCTGAAGGTCTATAAATTGAGGAAGCAAGTTCAACTGTTAACAACCTTAAATCCTGGGATTAAAGACGATGATCACGTTTTTAGTAAACAACTGACAACGAAGAAAATAAAAAAGCTAAGAGAAAGATTTGAAGACGCTATGCCATACAGAACATGGGGAACAATAACACCAACCCTCAGTGGATACACCTGTTTACAAAGAGATGATATTATATATGACCTGCAGACGAAATTCTTACAACTCAATAATATTAAAGACACACCGGAAAATCGTAATAAAGTAATACCCACGCTCAAAAACTTAAAGGAAATAACCGAATATATCACAAAAACAGGAAATCAAGACCTGGTTGTTGCGTGCGATATATTGACTCCTAGACGACGCAGAAGAGGAGTTTGTAACTTTTGTGGTAATATCCAAAAATTCCTATACGGAACTGCTACTAGCGATGACATAGACAGGATCGACGATAACATTCAAAATGTAACGGATTCAGTAAATCTCATTAAAACCTCAGTTCAGAAACAATCAGCAGTTATTCGTAAATTAGCTACCGAAACAGGAGAACACATCAAAATGTTAAAACAAGCGCAATTCCGAAGTATGTACCTAATATCTCTCATGTCGTGCATAGATACTTTACTATTCGATATAAATAATGTAATACTAGCTATTGAAACCAAAAAGATTCTACCTCAACTAGTAGAACCGGAAGTCATTTTAGACATGATCGATAAACTACTAAAGGAATCAAACGCCGACCATGTGTTCAATTATTACAACGAAACGCGAGCGCAACACTTCATAGATATCGCCGACAAAATAATACTGTTCAGAGGCAGCAATCTCATCTTCGAATTAACGATCCCTAAACTAGAAAATAATCAGTGGAAATTGTATAACGTCATACCTATCCCAAAGATTTACAATAATACATATGTCGTCGCTGCTCCAAAATATTCCCACTTGTTAAGACAAGGGAGCAACTATATGATAACTAATGAAATTGAGATTATGCGAATGAAGAAGATTGATAATTACTATGTTACACACTATAAGCACCCGATTTACGATAGAATCAATAAACCAACGTGTCAAAGCGACATCAAACAATGCGAGCTAAGTAAAATCAACGTCACCAACATGAGCTATATCTCATTATACGATAATCGCGGAATGTTGTTAATACCGAACATTGAAAAACCAGTTCTGGTACTTGTAGAATGTAAGAACTATAGAAGCGAAATTTACATTAAAGAAGTGACACTGTTGAAAACAACGGATAAATGTACGCTAATGCAAGGCAATACCAAAACAATCCTGAATGGAATTCCAAAAGAATATCGATTGATAAATCCGAGTCTAACGTACTTGGCAATAAACTTTTCACAATTAGTTATGCGTATAAAAGATGTGCCAAATCAGATAGACACTACTTACCTAAAAAATATTGGTCAAGATCTAGATGACATCAGCAAAGACATAGAAAAAGCCAGTATCATACTTAAACACGACGAATTTTGGAAAACCATGAATGGATTACTCGATAAGCTCATTAAAATAGGTTTGCCATCATTAGGAATAACTGGTATATTGTTTGTACTATTGCGATGCGGAGCTGTAACGCCCGTCCTTAAATTTCTCAGAAACGGACTCTTCAAATGTTGTTGCCCCAGAGCCAATAAGAAAATTAAGAAATATGAGAATAAAGCGAAAATAGAACTGCAAAAACGTCAAAAACAACTAGAATACTTGACAGAACGGCAAGAACAATCAAACCTATCGGGAGCCCCGAAAAATATTGTAGCGGAACCAAAAGAGATAAGACCTTCGACATCTAAATTCATTATCGCCGAAGTTCAATCTAACTTGGGGGGTGTTAAGCCAACCGCATAAATTGCCTTAATTAGAGCAAATACTTTATTCTCATATCCATAGAATAAGAACAAATATAAATACAAAATAAAAATATATGCTCATATATTTTTTCGTTAATATAACTCGCTATGTCTCATGGCTTGCGTACGTGACCAAGCGACCAACGCACAAAGCAACTTTGTCTAGGATTAAGTATCGATATTTCTCGGCCTGCATATGCGCCCGAGCTCTCAACGTTTATATAAATATTTTATAAGATTAAATTTTATTGCGCTTCGCCTTCGGCGTGAGTCCGTTGTCCAAAACCCTTGAAACACTGCGGTCTGAGTCAGACTAACGCGTGGGAATATATACTTATCGATGGGTCCCACGGATGCATTCCTAGAAATGCAGTCACGTAAACCCTTGCCCCACTATCGCTATCCGACAAATATCGGCCCTGCGTAGCACGGGACTGACGACCTATAAGTCAGAATCGTGAAATCACTGTTACGAAGAGGTTCTCTCTTAAAGACCTCGACTGTTAGCTGCTACGCTAGCGATACGCCGTACAGTACACGGGATAACACGCGCAAGTTTTCATTAAGAAACTCCGTAAATTACGCGAACGCGTTTGTTGTAACGTATAAACCATCGCGCTAATAAACCGGAAGAGTGTTATCCGCATCCGAGTTAAAATAACATCGATGTAACGAACTGATATAAGTGTAATTAAATCATTGACACAATTAACTCGTGATCTTCTCCTTTGTGTTAACCTGAAGACACCTTGTTCCAAATCCTGGCAAGCTCTGATTCTTCACCAGTTTCGCATCGTACTCACCAAGGTTCGTCCTCTCTCTGTAAAGACGTCGACTGTTTGTTATAACAGGAGTCCCAAGGAAAGAGACCTTTGATCAACATTTCGGCAAGTATAAAAATACACGTGAAACTCATCTCACTTCCAATATTGGTCCTGATTCTGACATTGAGGAAAGACTGCGCCGTCGATAAAGACACCGTTGGGCTACAGACCTATTGTTACGCGTATTACCATTCTGACACGTAATACAGCCCTGGAAAGGCTTCATCAAAAACTTAACCTGGCGATTCGAAAACCAGAGGTTCTTTATAAAGACGCGTTATCTTGTGATGTGTATTTTGCACAAGAACAGAGTTTATAACGAACGCTAGTTGGATTCGAGTCATCGAGCCATTTTGCGTAACAAGGTTGCTCGAAACGAGCGGGCGTTTTAAATTTGGGTGCAAACGGCATTGGAAAATATGATGAAAAAATTAATGTTACTCCCAATTCGTAAATTAGTTTTTACTGTGCCCCTTAGAAAATGAATTAAAAAAATTGTTGAAGAAAAGTGCCGAAACGATCGAGAAGGGCTTAAAGAGAACTTTGAGTCTTTCTCGATTGGAATTTTTCCAAAACACATTTCACATTGGGTAAGTGTGTTTCGGCATTATTTTCCAACACATTTCACATTGGGGTGGGGGTCAAAACTTTGAAAAGCCAAATATAAAACGACAAAGATTCCGAAATGACAGAATTATAAACGCAAAATAACGAACTGTAAATCAATCTAAATTGTATCCTTCGACCGATGACGAAATTGAATAACTATTACACCAAAGGATTATTTATTCGAGAGCTCATTTATTCGAGAACGTGTATTCAGATTATCTGCAGTTTGAGTCATACAAATACTTATTCAAACAATCTAGAACATTCATATCTCCGAAATAGAAAGGAGTGAGTATATAATATAGGTAATAACATCTATAACAAAAAGCCATATATTGAGGATACAAACTTCGAATGTGTAGATCTTGGATAGGCAATCGAGCGATGATCCAAAATAGCGAACATCAAAGAAGTGGACGAGTTGCTTCATAATTTTTTTGCCCATTTTCGCTCACACGTGCGAGATTTTTTAAAACTCTTTAAGGGGGGATATACATTTACAACGATGAAAAAATCAATTTCTTTTCTATGAGGGATACCACCACTCTAGGAATTTCGAAAAATCGGTTTCTTTTGGCTTCAAAAATACTTTGGGATCATAAAAACAATATGCAATTGGTCCTGCAACGATTTTCTTTAAACGTAGTTCATTAGGTACACGTATGAGCCAAACGTTTCGGTCGAAGCGTATAATAACATCCAATGCCCATACGATGTTGTTGGTTGTAAATTTTTGACAGAGCTTGTACCCTCCATATGTCCCACACATTTGCACCTCATGCATAGATCGGTCTCATACTCGTATAGAGAGCGGCGCTGTAATCGTGGCATAAGCGCGATTTTCCTGCAGTCATAGCGTTGAACTTCCTACGATCCGTATTTCGCCAAATATTTTATATAAATTAAAAAAGCGTGAAAATTTCAACCCAAATTCGCTACAAAGAAAAGTTTACAAAACAACAGGCGCTTGCTAAAAGACTGAAAGCTGTGGCAGCCATGTATCAAGCAAATGCAGCTAAACGCGATGAGAATAACCATAATCTCAACGATCAGCAACGAAAATTCGAAGGACGTCAGATCGTGGATTTACAACATCTCGACGGCAGTTTAGAATGTATTCGCTGTAACAAAGACAAATACATGCATAAATACATGCATAAACTGAGCAAATTAACTTTGTTTTCAGAATAAATTTATTTCACATTCGTCTTAGAATTACTAGAACTCGGGGAAAAAAACACGCTTCGAGTTCTCAGACCACGCGCCGATCAGCTAGCTGCAGCGTACACCGTTGCCATTCCGTTACAGATGGTTGGGCCCGAGTTCGGTGTGGGGAATCGGCATGATGTGATTAAAAATGAGCCTCGAAGCAGAGCACACAAACACATCGAAATATAATTCTTTTATTATTTGTGCGCATGCGTTAAGTTTGGACTATTATAATTATTTAAGACGTTATCGTCGAGTTTGTTTGGAGAAACCTCCTCTCCAACGTTTCTACGACCGGCACGCTTATGGTGTTAAACCTCGTATAGCGAATTCTCATTTTTACGGATACGTTGTAAGGGGTCGTCCATTAATCACGGGAGATTTTTTAGGCCACTTTTTGAACCCCCCCCCCCCCCCCCCCCCCTCCCCATGGTGATATGTGGTGAGGTCGCTAGCCCCCCCCCCCCCCCCCCATCACATCACGTGTATTTTTTGTTTGTTAAGAAACGTCTGACACAAGCGATAGAGAGTGCGGTATTTTATTATGAAAAACGAAATAATATGTAAGTATTGTCAGCATATTTAAATGGCATTGCCCGCTCAGGTACAAAAAAAACACACGTGATATGACACAACACCCCCCTGCCCGCCCAGCGTGAGCAATCGTGATGTTATCCAAACCCCCCACCCCCTATTTGAGCTTCACGTGATTAATGGACGACCCCTAATGGTGCCTGTGCTCGGGTCTCTAACTTTCGCTTTATTGTACGGATGATACGAATTGAAAATTATAAAATAACAAAAAAAACAAAGCAATCAGAGAAATTTTTTTTTAATCGAAAAAATCACAAAATGAAACGAAAAAAAATCAAAATTTTTTTTTAAACGAAAACAAAAATCTAATAAAAAAAACCAAAAACAATAAACGAAAGGTGAAGAAAAAAATGGAAGAGTTACCCTGCCCCCACCGGAGTGTTCTACGCGCGATTCCACGTATCCGAGTTTGGGTACCAATAAATGTTTCTAAATTCATCTAAATATTTGGGTACCAATAAATTCTCCATCAAACGTGAAAACCAAAAACCAGTATTACACCAAAAACGACAATGCGGCCGATATCGTAGCGGGCGAGGGGGGAGGGGGGGGTGCACCAGACGAAGATCCGAACAAAGCGGAAAGCGCGATAAGCCATAGCGATAGTTGAGCCCGTCAGCTATAGATATAGCAGGCGCGCGATGAAAAAAATTACTTTCAAAAATCGTTATCTCGAAAACTATGGCGTGTCGCCAAAAATCCTTTTAGGGGATATCTTATAACATTAAAAGGAATGTGTATGCCAAATTTCCGGCCAAAATTCGGTTCCCGCTTTTCGGCAGTTTATCCAAAAAATCAACGACGAAACGCTTTGAAAAATAAAACGCCGAAACGACTGTACAAGGTTCAAAAAGAAATCTTGAGCCCTTTCCGCGGTCGTTTCGGCGTTTTTTTTTCAACAGTAAACATTATGGATAACCGTGTATCATAAATGTTTATCTATCCTCAATGAGCGTCGTGGTTGAGTTGGCAGCGTGACGGATTGACGATGCTTGCGGTCCGGGTTCGATCCCTGGTTAATCGACTTTTTAAAATCTATTTTCTTTCTTCATTTTATATTCAAAAAATTTCGAACTTCCTCTCGCTTTAGCTATTCTCGCCTGTCCAGGCATTATTTATGATATTTAATTCGTATATGTTTAATTAAAAAAGACATTGGCTACCGGGGATCAAACCCGCGTCGTCTGCACTCAGAGCCCGCACGCTGATATATCAACCGCGAGGCTCTTGTGACTGCAAACCTGCCTTACGTATACACACTTATCCAACCTTAAAAAAAATTCGCTGCATACCAATTGCATATTGATTTTATGACCCCAAAGTATTATTGAAGACAAATGA